>CM050325.1:93991446-94031700 GCA_027475135.1 Bactrocera correcta
CCAACCTTCCCCCCAACCTTTGACCCATCTGTAAAGAAGCTCACGACCCCTATCCTCCAACAGCTTATTTCTATCACAACTCTCTTGCGGGTATATGGGAGTGAAGGAACCGCCAGAGTTCGGTCCAAGTGATTTGGTATGAAGTCAAAGTGTGTGAGGATTTCCGAATATTTAGGCACATGTTCCTTTAGGTAGCAAGATCCCCGAGTCTGATAGTAACTTTCGCAGCCATACACCTTCCAACGATGTCCACGGGCACTAGTACGAGTTGGCGCTGGTTTGTGTGTTTAAGCTCTCTTTTATTTTCAAGCCATTACGCATGCTTCGACACATTTCTCAGAAAATATTTCTGTAATATAGAACATAACTGTAAATATATATGAACACATTAAACAAACACACATATAAACGCGCACGTGTAACCATGGATACCAAGAATTGTATGAGCTTCCGCAATTTATTTCACCGTTAAATGCATGCAAGCACTTCTTTCCAAGTCATTTATTGACTTTCAATTAATTCTCGCAGCAATTTTCGTGGAAATTTATTCTTGCCACTTCATGCTCGCACTTTTCAGCAATTTTTTTTTTTCCTTTTAATTTATTTGGGTTTGAAATTCGAGCGAATTTGCCGTTATAACTGCCAGCTGCTGAAATTTTCAATTAATTAATTTGCAACGGATATTGAAAATATGCAAATGAAAGAAAAAGAAATGCAGAAGAAGATGAATTAAAATAACAAATAAAATTTAATTTAAAATAAAATAACATTGAGTTGGGTGTTGTTGGCAGGTAGGTACGTGAAAACGCGTGCGGGGTGAGTTACATAAGTGTTCTCACCAAAAAAAAAAACAAAACAGTACACTACAAGCTTTCTTTGGAAGAAACTAATGTATGTATCGTCACCTAAAATGCAAAAAACTCAAAATCAAAAAAATCGAAAATTTCTTTTTTTACAGCTTATGATTCACATCTTCTTCTTCTTTACTGGCGTAGGCACCGCTTACGCGATTATAGCCGAGTCAATAACAGCGCGCCACTCGTTTCTTCTCCTCGCTACGTGGCGCCAATTGGATATTCCAAGCGAAGCCAGGTCCTTCTCCACTTGGTCCTTCCAACGGAGTGGAGGTCTTCCTCTTCCTCTGCTTCCTGCGGCGGGTACTGCGTCGAATACTTTCAGAGCTGGCGTGTTTTCATCCATCCGGACAACATGACCTAGCCAGCGTAGCCGCTGTCTTTTAATTCGCTGAACTATGTCAATGTCGTCGTATATCTCGTACAGCTCATCGTTCCATCGAATGCGATATTCGCCGTGGCCAACGCGCAAAGGACCATAAATCTTTCGCAGAACCTTTCTCTCGAAAACTCTTAGGTTCGACTCATCGGTTGTTGTCATCGTCCAGGCCTCTGCACCGTATAGCAGGACGGGAATTATGAGCGACTTATAGAGTTTAGTTTTTGTTCGTCGAGAGAGGACTTTACTTTTCAATTGCCTACTCAGTCCGAAGTAGCACCTGTTGGCAAGAGTAATCCTGCGTTGGATTTCCAGGCTGACATTGTTGGTGGTGTTTAAGCTGGTTCCAAGATAGACGAAATTATCTACAACTTCGAAGTTATGACTGTCAACAGTGACGTGGGAGCCAAGTCGCGAGTGCGACGACTGTTTGTTTGATGACAGGAGATATTTCGTCTTGCCCTCGTTCACTGCCAGACCCACTTGTGTTGCTTCCTTGTTAAGTCTGGAGAAAGCAGAACTAACAGCGCGGGTGTTGAGGCCGATTATATCAATATCATCGGCATACGCTAGTAGCTGTACACTCTTATAGAAGATTGTACCTGCTCGATTCAGTTCTGCAGCTCGAATAATTTTCTCCAGAAGAAGATTGAAAAAGTCGCACGATAGGGAGTCGCCTTGTCTGAAACCTCGTTTGGTATCGAACGGCTCGGAGAGGTCCTTCCCGATCCTGACGGAGCTTTGAGTTTTGCTCAGCGTCAGTTTACACAGCCGAATTAGTTTTGCGGGGATACCAAATTCAGACATCGCGGCATAGAGGCAGCTCCTTTTCGTGCTGTCGAAAGCAGCTTTGAAATCGACGAAGAGGTGGTGTGTTTCGATTCTCCTTTCACGGGTCTTTTCCAAGATTTGGCGCATCGTGAATATCTGGTCGGTTGTTGATTTGCCAGGTCTAAAGCCACACTGATAAGGTCCAATCAGTTTGTTGACGGTGGGCTTTAATCTTTCACACAATACGCTCGACAGAACCTTATATGCGATGTTGAGGAGGCTAATCCCACGGTAGTTGGCGCAGATTGTGGGGTCTCCTTTTTTATGTATTGGGCATAGCACACTTAAATTCCAATCGTTGGGCATGCTTTCGTCCGTCCATATTTTACAAAGAAGCTGATGCATGCTCCTTACCAGTTCTTCGCCGCCGTGTTTGAATAGCTCGGCCGGCAATCCGTCGGCCCCTGCCGCTTTGTTGTTTTTCAGGCGGGCAATTGCTATTCGAACCTCTTCATGGTCGGGCAATGGAACGTCTGCTCCATCGTCATCGATTGGGGAATCGGGTTCGCCTTCTCCTGGCGTTGTACGTTCACTGCCATTCAGCAGGCTGGAGAAGTGTTCCCTCCATAATTTAAGTATGCTTTGGGCATCGGTGACTAGATCACCTTTGGGGGTTCTACAAGAGTATGCTCCGGTCTTGAAACCTTCTGTAAGTCGCCGCATCTTTTCGTAGAATTTTCGAGCATTACCCCTGTCGGCCAGCTTATCAAGCTCTTCGTACTCACGCATTTCGGCCTCTTTCTTTTTCTGTCTACAAATGCGTCTTGCTTCCCTCTTCAACTCTCGGTATCTATCCCATCCCGCACGTGTTGTGGTCGATCGTAACGTTGCGAGGTAGGCAGCCTGTTTTCTCTCCGCTGCGACACGGCACTCCTCGTCGTACCAGCTGTTCTTTTGCACTTTCCGAAAACCAATGGTTTCGGTTGCAGCTGTACGTAAGGAGTTTGAGATGCCATCCCACAGTTCCCTTATACCGAGTTGTTGACGAGTGCTCTCAGAGAGCAGGAGTGCAAGCCGAGTAGAAAATCGTTCGGCTGTCTGTTGTGATTGCAGCTTCTCGACGTCGAACCTTCCTTGTGTTTGTTGGTGTGCGGTTTTTGCTGCACAGAGGCGGGTGCGAATTTTGGCTGCAACAATATAGTGGTCCGAGTCGATGTTAGGACCTCGGAGCGCACGCACATCTAAAACACTGGAGACGTGTCTTCCGTCTATCACAACATGATCGATCTGGTTGGTGGTTTTTCGATCCGGAGACTGCCAGGTAGCTTGATGAATCTTCTTATGCTGGGATCTAGTACTACAGATAACCATATTTCGGGCCCCGGCGAAGTCGATCAGCCTCAACCCATTTGGGGATGTTTCCTCGTGGAGGCTGAATTTACCGACCGTAGTGCCAAAGATACCTTCCTTGCCCACCCTGGCGTTAAAGTCGCCAAGCACGATTTTGACATCGTGGCGGGGGCATCTCTCATAAGTGCGCTCCAAGCACTCATAAAAGGCATCTTTGGTCACATCGTCCTTCTCTTCCGTCGGGGCGTGGGCGCAAATCAGCGATATGTTGAAGAACCTCGCTTTGATGCGAATTGTGGCTAGGCGTTCATTCATAGGAGTGAATGATAGTACTCGGCGACGGAGTCTCTCTCCCACCACGAATCCAACACCAAACTTGCGCTCCTTTATATGGCCACTGTAGTAAATGCCACAAGGACCTACTTGTCTCTGTCCTTGTCCCGTCCATCGCATTTCTTGGACGGCGGTGATGTCAGCCTTTATCTTTACAAGGACATCTACCAGCTGGGCAGCGGCACCTTCCCAATTAAGGGACCGGACATTCCAGGTGCATGCCCTCAAATCATAGTCCTTATTTCGTTATTTCGTTTTATGGTTTTTCATTGGGGGTGTTTTTTTACGTGGCGGGTCCCAAACCCAGCGCACAACCCTATGCAGGGGTGTTTCGCCTTCTCACTTTAGCTCGCCTTCAAACGGATGTTCTTAGGCTACCCAGAGGATACTTGGTCAAAGACCGGAAGTCGTGAGCTGCTCACATCATATTACATATATTTAGCATGAAATGCTCAGCTTCCGCTGTCAGATATAACCTGTATGTAACCAATATATAACCAATATGTAACCAATATATAACCAATTGGTAACCAACATATAAATAATTTATAACCATTTTATAACCGAAACTCGAATTTTGTTTCAATCTGTGTGGTTTTTATTATATCGTTTTTCCTTCGCCTATAAACTTATCAAAAGTGTTGCTACGTTATTTTGCATTTTAGCTGACGATATAGACAATTATATAGCTCAGTCTACTTGAGAGCATGTGAATAATATAAAATCGTACTTTATTCCTGTTTTCAATTCCAAGAAATGAAATACAAATCTCCAAAGCCGCTTATTGAGCATCCTCTAATGAATTATGAAAGATGCGCTTCGGAGAGGCAATAAATATGAAAGTGGAATTTCAAGTGAGAACAAAAACAGCTGGCATACGAGTAAGCCGTGTGCCCAAACACAAATGAAGCCTACAATTTCAATGCTAATAACAACAACAATGCGGCTAATACCAATAAATTCAATCTAATTCAATTGGGTACGAAAAGATTTTTGTTGCCACAGCAGCAAGCACACATATTTAGCTGGCAATACCTGAGCACATATGTATGTATAAGAATTGGTATAAGTAACTAGTTGTATGTGTATGTACCTGAAATTTTTTGTATATATGTACATAAGTGAACCAATAGATCCACCTACAAAACACCAAGCAACGAATTTCGGTTAAGCGCCTGCTTAGACGAGCGAAAGCTGCCGCGTGGTGAGCTCCGCGCTGCGGTGGGGAAAACACCGCAAATCAGATAAGCGCGCAAGAGATTCCTAAGCGTACATATCATATAATGCACTAACACATTCACTTATCTGGCATTTTTAATGGCGAAACGCTTGTAGCTAGACTGTGCGCCTAAGTATATGCTAGAGGTTTGTCCGCGGGGCAATCGCAATAAAATGTATTTGCATGCATTGGCTGGGTTAAGTGGCCCTTGAAGCGCTAAGAAATTGATGTGCACAAATGGATTTATTTTTTCGCTATACATAACAGTACTTGTGCACACATACACATCCAAGTACAGCTGCTTAAAGCGGGATTACTTGCATATGTGTGTTTAATATGTAAAATAGCATGACAAAAAGTAATTGAAAGCTTGTGTGGATTCCTGAGTTTTTAGACGGTTTATTTGTCAACCAAAATTGTGGAGAAATTGTTTTTTTTTTTTTAAATGCAATAAATTTTGCAAATTTCTTTTAAACTAAACTAAACTTTCTTGATTCAGATTTATGTTATAGTTTTTAATTTCAAGCTTGCGTTAATTTTGGGACACCCTTTAGAGGTTTTTTTTTCAAAACTGATAGAAAAAAAAAAATCACGCAGTCTTTCTCAGGGCCAAAATATTGTTAAGCAACCTTTAGCACAGTTTTGGAGATGCCAATTGCAGTCAGGTCCTTCTCCACCTGGTCTTACCAACGGAGTGGAGGTTTTCCTTTTCCTCTGCTTCCCCCGGTGGGTACTACGTCGAAAATCTTCAAAGATGGAGTTTTCTCTTTCATCCGGACAACACGATCATCATCTTTCCAAAACTGGAACCTAGTACTACACATAACCATATTTCAGGCCCCGACGAAGTCAACCAACCATTTGGGGATGTTTTTACCGACCGTTGTACCAATGATAGTTTCTTTGAACACACTGGCGTTAAAGTTGATAAACATGATTTTGAGATCATCAGCGCTCTTTACGCATAGAAGGCATCTTTAGTCACATCGTCCTTCTCTTCCGTCAGGGCGTGGACGCAAATCCACGATATGTTAAAGAACTTCGCTCATCTACCATAGTAAATGACAGTACTCGGCGGCACCGAATTTGCGCTCTGTTATATGGCCATTGTAGTAAATGCCACAAAGACCTGCTCGTCTCAGTCCTTGTGCTACCCATCACACTACTTGAACGGCGTTGATGTCAGTCTTTAATCTTTCGAGGACATCAAGCGGCTGGATATTCCAGGTGCATACCCTTAAACTGTAATCCTTAATGCCCTTCGAGTGGTCGTCATCAAAACAAGGATCTCTCGCCGATGCTGTTTTTCTTCTTCATAATGGAGGTGTCTTTGACGTAAATGGTCCCAAACCCTGCGCACAATCCTGGGGAGCGATGTTTCGCCTCCTCACTTTAGCTCGCTTTCAAAAGGGTATTCTTTGTCTACCTAGTGGATACTTGTCTTGGTACCGGAAGTCAGTAGCTGCTTGAGACATAAATAAAAGAATCGTTTCTGGTCACTCCCAAGTAAATTGCGCTAGGAGGACTTTCCTCACTTCAAACTTTTTCACATTTCGCTTCACCAACCAAATTTCAGTCTAAAATTTTCACGCAGAATATCAAAGTTTTTGAAAACGTCGGAATGTTTTGGGTTTGTTGAAATCTCTTCTGTTTCTTAGTATAAAAACTTAAACTTTACTGTCCTATATTTTTTCAGAAATTTAAAACACAGTCGAAATGAGATGTCCTTTTCAATAATTTAAATAAAAAACAATCTATTTGGGCATAAAAAGATAAGTTTAAACTAAATTCCGTGACAGAAAAAAATTTGTTAGTTCAAAATAAAAAATAAAACTCACATAAATTTTGAGGTTATGTGAAAAAATTCTGTGTGCCAAAATTATAGATATTTTCTTTATCTACAACTCTGTCATATAACTTTTTCTTGTAGCACTTATAGTGTTCCTGAAAAATGAGCTAAACCGTGCTTAACTCCAAAAACTCAACCACGCTCCTCCACTTCCTTTTCGCGACCACAGATCGCTTTTAAAATATTATTATTTTTAATTTTTGTTATTTTATGCTACCTTTCCAATGGGTTTTATATATATATATTTTTTTTTTCATTTTTTACCATTGTCATAGTCTGCACGGATCTAAGAGGTGTCCATATTCCTAAAAGCCAAACGGAAAGTTTTTCAAATCTTTTTTATAAAAAAAAGTTGCAAATATATGTGTGTATATGTACAATCGCTCTTTCTAAATAATAAGCTTCGCATGTCGCCGACTGTCAACGTCATATATTAGCATAAAATAACAACAACAGCAACAACGACATTACACACATGCCATGCCATGCCATGACTTGATGGAATATTCGGTGCTGTCAATAAACACAAATTACCAGCGGCCAAGAGCCCCACACATAACTATGTACATACATACATATAAAAACAAACACATAAACAAATATAAATGACAGCAAAGCTATAGCAAGCAATTGCAACAACACTGACAAAGCACGCGAAGCAGAATAGTGTGAGTATAAGAGGCACTTCATAGCAACAGTTGCGGTACGGAGCATCAGCACGCCACACTGTCATCATCGGGATACATCAGTGGTATCGAAAGCAGTAACAACAACAAGCGGTTGAAAAAAATATATGTATAAATAACAACAAGCCAGCAACTGTCAACCGCAAGGCATGACAAGTTGACACAATTACCATTGTTGCGTTTGTGCATGTTGTTGCTGCTGTTGGTGTTGTTGTAAACGGTCACATCAAAGAGTTGTGCCAGCGGCACGTGTGTACCATTTTCGTTGCTTTTATACCCTACATAGGGTGTATTAGATTTATCATAAAGTTTGTAGCACGCAGAAAGAAACGTCGCGGACTCTGACTGATCAGCGTGATGAGCTGAGTCGACGATGACGATGTCCATCTGCGCTACAATTTTCGAGATATCGATCAGAATTTTTGCAAACGTAATTTTTTTAGCAAGATGCTACTCATTTATCAGAAATACAGTTATCAGACCACTATAGCATATAGCTGTCATACAAACTGAACCATCGGTGTCAGGTCCTTCTATGAAAAACTTTTTCATCTTAGGAGATATCGTCAAGAAATTTCACCAGTACTATTACCCACGACAACGGTATATTTTTCCAAGAAATCATTCAAATCGGATTATTATAGCATATAGCTGCCATACAAACTGAGTGATCGGAATCAAGTCTTTGTATGGAAAACTTTTTCATCTGAGGAGATAACACCAAGAAATTTGACACGTATTATTATCCAAAGTAACGGTACATTTTCCGAAGAAACTATTCAGATCAGATCGCTATAGCATATAGCTGCCATACGAACCGACCGATCAAACTCAGGTTCTTGTATGAAAAACTTTTTTAATTGACGAGATATCTTTACAAATTTTGACACGTAGTATTATCCAAAGCAACGGTATATTTTTCCAAGAAATCGTTCAGATCGGATAACTATATCATATAGCTGCCATACAAACTGACCGATCAAGATCACGATAAAGATCTTTTTATACCCTTCCGTGCTATGAAAAATTCAACTGTGAAGGGTATCGTATAAAGGGTATCGCATGATAGCTTCGGTACTTTGACTGTCAGTGAAGTATATACGAATCAGTTTGCCTCTTTCCATTATTTATTTAATTTAATTTGTCATTAATATTAGAGCCAGCGAATATTTTCAAAATATCGTACAGGCGTAGCATTAGAAAATGAAATAATAAATGCTGTCATTGTAAAAAAAATGTATATTTCTGATTAGTATGAAATCAGCCCGAAATTGACGCAGCCTAATGTCAATTGTTGAGTGACACTCGTTGCCTCTTACTCGTCCTCTCCACTGATGAACCCATTTCTTAGCGCGCTGTCAACACTTTTCTCACACCCACACTCATACGTACAATTGAGGTACACAAAATAATATTTTTTTTTTTGCTTTCTTCGAAATCAAAACAGTTCTTTTGTCTAAAAGCTTGCTCGTGCCAGAGGTTGGGCAGCCGTTTGCGTTAGCTTTCCGTTGAAATCGAATTGACGATCCTATTGACAAAGGCATCGAGATAAGCCGGCACACGCTGCTCAAACATGAAAGTCAATAAGTTGTCACACACTCCCATACACACTCATCCGTGCTATTGAATTGACGAGTGAAATAAACGCTTTTGTGTGCTCATTGACATACACGTGTTTCAGTTTTGTGCAGCCCTTTCGCCTTGCCCCTTGTCCTTTGTGAAATTTTTTCGGGGTTTGATAGCTTTAATAGATTTTAGGTTTTTTTTTGTGCTGAAAGTGATTGTATATTGGCATAAGTGACAAATTACAACAATAACTACAAAAAATCTCACGATTTTTTCACTTAATACCAAAAATAATTTCACTCTTAAATGTCATTGAAAATTATATTCTTCAAGAGATCTATAATTTACTCACGGTGCTTAAAAGCACATACTTACATATGTGTGTAGATCAATACGCCCATAATAATAATGATTTTTACAAGTATTTTTGGTTCCAATTGGTCGTGTGGAAGGACCACCTTTTCCACCTTGGTCAGTTGAGAGGCCGATCTAAAATCTCCACCGTGCTGTGGGTCCGACACACGGCCACAGTGCGAATCTACACTGAACTGAATTTTTAATTCTACTTGCTTTTAAGTTTTAACCACAGCCTCCACGAATCTCCCCAAAGGACCAAACCGATTGAGCAATTTAGAGCGAACTCCAAAGACTAACTGCTCCCCTTCGTACCACATTTAAGTCTACGGTCAGACCTTGTAGCTTTTGCTACTTTGTACCAGTTGAGCACCAATCAAACTCAGTGACTGGTGTCATTTGTCGATTCAACTTCAAATTTCTTTTAGGTAAAAGGAATCTCATTCAAAGTCTATAACATCAGTTCAAGCTGCGTAGTTCTGACAAGACTTTGCTGAAAATTTGAGGCATGCCAAAAAACAGACATATTGCATATTACATTTTCGTCGCCTCTTCCGACAAGCATAACTTACCGCGGTCAAATTCTACAACCTGTGCGCTGTGGGAATAGACGGATAGTCTCTCCGACGCTTTCTATTGCGTGTTACAAACCACTTGGCTTCAACCTATTGGGTATAGGCTAGCCGACTTAAAGCAATATATCATTTGTAGGTTGTTAAGTAGTGAAGAAAAATGTTTAAAGCTTTTTTCTTGAAAAATTATTATAACAAATTGTTTAAGCTCATATATTATTAATAAATGATGAAATTTACAGAAGAGTTTTTCAGCAGCGTTACCATATCTTTTCAAAATTTTAATATATAATCATACCAAGCATATGAGAAAAATAAATGTAAGCAGTTGCTAAAATGACTGCTTAATATGAAAACAGTGTTGCCACCTATTTTAAATTAAGACTATAAAAAGATAAAAACTTTAAGTAAGCAATTGCCATAATGGCTGTTTACTAAGAAAACAGTGTTGCCACCTATTTAATTTAATTGTTATATTTAGCGAATAAAACGAGAACAACATTAAGTAAGCAGCTGCTAGAATAACTGTTTGTTAAAAAAACAGTGTTGCCACCTGCATTTTAAATTTTTATACTAAGTAGGGAAATAAAAGGAACACAAATCTAAGCAAGCAGTTGCCATGGTGGCTGTTTTTTTTTACACAGTTAAACAGTGTTGCCACCTTTTTTAACTTTTATGCTAAGACTAGAAAAAGAAGACAAAAGTACGTAAGCAGTAGCTAAAACAGCTTTTTTTAAGGACAGTGTTGCCACCTATTTTTAATATTTTTTATATTAAAGAAATAAAAAGAGTACCACATTAAGTAAGTAGTTGATAGAGTGTTGCCACCTTTTTTAAAATTTTATCATAAATTAATGTATTAAAAGTAAAAATACCTAAGAAAGCAAAGTTTGTACAGTGGTTGTTTATCTTTAAAAACGGGTGCTGCCACTGTTTAAAAACAGTGTTACCACCTTTTTAAAATTTTTATGCTAAGAGTATAAAAGGTGGGCAAAATTAAGTAAGCAGTTGCAAACAAAGCTGTTCAGTTTAATATATAGTGTTGCCACTTGTTATTGTTATTTTTTTTTTTGTAAATTATATACTCGATTTTAAGTCAGTAATTAAATTGATATATTTACTTAATTGTAATCACTTTTTCATATATTATTTTCTCTTTATTTTCAGGTATGTAAACAACAATAAAGTTCGTAAGTTATTCTATAAAAAATTATTAATTTTTATACTATACGCTCCTATATACACTTTATATACATATCTAGTCATATATGTACATGTGTATATTATATATACACTAAGGTGGTTAAAAAATTAAATATTTTTTCTTTCCTCTGCAAACTACAATATGACAGAAAAGTACCCGGATATTGAAAATTAAACGCAAAATTATTTAATTATTCATCAATATTTGTTTCGTTACATTCAAAGCAATCCCCCTCAGTTGTAATACATTTAATCCAACGATTTTCCCAGTCTTCGAAACACTTTTCATAAGCAGTTTGTAAGGTGGGCTTCAGTTCCTTTAGCTAAATTTCGTTTTTCTCTTCGATCGACTGAAATTAGATTCCACAGAGCGGCAATCTCAGTTTGGTGAAGAAGAAAAAATCACACAGAGCCAAACCTCGTGAATACGGTGGTTGCTCGAAGGTATTCATTGCGTTTTTAGCTTTAAATTTGGTTCCAATCGTGGCTCGCTGCGATTATGCATTACCATCGCGTAAAATCCATCAATTATTCTTTCAAATTGTTGACAGTTGTTCTCATGTATACGCCTCAATACGGCCATAAAGAATTCCTTAATGACTTTTAACATCACAATGTTCTTTGATTTAAGCGTCTTTGGCGTGGTTTTCTTTTGTTTTTGATTAATTTTTTTCCTCCCTTTCGATGATTGTTGACTGGTTTGCATTTGAAACTCATAAACCCCTGTGTCATCGGCAGTTTTAATGTCCTTCATGAATTTAGTATCGAAATTTGCGCGATCAAACATGTCGAAAGAGACCTTTTTGAGGTACACTCTTTGAAAAAATTCAACTTTATCGAGTCGAGTCGATCAAGAACGCCTTTCATACTCAAAATATTCCCCAAAATCATTCCAACGAACTCGCGAGAGATGTCGAGCTCTCTTGCCAACTCTCTAACACTTGTCTAAGGGTTTTTAAGCACCATCTTCTTTAGTTTTATAATATTTTGATAAGTTGAAGTGGTCGGAGGCCGATTTCCTATGAAAGCTGGGAACAAGCTACTTTTTCAAGTGGTTGGTGATGGAATTTCTTCTCAAATAGTTGATTATACCAAAAAAAAGACAACTGTGGTGCGGTATACCTTTTTTTTACAGTTGAGAGCTTACACTTGGGAGACTTTTTTAGATGTGTCTAAGATTTTTTTTTTTATTTTTTACACACCTTCACATACATACATGCATACATATGTATTTACGAAATGTAAATTTACTAGCGCAAGACACCGTTACTCATTAAAACACTGTAAATTAATTATAATTTGCGAATTTTCCAATTTGCATGCCACAACGGCCTTAAATTAACGGCATATCAAATGAATTTTAAATTTGCATTAAAAACGCATCGCTGGCGATTGGATTTTATGTGCAGCAATTGAAAATGCTTTAATAAATCTGTTGCATGCTGCAATTTAATAAAGTTTTTGTTGTAACTGTAACTCGTGTATGTATAACGAAGACATGAGTCACAAAACAACAGCATCGAATACAATAGTAACAACAACAACGTCAGCGGCGTGTGCAGGCTGCATCAACAACAGCACGAGTAGCAATTACAATAATAACAATGCGGGAGGGGGCAGCAGCAGTTGTAATTTAAACAACTACCATGCCAACAACAACAACAAAAGCAGTCAAAACAGCAGTTAGTGTGTGCGTGCGCTTGTTTGTGGCATATGTTGCATGTAATTAAGGGCAACACCGCAACGAGTTTATCAACGGCAAATCGATTCGTCACAAGAGCAGCGAGTACACATGTGTGTGTGTGTGTGCGAGAGTTGAAAGAGGAGAGCATGCATTAGGGAGTGCAAAAGAGGCAGCGGCATGAACTCATGGCAGGCAACAATCAATGAGGCTGCAATACCCACACATACATGCAACAAGCAGTGAAGCTGCAACACACATACTCAACATGACAATGATGCTGCAACAGACACACACATTCAGGAATATTGATGGCACAGCACAACTATGGCATTAATTAATATGACTGCAACAATAATGACATGACAGTGCAGGCAGCAACAGCAATAACAAGCAGCGACGAGTAATGACAACAACAGCAACAACAATGCTCTGCGTTGCATATTAATAGTTGGTAACCAATATTTTGTGGTAACGCGCGCAAACATGGCTAGCAAAACAGAGAGCAACAACAACAACACCATTCATTGCGGCGACAATGTAGCACAATAGCAACAACAACAATAAGGCAATAAAAAATTGTGTGCAAAAACAATGTAATTGCAGTTGTTGTAATAGAGCAGCCAAGCGTGTTGCCTGCGCCCCAAACTGTGACATTAATGGCAACAACAACAACAACAACACGAACAACAACAATAATAACAAAAACGGTTGCAAGTTTTATGCCAGCAGCTTTATCAACAACATGGCAACAACAACACTAACAACAACGACAATAAAAACAACAACAACAACTCCTCTTGCAACTTGAGTGCTCTCTGCCACGCACCAACTCCAGCAACTCGTCTCGCCAACCACAACCACAACAACAGCAATTCATCAATGCTTCAATAGCTGCATACATATATGTATGAACTACATGTGTGTTTGTATGTGAACTCGCCAGCAACTATTCGTAATTATGTGCCTGTTGATGCTGCTGCATCCGCTGCCACCGCTGCTGTGGTTAATGTTTTCACGTTGCCTATGTGTTTGTAGTAATGTATATACATATCAGTATATGTATGTATGTGGGCACGTACATATTATATGTACATATGTATATATGCATGTATGTTGGCTGTTGCTAGGCTTATGTTGCCGCCTTTGTTATCATCATTCATTGCTGCCGTCAATGTTGTGTGACCATACGTTCGTATATACCTAACTGAAGTTATATATACATACCTATATACAAGCTTACATATGCATACACACATACATACATGCATACTTTTAATGCATTCATAAGCAGTTGTTTACCAGGCGATTTTCATTGCTCGAATAACAACTTTGTAAGCAAACAGTTATAGTTAGCGCTTGTTGTTGTTGTTATGTTGGTTGTTGTTGTTGTATTGCAAATTATAAAGGTGCTAATAACGCTAACAATGTCTGCATATTGCATGGTTACCACTTTGCCGCGCATACAGCCGTTGAACAAGTCAACTCATACACGCCCAAACAAACATACACACACACAAACACACATATGCACACACAAACACCCATACACGCATATTTACTTAGCTGCGCTTATAATTTATGCACATAATCACACAGCGCTCTGTCGCGACGCACTGTCATCTCTAATAATGATATTTCAGCTCCAAGTCCATATTTGTGTTGTGGTGCTCGTGTTGTTGGGAAAATAATAGTGAAGAGCAAAAACAAACAAAACAAAATAGAAATTGTACAACAGCGTTTCACACGGGTGCTTATGATTAGCACAAAAATAGCAGCAACAATGTATAATTTTACTTAATAACAGCGCTAAGCGCTTATAAGATCAACGCTACAACAACAACTACAACACATGAGTAATTTCAAATATCAACATAGCGTTTATTTTTATAAATTACATTCGAGCAGCTATTAATTGCTGGTGCCTGGTACGCTGACACACCTTCCGGTGATGCCTGCAAGGCGGTGAAATCGAAGCAACCTTTCGATTTCCTATTTACACGGCTAATATTTACTTGTTTGGCTGAGTCTGTTGTTGTTGTAGGTTATATTAAATTTTAGACTTTGAGGCAGTTAGTTTCTAGAAGAAGTTAATTTTATAGTTAGAACTAACTAAGTTTGATATAAGCAATCTTCTAGTCGACTTAAAGTCACTTGATGAAGAAAAACAATCGCTTATGAAGATTTTTATCCCGATTTTGATCGGTGAATTTCCGATATGTTTAAGGAGATACTTGCTGAAGACAACTTTACCCACGGCGATCAAGAGCAGAGCGGCTTAAGTCAATGCGTTGATCAGTGCCCTGAAAGTACCTGGCAGTATCAATAGTGAGTGTGGAATGGGCACACTAACCAGCTTGGTAGAGTTCGAGACACATCTGAAACCTCTGCCGTACTTTGGATGATGCAATGCAACTCCACATTCATTGACAGAGTGACAGTTCTTCCTGCAATCGTGAACTCCGAGGGTTTCTGCTCCCCGTGTTACCAGAATTAAGTCTCCGGTCGGACCGCGTAGATGCAACTACTGCCAGTTTGGTTTGCATACTGCTCGGGACTGGTGACCAGGGTTGGAGCCCATACGCACATTACATGCACACACCATTCACACAAGAAACTAACCCTAATTCACAGCCTAAAAAATTCACGCGGGTCGTTTGCGGTCGGTTGCTAGTCGGCATTCCGACTAGTGGAGTTCATACCGCTAAACTCTAAACGTCCGTCAGTCCAGCTAATCCCTCTACTACCCAGACCCCTAATATTCGAGTACATCGGGCATTCCGCATTTACATGCACACAGTCGTCGACCCGTGCCCCACAAAAACACTCCGACCTATTAGATAGGTGCCTCTGATGCGAAAATGCATTCAGAAGACCATGTCTCGTAAGCATAAAACCCAGACGTTCCGGTTGTGCTCGTATAAAATCCGTTTCGGTTACGTAGACCCGACTGTCGTGGGACCGGAAAACGGCCAGTTAGTACGGGAGCTATATTCGACAGTAGTCCGATATCGGCGTTTCCTACAAAAGAGTAGCTTCTTGGGGAGAAATGAACGTATGGAAAATTTCAGATCGATGTTCCAAAAACTGAGGGACTAGTACATATCGAACTGGACAGGCGGCCATGGATGGTCTCGGGCGGAGAGTCTCGACTCATCACGGTTACCACTTATACATACGAGTATATATACTTTATAAGACCCAGATGGCAAAAAACATGCCTACGGAACTTAAAGCATCTACACCGACAGATAGAAAATGTCTATTGAAGTGGACCGCCGGAATCTATTGCTTGAAACTGAATGTAAGGCAATCCTCTAAGGTACCGGAATATTACCGTATCTTTTTCCTGGCGGAACTCTAAGAGGCCAAGAAAGAGGCTTACTAAAGAATGGAGTTCCCATTTACATCAAAGAGTTCATCAAAAAAATATTCCAATCTTCCTAGAACCAACGAAAAAATTCTGAAAAAAACATTCTCCCTGCTTTGTAGTCCCCTAAGTTCCGGATTATTAGTAATGAGTACTACAAAAGAGAAAGCAAGAGCCAAAACACCATAAGAACTCCGAAAATACGAAAAGACGTAACCAAACCAAAAAAGACTTCAAACAAACTAAAACAAATAGCAACAAATTACGACCAAGATTACGACCAAGACCACACAATAAATAGCAAAGAGTTTACACAAGCAGCTACGACAAAAAAAACGTATATACCGCTTCCTCTCCTTCCAAAATCTCACAATTTGTTTAGCGCTGATGGCAGTAGCTGTTTCGACGAGCTCAACTCTTGTCAAATGTTGCAGATTGTGAGTAATTGCCGCGACTAATGTGAGCCACCGAATGGTTGGTGGGCGTGGCCGCCGCGTGACGGAAGCGAACCAACACACTGAAAGCGCGCATCAAAGGCAAAAGTGGATTTACAAAATGCCCGCAGCGAAGGAGCGACACGCAGCGCGGAAAAGAAGGCGTTTTCGCCAACTTAAGAAACCAAAAACGCGAAACTTTGAAGAAAATTTGAGCCACCCAGCGACTCGACGCACAGGCGCGCAGGAAGGAAGAAGGCGAGATTTTCACAAAACTCAAATCACAGATTACTTGTAATTATGCATAATGATGTAGCGAATGCAGAGCAAAGCCAGGAGGGGATGGAGCAGTGAAACGCAAAAGCGCGGAACAGCATGCCGCACAGCGTTGACTTAGCGGTGGCAAGTTGAGATGTGCGGCTGCCGACCACATGACATTGCCGACTACACAGCGCCTTGTTTCAATACAAATATTTGCGGGTGCGTGTGTGTGTTTGTGGCTTCCGTTGCCGCGCAGCTGCAGCTGGTCAACATGCAGCAAACAAACAGGAAATCTCTGCAACACGATAGCACCAAACCTTGCGGCCTTGCGCCCCGACTTTGGCTCCGGTCTGCTACTTCGACGTCGACGGCAGCTGCAGCTTTTGGCCGCCGCTCAACATTCAATGTGTAATTTGGCCAGTTACGCGGCTGGAACTAATTTGAACGCAATTATCGGTTTAGCAGACGATGTAAACTGTTTCATTAATGAGACTGGTGTGCTGGTCCCTGGCAAGCCGCAATCCACGCCGCACCGCCAGCTCCATATACAAGGTAAGCGCGTAGTCGTTGCTAGCCAAAAAAGTTCTCAGGCCGCGCCACAGCGCAGTTAGTCGCCCGTCACCAACTACTGCTTAGCGGTAATTACGCGTCGCATGCAAAGTGCTCGACGCCAGATGAAAAGCGCATTGCACGATTTTCTTGTTGCCTTTGTTGTTCACCTAATTGCAAAGCCACTGGCGACATTCTGCTACTGTTACAAATTGCTGCTCCCTGCTTGCTTGCCGGCTGGCTAGCTGGCTTTCTACCTGAATTCGTGCAAAACTTCTTCAGAAACACTACAATTTTCTTCTTATTTTTCACTTGAGTGCGCGGCGACTTGAGATTTGCTACGAGTCGGTGGCGGATTCCGGCAGCTGGGTGTGGGAGAAAATTAATTTAAGTGGAAAAGCCAAATTAAAAACGAAAATGAAGAGTAATTCGAGAAAATAATTTCTGTGGTAAAAAATACGCTGAGACGCTGTGTTGCTTTCTACGCTTTCCTTGTACGATTTGTAAATTAAGTAAATTGTATTACGCTACTTTTCGACATCCACTCACAGTTGTGTTTAAGAAGATGGTTTTATAAATTATAAAACTACTTAAAATTTACAACGAACTCACTTTGCCCGAATGAAAATTTCAATTATTTTTTCATGAACTTATGTTAAAGAAAAAAGATTAGGGCTAAATATCCATCTAGATTAGATCCTACCATGTTGGGGAATGCTGCGAAATGGGTGAGCTCATCAGCCAGTTCATTTCTGTCCATTCCTTTTTAACCGGGCACCCGCGGGAAGCTGCACTTGGTTACGATCTGATAGACTGTTCAGCCTGTACGGTCCTTTACGGTCCTTTACACTCTTGCACCAATAGCGATTTAATTTCGTACGCAGAGATCGCTTTAAGTGCCACTTAACTGTCACTGAGTATAACTATACTTTCGTTGCGATAGTTGGAGGTTTATCTCTATGCACCGACTTATAGCAAAGGCCTCTGCTAGGAACATGATCGGAAAAGGGTCCATTGGTATGGAGAGTTTGGTGCGTGGTCCTACGACTCCTCCACCAATTCACACCGCGGTTTTCAAGCCGTCGGTATACCATTTGATTGTACTATCCCTAAGCAGTAGCTCGAGAGCAGAATCATTCCATTCAGCCTTACTGAAGAGGAACCTGAACTTCTTAATGAAATTCTTAATAAGTAAAAATCAATTGAAATAAAATATAATACATATTATCTAAGTTTTTTAAGGACTTTGCCCAAATAGATCGCTGTAATGGTCTCAGGGGTTTTTGTTCGGGAGTATTGATTATTCGTAAACATCGTTCATTTTTATTTAAGGATATTGGTTCCGCCAAGCGGTGTTGAAGAAAGCATTATTGAAACCACATGTTCACTAATTCAATTCTCAAAAGATTTATTTGTCCCGATATTTCCATCAAGATCTCTTGGGGCGTCAAATTAAGCTCAAATCTGTTGTTTACTTCTCAACGTTGTTAAAGGTATTCAACGACCATGTTATATATTTAAGATAGATTGGTTAGGTTAGGTAAGGATCTCACTAGGACCGATCTGATTTGTTACTTAGAGCTTCTACATACGTCCAGGTCATAAAAACCTTCATGAATCGTCGAAACGTTTTGTTCCGAGCACAAATTTGTTGAGACGTCCATTGTCAGTTTTAACTATGACTTCTAGTTCGCCGAAGGTATGACAGCCGATAACCTCAGTCTTCCAAAAACTGAACAATGAAGGAGAAAGCGCCTGTACGTCTCCATCTCAGCTTCTTCCATACAACTTTGACAATTTGCGTTCGACTGAATTTTTGTCTTTCAGCATGAATGCGTATAGTCTAGTAAGAACTCCTGCAGTTGCTGCAAGAATAACTAGAACGTAGGACAGAAGGATTTCGTTGTCGCATACGAGCTGGTCGTCGACCAAAGCCTGCTAAGTGTACGCGAGGTTTTTAGATTAAATACTAGAAAACAGGAAGACAATTGGGATTCAACACGTTCCGATTCCGATTTAAGTGTGTTATGGGTGCCCTCTCTTGCTAGTTCAACGCCTTTACAGTTTGGTAATGAAGTAGCTTGATGGTATGTCTGATTAGAATATTAGTGTCCTCTCTATTTAGGCACGAAACCTTTGTCCTCGTTAATATTTTTCATAAAGTTGCATGAGCTATATTCATTCCACTGATTATATAGACGAAAAATAATTTGCTCAGAGCATCTAAGCTGCTTTCCACACTTCTTTTCTTTTTCTTTCTGCATTTTGTTCATAATATTTTTATGCCGCTTGTCTTCACGGATCTCGCGGACTTCGCCGCCTTCGTTTTTAGTTGTTTTTGCCACCAAAAGATGTAATAATAATTTTATAGCAATTTTTATGACAACAACGACAAGCGTTTTCCACAGTCCGCCACTTGGTGCGCCCTCATCTACCCACATATATACATACATATGCATACATACATACTTATCACAGTTCTTTTCGCAAAATCTCGCAAAGTGTATGCTGTGTTGTTGCCATTAAATTTTTTGCGTATACGACAAACGGAAATTGACAGGAAAAGTGTTTATGCGCGTACAACAATAATAACAACAAGAAATAAAATATTGTTTAAGTGTAAAAAAGTGTTTCTCGTACAAGCAAGCACTTAGAAAAAATAAAATCGTTTTGTCAGCATAATCAGCACGTTGAAACAAGTAAACAATATTAAATCAGTTCTTGTTTGCTTTTTTTTTGTAGTTTAACGCCTTTTTTATATGTTGCGGGCAATCATAAAGTTGCATTGCCTTACAGCCATTACTTGTTTATATGTTGTTTTTGTATATGTACATATGTATGTGTTGCAACTGCGCCTATGACCAGGCAATGCCATTAAATTTCCCACAACACTGATTGATATGAAGCCGTTATGTGTGTGATAACAACTACAGGATATCCATTAAAGTACACGACCATAAAAAACTATAAAAATATATTTTATGGCAAAATGCCGCACACATTTGTATGTATGTATGTGTATCTTGTATGGGTGGGTATATGAAGTGACTGAGTTGTAGATTTAGGAAAGATGGTCAGCATCAAGGATTTCCCCTATAACACACTGCTACAAAAATTTTAAGCCGGAATAGCTGGAAAGTGATGCTATATATCTTGCAGTTCTTGTAGAACGAGAATCCAATTTTGGAATTGGCCAAACACCCACAAAATCTCGACTTAAATTTAAAACACGATTTTTCGTACATTAGCGCGCCATCAGTCCATCTTGTAGCTAATCATCAACGGAATTTTCATTTATATCTTCTTCTTTATTGGCGTAGACGCTTACACAGTTATAGCTTAGTTTAGAACAGCACGCCAGTCGTTCTTCCTTTTCGCTGTTTGAGATTTGCATATTCGAAATGTAGCCAGATCCTTCTACACCAGGTCTTACCAAAAAAGTGGAGGTATTCATCTTCCTTCGCGGATACTTCCTCGAATATTTTCAGAGCTCGAACGTTTTCGTCCATTCGGACGACATGACCTTGCCAGCGTAGCCGCCGAACTTCAAAGGTTCAGACTGTTTACAGTGACTTGGGAACTTAGTCGCGAGCGCGACTACTGTTTGTTTGATGAGGAGGAGGAGATATTTCGTTTTTACTTCGTTCTTTGCTTTGTTTCTTTATCCAGTCTGCAGAAGGCAAAATAACGGCGCGGTTGTTGGGGCAAATGATTCAATATCAACGGCATACGCCAACCTTTGTACACTCTTTAGAATAATGTATCTTCTCTACTCAGCTTTGAAAGCTTGAATTATTTTCTCCAGCAGCAGATTGAAGAAGACGCAGGAAAGGGAGTTGCCTTGTCTGAAACCGCTTTTCGTATCGAGGGTTCGGAGAGGTCCTTACCGTTCCTGATGGAGCTTTTGGTATTGCTCAATGTTAATTTTCACAACTAGTTTTGCGGGGATACCAAATTCAGACATAGTGCCACAAAGGCAGATTCTTTTCGTGCTGTCAAAAGCAGTTTTGAAATTGACGAAAAAGATGGTGTGTGTTGATTTCCCCTTTTCACAGGTCTTCTCCAAGGCTTGGCGCATGATGAATAGCTGGTAAGTTGTTGATTTTCTCGGCCTAAAGCCACACTATTAAGGTCCAATCAGTTTCCTCAATGCGTTCGCAGTGGTCATCATCAAAAGGGAGGTCTCTCATCCGAAGCTGTTCCTCCGATATCTTCGGTTTCGACAAGTGAGCAGTTTCATGTGGAAGGATTGGTGCAAAATTTCGTGTAAATATCTCTGAAACTGGCAGAACGGACAGACTCTAAAATCAGCTCAGCTCATCAGGCTGATCATTTACCATATACATAATATATACATATTATAGGGTCTCTTTACGTTCCCTTCTGGATATTACGAACTTCATGGCAAACTTAATACATTTTGTTCAGTTTATAAAAACTATTTTGATAAGGTATTTAGCTCCATATATAGTACCTTTTTATGGTGAGCAGTTTTTAGGCCAAAATTTGAAAGCCGTATTCGAAAAGTTATAGATATTTGTGTAGAAGAGAAACGATGAACTACTAAATCAGTGACTTTGATTTCTAATATATTTTATATGGATGAGAGGTTCATAATAGTATGCGAATGAAGGGTCTAAGAGGTTCGTCTTTATAATTTTGGGGTCACTACTTGAAGGACGAAGGGTCTGGGCCAAAAAAATAATAGAAGAATAGCAAACCTTTTTATTCATACTTTAGTGCTCTCAATGGTAAATGCTGTAAATAATAATTCAGAGTTGGCTTGAGGAATAGACGGGTTTCTTTTAGTGTTGCTCAGGCTTTGAACACAACCATTTTAAACTTTCTAATTGAAATCTAAGCATGCAAATAAAGTTATGTGATTTCATAAAAAATCATTTGATACCAGTGGCGTATCCAAAGGGGGGCGCGGGAGGTTTTTGGATGTCTAAATCTCAAAAATTCGGAGGTCTTAATTCAAGTTCTAAAAATTTTCGAAGTAACATCAATATTAAATATATTGAAAGCTGAAAGCCCCAGAAGGAAGTTCTGACTGCGCTACTGCCCGACACTGCAGTGACTACCGTCCAGTGTCTTCTAAACCATCAAAGCAAACTCGTTCTCCACATCAGCGATTAGTTTCTAATCTAAAATGACTTCACATTACACGAAAGGGTAATAAAAATGTTCTTGCAACTAAAATCGGAAAAACCACGCATGAAGTTGCAGCGCATTAACGTTTGCCAGCAGCTGCAACTTCAAAGCGCAAAAATTGCAAATGCTTTGCAGAAAGCGTAAACAACCGCAAGCATATAATAAAAGAGAACAAAAACAAGTTGCGAGACACTAAAAAATGACGGCGAAACAAATGGTGAACCAAAAAGTGTGAACAAGCGCCGAATAAAAATTTAATTTCATATGCAATTTAATGGCTTTTGGGTAGCATAATTGCGATTGTTATTGTAATTGTGTTTAATGCGCCATTGCTTTTGTTCTTGTTGTTGTTGTCATTGTGGTTTTCGCCACTTTATTGCCAGCACTTTTATCGCAGCTGAGTTTTATTAGCAATTTTCATTTTTATAATTCTGCTATTGATGAGGCAACAAAAATTGAAAAGCAACAACAACAATAACAAAAACAATATTAACAACAGCAAAAACAAGAACAACCAGTAGCAATAAATGCAAATATGAGAGAAAAATCGACGAAAGCGCATCACGCCATGCCTACGACAACAACAACAACGGTAACGACGACAACAAAACCAACAATCACATGGTTAACGTCATGCATACGGCAACAATTACAACAATAACTACAACAACAACAACAACAACAACAAAACAACAAAGCTACAACAACAATGGAAAAACAACAGCAACAACAACCACTCGGTTAACGCCATGTCTACGGCAACAACAACAAACAGCCCATGGTTAACTCAGCAACAGCCGATGATGCACGCTCGTGGGTGCAGCGCGGCGGCGGCATGCGCAGCGGTAGTAGGCTACGTGACCAGCGTAACTCGCCGAAACCGAAATCAAGTCAAGACAGCGCAGCACGCTTTGCGTTTTGTTTCATTGTGAATTCATGGTTGTTGTTGTTGTCGTCGTTTTTCTTCTTTTCGGTTATATGTGTTGTTATTGTTTTTGTTTTTTTTTAGCGTTTTTTGCAGTTTCTCGCTTTAATGCATTTGCATCATAATGATTGTGCACCCACTTTACGGCGCATGGCAGCAACAATCACAACAACAACAAACAACAAGTAGAGAAAATTACAGCTGCGCCTGTTGCTGACTGCACAAAAGCTCACGAATCGCCTGCTACGGCTTAACGATGCCACAAACCGTGCGTACATTTGTATGTGTGTGTGTGAGTGTATGCGCAGAGCTGCGCGCGGTGGGGCGTGCGCGCTGTAGTGGTTGTTGAGTTGGCCCCAAGAGTCAGGCCTGTGCGCCGCAATGACTTGCATTCAAGCCGGTTTGCTACCGTTTTACTCGCTTGCTGTGCGACACAGCCTATCATTGTTGTTGTTGTCGCTCTTGCTGTTGTTGTTGTTGTAAGTTCGCTGGCCGTTCATGAACTACAAAAGCCACTCATTGCGGTTGTTGGCCCATTCGCTAGCCTGCTTCTGCGCCTATACACAACTGCTGCCTTTGCAACACACACACAGCTAACAGCAGCAGTAAAAACCAACAACAACAATAGCAAAGTGTAAGCTTACGTCCGCCCGCTGGCATGCACTCGTTGCAGCTAGCAACTAGCTAACTAACCCGTTTCATCGGCAACACAGCCAGCTGACTGCCGTTGCTCTCGCTGGCTCGCTGCCTGCTCGTCGCGCTGTCTGACGCGTTGACTGCCTAACTGGTTAACCGAGCGACGGTTGGTGTTGTTGGCTGTGCTCTTGCTGTGGCTGTTGCTGACTCGCTTGCCATTGCACGCAGATAACCGTCTTTGCAGCGCGCACATCCACACGCCACTCGCTTTTGTATTGTGTCTGCATCTTTGTGTGGCGACTTTTTTCTGCCTCTCAATTCGGATTTTACATTTTCACTGTGCTAAAGTAACAGCAAAAACAACAAACAGTTGTAGAGACTATATGCAAAATGAATGCTTTAATAAAGCAATGGGTGTAGCATGGAAAGGGCAAAGGGTTATTTGTAGTAAATTCAAGGGAAATGGCTGATATGTTCATATGTCCATCTACCAACTGGCAACATGCTGTCTCAATATACCCACGCAGGCAAATATTAGCAGTAAATATTAAATTTTAAAGTTCCATATTTGCTTGAAAATATTGATAGAAATTTATGAAACTGAGCTACTAGTTCAGCCCATGTCTTAATCGACTCAACTCATTATTCTGACCATTCCAGGCGGCATTTAAAAGAAAGTGTTTTCGATTTATGAAAATTATTGAAAGAGGGTCGAGGGACGACGAACCACGTCCAGGCCGGCCGTCAGCATCAACTGAAGATCAAAATGGCAATAAAATAAATTAAGTGGGGCCTAATAATCGAGGGCTAAAAGTCAAAGACTTTACTGATATCAGTGGAATAACGGAAGAGCCAATGAAAATCATTTTAGAGGATCTTTAATGTCTAAGAGAAGTGAAAACACGTTGGTTCCAAAAATACTACATTTTTTAACAAAACAGCGTCGCGTTAAAGTCTGTGAAACAAAGCTATTCGACCAACATTTTGTCATGAAACGTATTGTTACAAACGACGAGTCTTGAATCAATGTTCAAGACCCAGAAACAGACGATCAATCGAGCGAATATCGTGGAAAAAGTGAACCGAAACCGACAAAACCACGACAAAGCAGTTCAAAAATCAATGTTATGTTGACAGTTTTCTTCTACGTGTGGGCCATATAAAATTTTAAATTTAAAAAATTAATAAAAAAAAACGGCTTGATATTTTTCAAAGGTCTAACATTTATTTAAAAGGTTGTTTTATGAAATTTATTTGTAGAAAACAATTTCGGACAAATGACCACCACGGCTGAGCTTACAGTTATTCGATCCACCCAATTTTGGAGTACTTTCTCGATGGTTTTAGGCCTTACGGCGGCTACAGCAGCTTGAATCTCGTACTTTGGATTTTGAATTTTTTCTGGATGGTTAACATTTATCTTTAACAGCTCCCCACGGAAAATAGTGGTTGAATTGCAGCTTTTGGGAGGCCAATTCACATCACCCCTTTTGCAGATTATGCGATTTTCGAAGATAGGGCGTAAAAGATTGAGTGTAGAATTTGCTGCATGGCACGTAGCGCCGTCCTGCTGGAACCAAGTCCAAGTCTTCCTCTTCAATCTGGTTGAAGAAAAATTGGGTTAACATTACGCGATATCGCTCACCATTGATGGTTACGGCGGTTCCTTCTTCATTTTCGAAGAAAGATGGGCGGATGATTCCACCAGACCAAAATCTGCACCATACAGTGATTCGTGCTGGGTGCATTGACTTCTCGACGATTACGTGCGGGTTTTCTGTGCCCCAAATGCGACAATTCTGCTTGTTAACGTAACCATCGAGGTGGAAATGAGCCTCGTCCGAAAAGATGATTTTTCGGTGAAATAGACCATCCACTTGACTCACCACTTTGGCAAAAAGTTTTCAATATTTCCCAGTTTTCTTCTAGTGAATAGCGACCCATTGCGTAAATTTTAGACTTTTTATTGAATATCTGTCACTCTCCAAATGGTATTTGACATTTCCAATGTCGAACTTAGACTCTTACAAGCATTGAAATGTGAGCCTTGTTCAGAGCGAAGAGTTTTCTATAGCTTCTTCGGTTTGTCTTGAGCCTGAAAGACATTGCCATTACAGTGGTGCTAGTAGTTGGTGTCGTAGTTTTCTTTTACTTAGGGCGATCATTCCATGGACGGCCTATTTTTTAAGGACTTTAGGTTTCTTAGCATTTACTAACATACATTTTGGCACAACAAATATAAATTTTAAGTTGAAAATATTGTATAGAATATGAGATACATGGTATGAATTATGGTTGCTAAGTACAGAATAGCATGTTAGGCTCAGCATTTCTGTTGAATTTTTGGAAATTACATGAAATTATTCAGTTTGACCACTTCATCCTTCAAGCGTTTGTCAGTTTTGAATTTGTCTTTAATTGCTTCGTAGTTTTGATAACATTTTAATGTTTCCAGTGGTATGATGAATTGTTTTTTGTGTTCTCTCACGATATTGCGATGCACGTTCTGGCATTATGTGGTACTTTACAAAGCATTTCTGAAGAGCTAAAAGGTTTATAGAAGTATTTTTAACGTCTCTGCACTTCTTGCTTTAAGCGATGGAATTATTGAAATCGTCTTTAATTTGTGAATAGATTTGAAAACTGTTTAATATTTCCAGCAGTATGACGGATTGCTTTCCGTGTTCTGTCAGGATATTGTGATGCATGTTCTGTCATTATATGATACTTTACAAAACTGAGATTTCTATAAGCATTTCTGACGTCTCCGCAGATTTGTCTGGTCTTTGTAGTATCACTAACAGCTTTCGCCAAAATCTCTTAAATATTGAAACGTAATCATTTATTTATTAAGTTTACTTTTGCAAAAAAAAAGTTAGGCAACTAATCCCTCGTAAACTGCACTGAGCAATAATAGTGAGTAAACTTCTAATTCTCGTTGAGAGTAAAAAAAAAATAAAACTAATACGTTATTCCATCCCAGCACGAAGCTACCAAATAACAAACTACTAAAAACTGATACCGAAATGAAAGTAAAAAGTAGAAATCTACGCGCACAACGTCAGAACTAGAAATTAATGCCGAAATTTGTCTGTCTGTATGTTGGCAAAACTTGAAATGTAAAGGAGTTCAGTTTATATCGCTTTTGACCTCTTGTTGTAAGTGGCCTTTTTGTACGTTTTTTTTGCTTCGGAGCGCTACAAGTGCAACGCAGATTTGATTACAGGCTTGTACTTGTACGGCGAGTAGTTCTGTGTTTTTTTTTTTTGTTTTTTTTTTTGCAATGGGTACACTTAAATTTTCGTTTCGGCAATAAAATCGCCATAAAAATGTTGGAAAAAATTGGTAACAACATTTACAGCCTGCAGTCACATGCGCGTAACTGAAAAAGTGGTAATAAAAGGCGAACACAAAATGGAAAAAAAAAGAAAAAGGAAACCAAAACTACAAGCACTTGATGTTAGCAGCAGCAACGGACACAGAAAAAAACCAACAGAAACGGAAAAAAAATAAAAAATTAAAAAAAAATTTAAAAAAAAAATTAAAAATTGGAAAACGACTGGTTGATACCAAATTTCTTTGCCTACCAAACCGAATTGGCACTAAAACTGTACAAAAAAACGCAAAGCAAATAAAATAACAGTTACAACTGCCAATTTAATTGCGCAAAAACGGCACGCCAACAGCTGGCAACAGATGGACATAAGTCAATATACCCATTTTTTGTCCTAAAATAGTGCGCGCTACCTGTTTGCTCGCTCGGTGGCAACAACAACAACGCACTTGCAACTAAATCACCACTTTTTGCAGCAAACTCGGCGCTTTGGCGTGAGCGCGCCGCGGAGGGTGCCATTGGTAGCGGCCACTGTCATTGCAACTACAGATGCTAGCAACTGCTGTGTTGTTGCAAGTTACAGCATTGCTACGAATGAGGCTTACTGCAGTTGCAGCGCTGAAAAATTGAAAAAAAAAATAACTAAAAGAAAAATAATAAAAATCAAAAAAAAAAAATAAAAATAAAAAATTAAAAAAAAAAAATATAAAAAAATAATTAACAATAATAAAAATAAAAAAAAAAAAAACAAACGAAAATGCAAAAATCGCAAATACAAAAACGAAAACTAAAACCACTAAAAGGTTGCATTGACAACAACAAGCAACCACCGTGAAGTCGGTAAAGTTGCAACGCGGCATCAGCGTGCAAGTTGGCGACCGAGCGCAACACCGAAGCGCTTGATTTTTTCGGTTGATACGGTGAAACCTGATTTGTGCCGAAAACGAGTTTAGCATTTCGCACAGTACACAGTGTGCAAATGTTTGGGCACCAAATCGCCGCAGCAAAATATTAAAAAAAAAATTAAGTTAAAGCTGTAAAAATGTTGTAAGTCCACGTTGGGGTGTGTATCTCCCTGAAAAATTTTAAAAAAAAAAACTGGGCGATAACGGCACAGTAGCTGCAAAACGCATTCGCACAATGCATTTGGGAATGAAAGATTGTGTCAATTACCTGTGAGCAGCATTAGGGTGACACAAAATATAGTGAAAACTGTTAGAGACGTCGCAGAAAGTGCTACTTCTACGGGAAGTCTGCTGAGCCAAGATTATGTAGGAGCGCGATTTATAGGATGTGTTCCACAAGTTCATAAAGTCAGGAAATAATTTTAAGGATTACCGTCAGTTGTAGTGCTACTACAACGTAAAGTCTCCTGAGCCAACATTATGAATGAGCGCTATTTATAACATGTGTTCCACAAGTTCAAAAAATAAGGAAACAATATGAATGAGGACAGACTTCAACAGAAAGTCTCCCGAGCTAAAATTATGTATGAACGTGATTTATAAGATATGTTTGCGATCAGTAAATGAGACATAACCAGAAGAAAACTTTAACTTTAGTTGAACCGAAGCTATAATGCAATGTCCGATCGTTCTCACCCCAGCTGGGTCTAGGTAAATGGAATGAAGTCGGATTTTTATGCGGCCAACGAATATGAACTTCGCAGAATTCCACAAAATTGCTTCAGGAGTGTTTTCTGTCACTACAACTATGAAAAAAAAATCAGGCGAACGAGAAACCCAGCAAATAGACAACCTTAAAATGCATCTGAAGACTCAGTCACGCAAAAAAATAATTTTTTGTTTTCTGTCGCCTCAGCTTTTATGAACACTTTCGCTTTTCTTTAACTCTTTGTGTTCGATTTTCACAAGTTTTCCAATACCTTCAGTTTCTTCGAAAATTATATCACAAGAAAACCAAAAAACCGTATTCCAATTGCTGTTGTAAGGTTAAACTATATGTAAATGGAAAAAAATATATTTTTCATGCATAAATATATCTTTACTTGTGGGCCACACGTGTGCCCTACATACGTATTTTATGCACAACCCACTCATTATGTGGCAAATACAAGACACACACCCAGCCCATTGTTAAGACAATTGTATTTCGCTGAGTCTAACACAACTCGCTGATGCGTCGGACAGACTTAACGAATATCTTATAATTTAAACAACGGATTTTTATACCCTGAAGAGGTTTAATTATATAGTATAAAGTTTGCCACGATGTTTGAAATACTAGAAAGTTCGATACCCTGTAAAGTACTTATAAAGGTCGACACATTTCGAGGTTTCCTACTTTTCTTTTTAAAGAAAAATTACAGAAACTTTAAGTTTAATGGTGAATGTTTATTATCATTCGAAAGTAAAATCTTTGGCATTTACTTTTTGAAGATTATTTCCTTCAAATATTGACTGCGGCTTTGGCTCAGATGGTCCATTCATTGAGTTCAATTTTCGAAGACTCGTACGAGCATTTCGGCTGGTAACTGGTGAATGACTCGCATGATTTTTTGCTCCAAGGCTTGAGTCGAAGCGCGATTGTCTGCAAAGACATTAGACTTCAAATGTCCTCACAGAGAAATGTCTAACGGTGTGATATCTTACGATCTTGGTTTCCATAATAGTAGTAAGTAGGCCTAAAACGTTAAATTATCTGCTCACCGAAGTGTTCTCTCAATAAATCCATTGATTAATGCTATATGTGGGAAGTGACGCCGTCTTGTTGAAGTCAAATGTCGGCAAGATCACGAGCTTCAATTTCAGAGATATAATAGTCAGTACCATGACGCGATATCATAACCATTGACGGTTGCATTCTCACTGGTATAATTTTTGAAGAAATATGGATGGATGATTCCACCGGCCCACAAACCACAACAAAATATAATATTTTCTGGATAAAATGGCAGCTCTGGAATCTCTACAGGTTATTCTTTGTCCCAATTACGGCAGTTTCGCTTGTTTACATACCCATTGAGCCAGAAGTGGGACTCATCGCTGAACAAAATTTGGCTCGAAAGCGTTCGGTCTGTTTGCAACTTTTCAAGAGCTCATAGAGCGTAGATATTTCGCTTGAGAAGGTCGAGCTGCTTCAGCGGCTTATATATATAAAGTATATACGGAAATGATCAGCGTGACGAATTTAGTCGATTTAACTAATCCCGCCAGTCTCACCGTTTGTATATACGCCAGCTATACCCTCGGTTTTTGAAACATCGATCTGAAATTTTCCATACGTTTTTTTCTCCCTAAGAAGCTATTCATTTGTCGGATTCGTCGATATCGGATCAATATAGCATATAGCTGCCATACAAAGTGAACCATCAAAATCAAAACCTTATATGGAAAACTTTTTTATTTCAAGAGATATCTGCACGAAACTTAGCATGGATTATTATATTAGGCCATGCTAAAATGTATGTTAATACCTTCCAGATCGGACCACTAGAGCATATAGCCGCCATACAAATTGAACGCTCGAAGACAAGTCCTTGTGGGCAAAACTTTTTTATTACAAGAGATATCTTCATGCAAACTGAACAAAGTAATTCCACAAAGTAGCGCTATAATCTCTGAAAAAATTGTTCAGATCGAGTCACTATAGCATATGGCCGCCATACATATCGACGGATAAAATTCAAGTCTTTGGAGGAAAACCTTTTTTATTTTCAAAGATATTTTCACGAAATTTGGCACAGATTATTCTTCAATAATGCCCTACGAGCCCTGAAAAAATTGTTCGGATGAAGCCACTAGAACATACAGATGCCATACAAACTGCACGGTCAAAATCAGGTCTCTCTTTTTGTGAAGGGTATTCTAGCTGCGCTGTTACTGAAGTTAACGTTTTTTCTTGTTTTTATAATATTATTAAACAACACCGTATTACGAATTAAAAATGCTAATTTTCAAAGGTTTTCTTTCTTTTGCACAATTCACGCTTTTGTTGTGCAAATAACAGCAACAGCAACAACAGCAATAAATAAATAATTAAATAATTATGTAGGCAGTAGTCATGCAGTGTGTTTATTTGTAGGTTTGTAGGTGTGTATTTAAATAAAAATGCACATCAAATAAAGTACGAGTAATTAATAAGGCAACAACAACAAAGTGCACAGTTAATTTATGCAAAAATAAACTCATTCTGACAAAACCGCAATTTGAGGTGAGCCAAGCGCTGCCACGCCACGCTGAAACGAGCGCGCAGCAAACGTTGGAGCGCCGCGTCATTAAAGTGTGGGTGTGCGTTGGGGCAAATATAAACATACACACATACATACATATATTTTTATTGTAATTATACAAATGTGCATATGTTTGTTGTACTTGTACACTTTATTTGTTTGTTGTTGCGTGCGCTTACAAATTCAATTACACGCTGTAAGCCCTGTCTGATTATGTTGTTATTATTGTGCAAAGCAGTTGTTTTTGTATTTTTTTAATATTAATTGCATTAATTGGCCTCACACGGCGGTAATCATGGCAAACGCTGCAGTCGAAAGCATTGAGACTCCTGCAAATTGGCAGCAAATACAAAAGAAACAAAAACAATAAAAACAATATTAAGAACAACAAAAGCAATTATGGCGTTGGTAGTATAAGAACAATGGCCGTGATAGCCAACAGCATCCAAACACATTCAAGCATTTCACCAACATATACAACAACAACATGCATACATGTGAGTAAGTGGATCAGCGAGCCGACTTGTTGTCACAAATTCTGCGCTTATTATAATATTTTCAATAATTTTATTTCAATTTACCGTCTTATAAGCAACGAACCGACAGGCAGTCGTCAGCAAGCGCAACAACGCCGCGTATTGGATGCTCTATTTTGTTCTGTGCGGTTGCATCAGCGCTATTTATAATGGTTATCAATTCTATGGTGGGTCGCGCATAGAGAGGTGAAAATCTTTCACCTACATAACAGACCCGATTTTCACAGCGTTGGCTGTAGAAAAATGTATTCAAGAATGGGTTATTGTGCTCGATCTTCCCAAGGAACGTTTCCAAACCAAATTTTTGTTCAGCGAAGAGGCACATTTCTGGCTCAATGGGCATGTAAACAAGCAAAATTGCCGCATTTGAGGCAAAAAGCAACCTAAAGCAATTCAAGAGTACCATTTCATCAGAGAAATTCCTCTCTATCAATAACCACGTTTTCCGCAATCTTGCTCTCTTTCATTTTCTTCAACGGTAATATACTCTCTTCTTCGATCAGTTGATACTTCAGCTTCAAGGTTGTATTTGCATAGCTCCTTCTCTTCTGTGACACTCAGCGTGCAAGGTTGCTATTTTTTTAAATAATAATGTAAGATTGGACATGATTTGCAATTGGTTGTGAATAAAACCGAGCGGATTTTCCAAAAGTTTGCTCTTTCCCAAAGGTAATGAAAGCGCAAGGCTATATACGCATTATGATATCAGACTAAAGCCCACAGAGTTTAAAAGAAATGCGTGCTCTTTCCAAGAGATAATGAAAACGCAAGGCTGGATACTGGGTTTGTCCTCAAAGTAATAGGACTGAGTGGATTTAAAAAACTTATTGCACCAATCGCAACAATTCTTTCTGCGTCAGTGCAGCGCCGCCAGCGCTATTTCCAAGCATTGAAGGTATCATGGAAAGCATTTTCCGGAACAGCCTGGAGATCCGAGGTCCATGTCAAAATGCTCGCCTTCATCAGCCTTTTCAGGTAAGGAAACAAAAAGGTCCATAGGCCACATCTGGGCTGTAGGGCGGCTGCGGAAGCATTGGCACACCGGTCTTGGTTAGGTAACTGTTCACAAGAAAAGCAGTGAGAGCCGGGCCGTTGTTGTGGTGCAACTTCCAGTCGGCTCCGAAGTCTTGTCGATTGATCCTTAGAGCTACGTCACAATGTCGTGAACCACAGATTTTGATAAATTTAACTTCTGGTTAGATTAAACGAATACTAAGCCGACGGTCTGAGCTCAAAACTTTGCGCACACGAGTCACATTGTCGGTGTTTGTCGAAGCCGAAGATCACCCAGCTCGGTCTTCATCAGCGACCTTTTTTCGGACCTTTGAAAGGGCCTGGTACCATCGAAACACATCACTTCTTGCTAAAGCAACATCTGGGCAAGCCTGTTTCTGTCGCAGATTTACATAGTTTCACACAGAATTTAATCGCGCACCTCTGCTCTGACGAACGCTGTATTTTCCGCTTGCACCACTCACAGAAACACGTCGCGTGAAAATGTTTGTTTTGGCTCTCCAAGCGTTTGTAGACAGCTGACCAGCCGCTCGTCTGTGAGCTAGGAATGCCTTCTACGGAATCCAGTCGATGCGCGCACTCTCCGAGATACAGTCGCGGCGGAAGAAAATCGTTACATTACTTTTCGGACAAACCCTGTATGCCTTACCAATTTTTTACTTAACCTTACTGTGTGTGTTATTGTTTATGGTAATTAAATATTCTAAGAAGAATTGTTTCACATCACTGGAGTCATTACAGTATGGAGCTGCCTTAGAAACTAGCGGATCTAAATCAAGTCCTTGTTAGGAAAATTATTTTATTTGCGGAAATCTTTTCACGAAAATTTGCGTGGATTATTCCCAAAATGAACGATATCATGAGAGGAGAAGTTGTTCAGATCGGAAGACTATTGCTTATAGCTGTCATACAAAACTCGCGATCTATAGATCCTTGTATAGAAAACTTTTTTATTTGATGAAATATTTTAACGAAATTTGGTGTGGATTATTCTCAAAAGAAACCATATTATATCAAAAAAACATTGTTCAGATTGGCACACTATAGGATGTAGCTGCCATACAAACTGAACCATCGAAATCAAGTTCTTCTATGGAAACATTTGGATTTGTGAATGGTATTATTGCTTCGGTTAAGTTTTTTTATACAAGAATAAAAGTCAACTTAAGAAAGTATTTTTCAGATCTCTTTTTTGCTTTAATTCTATAGCAATCGTGTCTTTAAATTCATTAATTCAAAGGAATTTGCTGCAATGTCAGCTATTTTTCGACGGTTTATGCTGCTTACCATAACTCGAAAACAAATTAGACTCGTTTCAAAATCAAAAAACAAAATACGAAACAGGTGAAATACCTGCCACAACACTTGTTTGTATGTATTTCATTTATTTGTGGCATTGCCTGTCGCCGCGTATTATGACAGCATATTTAAATAAACAATAATGAAACGAGTAATCGGTAGTCATTACATTTTACGGACGCCCTAACGAGGCGAGCAACGCGCTTAACTGCCGCCGCGCGGTGCAACAGCAATTGATAGCGGCACAAACGGCCGTTACGGACGGGAAGATGCCGACGCGGCTGCCACTGTGACAACAGCGCCATCAAGTTGCGCCACCAGAGACGCCAACCGGCGGACGAGTGGCGTTGCGTAGTCGGCAGCCGCAAGGCAATTAACTTAAGCTCTTTTCGCCATTTAAAGCAATGAACATGAAGCATGATAAGCAACAACAACGACAACAGCAAATAACAATTTTATACATTTATTTTAATGCAACCGAAAATGCGACAGAAAATAGCAAAAGCAAAGAAAAATTAAAAAAAAAAACAGCAGAAAAGCAAATAAATGTGGAAATTAATGAAATATTAAAAAATAACTGTTAATGCAACGAAAACGCGAAATCGCCAAGAATCAGTGGATCGCTTATGTATTTCGAAAAGAGTAAAATCCGAAATGCAACTCGCATAATTAATGGCCTGCGGGCGATTATTTATTTATTTTGCGATATTTCCTCACTCTGAAAGAATTTAATTGCAAAGCCGTGCAAATTAAATGCGCTGATTAACAAGCGCGCAAAAAGTATAAAAATATTTAACATATTTATCTGCCGTTGTATATGTATATATGTGTGTGTGCGCGGCGACGGCGGCGTGTATGCTCAAAAAGGAAGAATTTATGGCTTGTCAAATGCGCCAGCGCATTTTATGAAATTTCCAAAATGTCCAATTTTTGTTGTGCTTGTTGGTGTTGTCTTTTTTTTTTGCATGCATTTTCCTACCGCAGCAGCGGCCCAGTTTCGGGCGCACGTGCGCTTGGCCTTTATTTCCCAATTTATACGCTATTTTAATTTGTAGCTCACAAGCATTATTTGCTGAATTGCAAAATCGCCACATTTACTTGCGCAACTTTTTAATCTCTCAAGTGCCCTGCCTGCGTTTGTGTGTGTGTGTGTGTATTAATGCACTGTATAGCTGCATTTTTTGTTATTTTTCTCAATTCGCTCTTGGCTTGATTTAAAAATTTCACCGCGCCACAAATCATTGTCAAGTGCTGGTCTTTGCTATTGTTGTAGTTGTTGCATTTGCTTTTTCTGATGCTGTTGCTGTTGCTGGCACCGAAACGGTCAGGTCAATATGCATTTGCAGCCCAGAAGTGCACTGGGATTATTAGGGTGGCTCGTTATGCCGCGGAAAACATATTTGAAAATTCTAAACTTTCTAACACTTTTAGTTGGATTTTTTTTAAACACATTTTTTTTTCGGGATTTAATGACCCAAGTTGAAGCAATAACTTGGCTTGTTGACGTTTTTACACACTTTTTTTTCTACTTTATTGGCGTAGACACGGCTTAAGCGATTACAGCCGAGTTTACGAGATCGCCGCAGATCGTTCTTCCTTTTCACTGTTTGGCGCCAATTGGAGATTCCAAGGGAAGCCAAGTCCTTTTCCAAATGGTCTTTCCAACAGAGCAGAGATCTTCCTTTTCCCCCTGAACTATGCCAATGGTGTCGTGTAGCTAGAACAGCTCATCTTTCCAACTACTGCGTTATTCGCCTAGACGTAGTGAAATGAGCACCGAAGACGTTGAAAGCTGTGTATAGCTATAAGAGGTTGTTATGAGAAAGTTCTGTACAAAGTGGATGCCGCGCGAGCTTACTTTTTACCAAAAACCTCGAAGAGAGGATTCGGAGCAGTATTGGGGAATTTTCAAGTGTAATAATCACGAGATTTGTGTGGGTATGTGAGATTAAATGATACATGGCCATATAATTCCACTCCGAAGTCTAATGCGAATGGACTACACACGACAAGCTCGTTACAAAGTGTGGAAAAACTCAGCAGTCACCTGAAAAGGTTATGACGTCTATATCGTAGGATGGACTAGCTTTTGTTGACTACCTTGGAAAAGGAAGGACCATAAACAACGACTATTTCGTAGCGTTATTTACCGTTTGAAGTACGAAACTACCGAAAAAGACATAATTTGAAGAAAAAGAAAATGCACACACAAGTCAGTGAAAATGATGGCAAAAATTCAAGAATTGCGCTTCGATATACTCCACCGTATTCTCCAGCTTTGGCGCTCAGCGACTATTTCCAGCTTTCAAACCTCAAAGGAATGAAACGTGGGAAGAAAATTTCGTCGAATAAAGAGGTGATCGCCGAAACTGAGGACTAATTTGAAGTAAAGAACAAATCATCCCACAAAAATGGTATCAAAAAGTTAGAGGGTCGCTGAACTCAGTGTATCCAGGCCATATCGATAATATGAACTTGTGAAACAGTAAATTTTTGAAGACCGAAGAGCATGGATAACCATTTCTATTTAATTGAGGAGCTTTTAAAGATAAACGGAAATAATTCATATGAACAAACCTTAGCTATTGTATTATCTATAACTGACTTTTTTCTCCCACTAAAACTCTTTTTACTGAATGTACCTACAATGGAGCTTGACTCGTTGCAATCAATTACTTATTTTCCATTATGTGAGCGACAAGGTACACAATTGCCTTGTCTTGCGCTTCAGCAACCCACAAGCTGCCAGCGGCCAACAAGCTCCAAGCCCAATCAAGTAAGGCCTTATAAGCGCGCCAGCTTGTTTAATTAAAATTTATCACAGCGTTCAAAAATGGCAAATAAAGGTGGAATATTATATATAATTCTGCATTATGATCGCTCGTAAATTGTTTGATTCGCTCAAACAAAAAACTGGTCCCAGAGGTTTTTGACGTCCACATTTGAGGTGAATCTTCTTTCAACAAAAAATTTTTGCAGAGTTCGAGACAAATCCGAAGGTGCCAAGCCTGGTGAACATAGTAGGTGTGATAGCAAATCCCATTCAAGCTGCAAAAGCTTTTGGCGGGTCATCAAACTTGTAAGAGGACTCGGACTATCCTGGTGAAACACTATACCTTTTTAATTGATCAATTCTGGACTCTTCTGCTTGAATGCATCACTCAATTTGTCCAATTGCTAACAACACACTTCGGAAATAATCGAAATATTGTTGGACAAAAGCTTAATGTATACGATCCCATTGAAATCCCACCAAACAGAAAAAATATTAATTTTTTGATGACTCTTGACTCTAAACGATCACTTAGAAATCCTACTTCTATCAAACAGTCAACGTATTAACCTCTTTTTATAACCGGCCTTCGAAGGGTGTGAGCTGATTCATCCTTTTCAGACCATGATCTTCTGCAATTTGCATCTTATGAGCAATCCATTTTAATCGCCAGTTGCAAAGAGCTTCAGAAGTAGATAACTTCTTTGATGTTTATTAAACAAATCACGGTCATTCATGCAAAGAAGCAAATTTCGTTCTGAGGAATACATTTGCCGCTTCGAAATTCATCGTATATGTTTCTTGTGCTGGGAAATGATCGTGTCCTTTCACACGTGAAGCATCTTAAAGACCGGAATTGTCAGAAGAAAGTTAAGTTCATCAATTTTGACGGTTCGGTTAACACATCGTTGATCTTTCCTATTCGATAGTGCACCAAACAAAAACTATTCCAAAAAATTTAAGAAGAGATATCACTTGAAACCGTCAAGACTTTTAAGCGAATACAAATTGCACTACCCTAATAATAATACATGCACACACACGTGCCTTCGTCAAAGAACCTTTCTGCATTAATTTTTATATACCCGTTTATATTTGTGAATTTAACCGCCTCTGGCATGTGCTGTAAACAGTGTGCAAATAAATAAATTCAAAATTTTATTATTTCGAGGTATATTTTTAAATATGATGTCTATGTCATTTAATTTGGGTGCACACATTTGTTTGCTGATATGACGACAAGCTTGCCATAAAGGCTTGTCAAAATATCAATAGCTCGTTAAATGAGCGCAGATATGCACTGTTTGATATTGCATGCTTGAGATAAAAGCGGTGATAACTGGGTGGTACTGTAGGTGGGAATAAAGTTATATATAAATATAGAAATTTATAAAAAAATATTAGAAAAGATTTGAAAAATATGAAGAAATAATAATAATAAACAAAAATTTTATACAATTTCCTAATATTTTCAGCTACAAAAGTCCGTACAGTACAAAGAAATGCTTTCCAAGTCTGATCCTTGTGACAAACTGTGACTATGTATTATATTTAAAATAACAAAACACCGTCTTGAATATATAATACCCTTCACAGGTGCACTTTCTACAGCATAAGAGGATATAAAAACATTTTTATCTTGATTTTGTTCGGTCAGTTTGTACGGCAGCTATAAGCTGTAGTAGTCCGATTTGGACAATTTCTTGGGAGACTATAGCAATGTACGAGATTATAATCTGTGCCAAATTTCGTGTGGATACCTGGTCAAATAAAAAAGTTTTCCATACAAGAACTTGAGTTGAAGAGGACAGTTTGTATGGCAGCTATATGCTAAAGTTGTGCGTTGACAGTGTTTCCGACAAATGAGCCGCTTTTTGGTGAGAAAAGCACATGTGCAAAAGTTTGAATCGATATCTCAAAAACTGAGAGACTAATATGGTCCTCGACATTTCGTTTCGGGTCTTACAACTTAGTGACAAGCTTAATATACTTTGTTTAGCGTATAATTTTGCCGGTAACATTACATTTACGATATTTTCCACAGTGTGAAATTTTCCTACTATTGGGAAACCCCAAATACGAAACAAACATACCCATTTTAACATTTCTTCATGCGAAATCAACAAGTTGTTTAGCTGACAACTCAATTAACAGTCAACTGAATGACGAGCAACACTGGTTATTTATGAACAGTTCTATTAGATGTTTGGAGGCCAGATTTTGGTAAGAATTATATCTTACTAAATATGAAGCAGGCATACTGGTCATTGAGAAGTCAACTAGTTGTTTGGCTGACAACTGGTATGAACTCAACTAACAGTCAGTTGATTGTATTCGTTTCACACAAGCGACTCATGTCTTTCCAATATCTTTCATTTTTATGAGTGGTTCTATTAGATGTTGGATGGAAGATTTTGGTCAAAGTTATATCCTAAATAAAAAGTAAGCATACTTATCTTTATATTTCTTCCTGCGAAATCAACTAGTTGTTTGGCTGACAACTACAACTGGCATGAAGTCAACTAACGCTCAGCTGATTTTTTGTTCCACACAAGCGACTCGTGTTAAAATATTTCTAAGTACTTCTATTAGTTGTTTGTTTACAGACTTTGGTTGGAAATATATCAATCTCAAATAGAAAAATCCAAATTAGTTCAATATAAACAAAAAATGTCTTCACTACTGATCAAAATCCAGTCTAGTAGCTCAAAAATCGTTACAGAAAAACACTTTTTTATTTCTCTCTACCTTTCTCTCACCATATATATTACTGTTACTATGCTATTAGTTATAATTCAGTTAGTTTTTTTCGCAAACCCATATTTATAAATATGCAACAGCAATTGCTCTAAAGTATTCTAGAATATATTATAATATATTATATATGCTATGTACTAGTCGTTGTTGTTATTTTCCAAGCGAACCGCACATCAAAAACTCGCTCGACACAATTTGCTGAC
>CM050325.1:94032200-94072389 GCA_027475135.1 Bactrocera correcta
TTCTACATGCACTGTCGTTATGCAGCCATGGCTTTATATCACCTTCATTACGTTAAAGAAGGTTAATTAACTTAAATATGTTAAACTAATGATTTGAAGCATTTCGATATCGATTGCTAAATGTGTATGTACAACAAAATCGTCTTTATACCTAAATATGTCAACTTCAGTTTGCTAAAGGAGGTTTTTTAACTTAAATATGTTAAACCAGTTATCTGAAGCATTTCGATATCGATTGCGAAATATATATATACAAGAAAATCGACTTTATACCTAAATATAAGATTACGGAATTCTTCCACATGTACTGCCATTATGCCGACATGGCTTTATATCACCTTCAATACGTTAAAAAAGGTTTATTATTTTAAATATGTTAAACTAATGGTTTGAAGCATTTCAAAATCGATTGCTAAATGTGTAAATAAAAGAAAATCGACTTTATACCTAAAAATAAAATTATAACTTTACGGAATTTTTCTAAACGCACTGCCGTTATGCCGCCATGGCTTTATATTAACTTCGATACGTTAAAGAAGGTTAATTAACTTAAATATGTTAAACTAATGATTTGAAGCATTTCGATATCGATTGCTAAATGTGTATATACAAGAAAATCGACTTTATACCTAAATATAAGATTACGTAATTCTTCTAAATGCTATGCCGTTATGCCGTTAAGGCGTTTGTGGACTTCAGTAAGATAAAGAGGGTTAATTAACTTAAATATGTTAAACTAATGATTTGAAGCATTTCGATATCGCTTGCTAAATGTGTACATACAAAAAATCAAATTTATACCTAAATATAAGATAACGGAGTTCTTCTAAATGCACTGCCGTTATGCCGTTAAGGCTTTATGTAGACTTCAGTAAGACAGAGAGGGTTAATTAACTTGTATATGTTAAACCAGTTATTTGAAGCATTTCGATATCGATTGCTAAATATGTAAATACAAGAAAATCGACTTTATACCTAAATATAAGAATACGGAATTCTTCTAAATGCACTGCAGTTATACCGTTAAGGCTTTATGAAGACGTCAGTGCGTTAAAGAAGGTTTATTAACTTAAATATGTTAAACTAATGACTTGAAGCATTTCGTTATCGATTGCTAAATATGTAAATACAAGAAAATCGACTTTATACCTAAATATAAAAATTTCGGAATTCTTCTAAATGCACTGCCGTTATGCCGCCGTGGCTTTATATTAACTTCAATACGTTAAAGAAGGTTAATTAACTTAAATATGTTAAACTAATGATTTGAAGCATTTCGATATCGATTGCTATATGTATATATACAAGAAAATCGACTTTATACCTAAATATAAGATAACGGAATTCTTCTAAATGCACTGTCGTTATGCCATTAAGGCTTTATGTAGACTTCAGTAAGATAGAGAGGGTTAATTAACTTAAATATGTTAAACTAATAATTGGAAGCATTTCAAAATCGATTGCTAAATAAATATAAATTTCGGTACGTTAAAAAAGCTTAATTTACTTAAATATGCTAAACTAATGATTTGAAGCATTTCGATATCGATTGCTTAAGGTGTATGTACAAGAAAATCGATTTTATACCCAAATATAAGACTACGGAATTCTTCCAAATGTACTAACGTTATGCCGCCATGGCTTTAAATCACATTTAATACGTTAAAGAAGGTTAATTACTTTAAATATGTTAAACTAATGGTTTGAAGCATTTCGATATCGATTGCTTAATGTGTAAGTAAAAGAAAATCGACTTTATACCTTAAAATAAAATTATATCTTTACGGAATTATTCTAAATGCACTGGCGTTATACCGTTAAGGCTTTATGTAGACTGCAGTAAGCTAAAAAGCGTTTATTATCTTAATATGTTAAACTAATGATTTAAAGCATTTCGATATCGATAGCTAAATGCGTATATACAAGAAAATCGTCTTTATACCTAAATATGAGATTACGGAATTCTTCTACATGCACTGCCGTTATGCCGCCATGGCTATATGCCAACTTCAGATCGTTAAGGACGGTTTATTAACTTAAATATGTTAAACTTATGAGATGAAGCATTTCGATATCGATTGCATAATGCGTATATACAACAAAAACGGCTTTTTACCTTAATATAATATTACGGAATTCATCGAAATACACTGCCGTTATACCGTTATGGCTTTATGTAAACTTCAGTAATATAAAGAAGGTTAATTAACTTAAATATGTAAAACTAATGATTTGAAGCATTTCGTTATTGATTGCTTAATGTATATATACAAGAAAACCGACTTTATTCCTAAATATGAGACTACGGACTTCTTCTAAATGCACTGCCGTTATGTCGCCATGGCTTTATATCAACTTCAATACGTTAAAGAAGGTTAATTAACTTAAATATGTTAAACTAATGATTTGAAGCATTTCGATATCGCTTGCTAAATGTGTACATACAAGAAAATCAAATTTATACCTATATATAAGATAACGGAATTCATCCAAATGCACTGCCGTTATACCGTTATGGCTTTATGTAAACTTCAGTAAGATAAAGAAGGTTAATTAACTTAAATATGCTAAACCAGTTATTTGAAGCATTTCGATTTCGATTGCTAAATGCGTATATACAACAAAATCGAATTTATACATAAATATAAGATTACGGAATTCTTCTAAATGCACTGTCGTTAGGCCGCCATGGCTTTATATCACCTTCATTACGTTAAAGAAGGTTCATTATTTTAAATATGTTAAACTAATGGTTTGAAGCATTTCGATATCGATTGCTAAATGCGTATATACAACAAATTCGGCTTTATATCTAAATAAAAGATTACGGAATTCTTCGAAATACTCTGCCGGTATGCCGTTATGGCTTTATATAAATTTCAGTAGGTTAAAGAAGGTTAATTAACTTAAATATGTTAAACTAATGATTTGAAGATTTTCGATACGATTGCTAAATGTGTAAATACAAGAAAATCGACTATATACCTAAATATAAAATTATAACATTACGGAATTCTTTTAAATGCACTGCCGTTATACCGTTAAGGCTTTATGTAGACTTCAGTAAGCTAAAAAATATTTATTAACTTAATAAGTTAAACTAATGATTTGAAGCACTTCGATATCGATTGCTTAATGCATATATACAAGAAAATCGACTTTATACCTAAATATAAGCTAACGGAATTCTTCTACATGCACTGCCGTTATGCCGCCATGGCTTTATGCACACTTCAGTTCGTTAAAGAAGGTTTATTAACTTAAATATGTTAAACTAATGAGTTGAAGCATCTGGATATCGATTGCGAAATATATATTAACAAGAAAATCGACTTTATACCTAAATACAAGATAACGGAATTCTTCCAAATGCACTGCCGTTATACCGTTATGGCTTTATGTAAACTTCAGTAAGATAAATAAGGTTAATTAACTTAAATATGATAAACTAAAGATTTGAAGCATTTCGTTATCGATTGCTAAATGTGTATATACAACAAATTCGGCTTTATACCTAAATATAAGATTACGGAATTCTTCTACATGCACTGCCGTTATGCCGTCATGGCTATATGCAAACTTCAGATCGTTAAAGAAGGTTTATTAACTTAAATATGTTAAACTAATGAGTTGAACCATCTCGATATCTATTGCTAAATGTGTATATACAACAAAATTGATTTTATTCCTAGATATAAGATTACGGAATTCTTCCAAATGCACTGCCGTTATACCGTTATGGCTTTATGTAAACTTCAGTAAGAAAAAGACGGATAGTTAACTTAGATATGTTAAACTAATGATTTGAAGCATATCGATATCGATTGCTAAATGTGTATATATTTACTTTCTACCTAAATATAAAATTACGGAATGCTTCCAAATGCACTGCCGTTATGGCTTTATGTAAACTTCAGTAAGATAAAGAAGGTTAATTAACTTAAATATGCTAAACTAGTTATTTGAAGCATTTCGATGTCGATTGCAAAATGTGTATATACAAGAAAATCGTGTTTGTACCTAAATATAAGATTACGGAATTCTTCCACATGTTCTGTCGTTATGGCTTTGTATCAACTTCAATACGTTAAAGAAGGTTAGTTAACTTAAATATGTTAAACTAATGATTTGAAGCATTTCGATATCGCTTGCTAAATGTGTAAATACAAGAAAATCGAATTTATACCTAAACATAAGATTGCGGAATTCTTCCAAATGTACTGTCGTTATGGCTTTATATCAACTTCAATACGTTAAGGAAGGTTCATTAACTTAAATATGTTAAACTAATGATTTGAAGCATTTCGATATCGCTTGCTAAATGAGTATATACAAGAAAGTCGAATTTATACCTAAATATAAGATAACGGAGTTCTTCTAAATGCCGTGCAGTTATACCGTTAAGGCTTTATGTAGACTTCAGTGCGTTAAAGAAGGTTTATTAACTTAAATATGTTAAACTAATGATTTGAAGCATTTCGATATCGATTGCTAAATGTGTATATACAAGAAAATCGACTTTATACCTAAATATAAGATTAGGGAATTCTTCCAAATGTACTGTCGTTAAGCCGCCATGGCTTTGTATCAACTTCAATACGTTAAAGAAGGTTAGTTATTTTAAATATGTTAAACTTATGGTTTGAAGCATTTCGATATCGACTGCTAAATGTGTAAATACAAGAAAATTGACTTTGTACCTAAATATAAAATTATAACATTACGGAATTCTTCTAAATGCACTGCCGTTATACCGTTAAGGCTTTATGTAGACTTCAGTAATCTAAAAAATGTTTATTAACTTAGTATGTTAAACTAATGATTTGAAGCATTTCGATATCGATTGCTAAATGCGTATATACAAGAAAATCGAATTTATACCTAAACATAAGATTACGGAATTCTTCCAAATGTACTGTCGTTATGCCGCCATGGCTTTATATCAACTTCAATATGTTAAAGAAGGTTAATTAACTTAAATATGTTAAACTAATGATTTGAAGCATTTCGATATCGATTGCTAAATTTGTATATACAAGAAAATCGACTTTATACCTAAATATAAGATTACGGAATTCTTCTACATGCACTGCCGTTATGCCGCCATGGCTTTATGTTAACTTCAGTGCATTAAAGAAGCTTTATTAACTTTAATATATTACACTAATGATTGGAAGCATTTCGATATCGATTGCTAAATGAGTATATTCACGAAAATCGACTTGATACCTAATTATATGATTACGTAATTCTTCTAAATATAAGATTAGGGAATTCTTCCAAATGTACTGTCGTTAAGCCGCCATGGCTTTGTATGAACATCAATACGTTAAAGAAGGTTAGTTATTTTAAATATGTTAAACTTATGGTTTGGAGCATTTCGATATCGACTGCTAAATGCGTATGTACAACAAAATCGAATTTATACCTAAATATAAAATTATAACATTACGGAATTCTTCTAAATGCACTGCAGTTATACCGTTAAGGCTTTATGAAGACTTCAGTGCGTTAAAGAAGGTTTATTAACTTAAATATGTTACACTAATGATTTGAAGCATGTCGATATCGATTGCTGTATGCGTATATACAAGAAAATAGACTTTATACCTAAATATAAGATAACGTAATTCTTCTAAATGCACTGCCGCTATGCTGTTATGGCTTTATATAAATTTCAGTACGTTTAAAAAAGGTTAGTTTACTCAAATATGTTAAACTAATGATTTGAGCATTTCGATATCGATTGCTAAATGTGTATGTACAAGAAAATCGATTTTATACCTAAATAAAAGCTTACGGAATTCACCCAAATATTTTGCCGTTATGCCGTTATGTAAACTTCAGTAAGATAAAGAAGGTTAATTAACCTAAATATGCTAAACCAGTTATTTGAAGCATTTCGATTTCGATTGCTAAATGCGTATATACAACAAAATCGAATTTATACCTAAATATAAGATTACGGAATTCTTCTAAATGCACTGTCGTTAGGCCGCCATGGCTTTATATCACCTTCATTACGTTAAATAAGGTTAATTATTTTAAATATGTTAAACTAATGATTTGAAGAATTTCGATATCGATTGCTGTATGCGTATATACAGAAAATCGACTTTATACCTAAATTTAAGATTACGGAATTCTTCGAAATACACTGCCGTTATGCCGTTATGGCTTTATATAAATTTCAGTACGTTAAAGAAGATTAATTTACTTAAATATGCTAAACTAATGATTTGAAGCATTTCGATATTGATTGCTAAATGTGTATGTACAAGAAAATCGATTTAATACCTAAATAAAAGATTACGGAATTCTCCCCAATATACTGCCGACATGCCGTTATGGCTTTATGTACACTTCAGTAAAATAAAGAAGGTTAATTAACCTAAATATGCTAAACCAGTTATATGAAGCATGTCGATATTGCTAAATGCCTATATACAACAAAATCGAACTTATACCTAAATGTAAGATTACGGCATTTTTCTAAATGCACTGTCGTTATGCCGCCATGGCTTTATGAAGACTTCAGTGCGTTAAAAAAGGTTTATTAACTTAAATATGTTACACTAATGATTTGAAGCATGTCGATATCGATTGCTGTATGCGTATATACAAGAAAATCGACTTTATACCTAAATATAAGATAACGTAATTCTTCTAAATGCACTGCCGCTATGCTGTTATGGCTTTATATAAATTTCAGTACGTTAAAGAAGGTTAGTTTACTCAAATATGTTAAACTAATGATTTGAGCATTTCGATATCGATTGCTAAATGTGTATGTACAAGAAAATCGATTTTATACCTAAATAAAAGCTTACGGAATTCACCCAAATATTTTGCCGTTATGCCGTTATGGCTTTATGTAAACTTCAGTAAGATAAAGAAGGTTAATTAACCTAAATATGCTAAACCAGTTATATGAAGCATTTCGATATTGCTAAATGCCTATATACAACAAAATCGAACTTATACCTAAATATAAGATTACGGCATTTTTCTAAATGCACTGTCGTTATGCCGCCATGGCTTTATATCACCTTCATTACGTTAAAGAAGGTTAATTAACTTAAATATGTTAAATTAATGATTTGAAGATTTTCTATATCGATTGCTAAATGTGTAAATACAAGAAAATCGACTATATACCTAAATATAAGATTACGGAATTCTTCTACATGCACTGTCGTTATGCCGCCATGGCTTTATATAACATTCATTACGGTAAAGAAGGTTAATTAACTTAAATATGTTAAAATAATGATTTGAAGCATTTCGATATCGATTGCTAAATGTGTATGTACAAGAAAATCGATTTTATGCCTAAATAAAAGCTTACGGAATTCACCCAAATATAATGCCGTTATGCCGTTATGGCTTTATGTAAACTTCAGTAAGATAAAGAAGGTTAATTAACCTAAATATGCTAAACCAATTACTTGAAGCATTTCGATATCGATTGCTAAATGCGTATATACAACAAAATCGAATTTATACGTAAATATAAGATTAGGGAATTCTTCCAAATGTACTGTCGTTAAGCCGCCATGGCTTTGTATCAACTTCAATACGTTAAAGAAGGTTTATTAACTTAAATATGTTAAACTTGTGGTTTGAAGCATTTCGATATCGACTGCTAAATGCGTAAATATAAGAAAATCGACTTTATACCTAAATATAAAATTATAACATCACGGAATTCTTCTAAATGCACTGCCGTTATACCGTTAAGGCTTTATGTAGACTTCAGTAATCAGTTTAACATATTCAAGTTAATTAACCCTCTCTGTCTTACTGAAGTCTACATAAAGCCTTAACAGCATAACGGCGATGCATTTAGAAGAATTCCGTTATCTTATATTTCGGTATAAATTTGATTTTCTGGTATGTACACATTTAGCAAGCGATATCGAAATGCTTCATAACGTTAGTTTAACATATTTAAGTTAATAAACCTTTTTTAGCGAACTGAAGTTAACATAAAGCCTTAACGGCATAACGGCAGTGCATTTAGAAGAATTCCGTTATCTTATATTTAGGTATAAATTTGATTTTCTTGTATGTACACATTTAGCAAGCGATATCGAAATGCGTCAAATCGTTAGTTTAACATATTTAAATTAATTAACCTTCTTTAACGTATTGAAGTTAATATAAAGCCATGGCGGCATAACGACAGTACATTTGGAAGAATTCCGTAATCTTATGTTTAGGTATAAATTCGATTTTCTTGTATATACGTATTTAGCAATCGATATCGAAATGCTTCAAATCATTAGTTTAACATACTAAGTTAATAAACATTTTTTAGATGTATATACACATTTAGCAATCGATATCGAACTGCTTTAAATCATTATTTTAACATATTTAAGTTAATTAACCTTCTTTATCTTACTGAAGTTTACATAAAGCCAAAACGGTATAAGGGCAGTGCATTTGGAAAAATTCCGTAATTTTATATTTAGGTAAAGAGTTGATTTTCTTGTAAATACACATTTAGCAATCGATATCGAAATGCTTCAAATCATTAGTTTAACATATTTAAGTTAATAAACCTTCTTAAACGAAATTAAGTTAACATAAAGCCATAAAGGCATAACGGCAGTGCATTTGGAAGAATTCCGTAATCTTACATTTAGGTATAAAGTCGATTTTGTTGTGTATATGCATTAAGCAATCGATTTTGAAATACTTCAAATCATTAGTTTAACATATTTAAGTTAATTAACCCTCTCTGTCTTACTGAAGTCTACATAAAGCCTTAACAGCATAACGGCGATGCATTTAGAAGAATTCCGTTATCTTATATTTAGGTATAAATTTGATTTTCTTGTATGTACACATTTAGCAAGCGATATCGAAATGCGTCAAATCATTCGTTTAACATACTTAAGTTGGTTAACCTTCTTTAACGTAATGAAGGTGATATAGAGCCATGGCGGTATAACGACAGTGCATTTAGAAGAATTCCGTAATCTTATATTTAGGTATAAAGCCGATTTTGTAGCATATACGCATTTAGCAATCGATATCGAAATGCTTCAAATCATTAGTTTAACATATTTAAGTTAATTAACCTTCTTTATCGTATTGAGGTTGATGTAAAGCCATGGCAGCATAACGACAATACATTTGGGGGAACTCCGTAGTCTTATATTTATGTATAAAGTTGATTTTCTTGTATATACACATTTAGCAATCAATATCGAAATGCTTCAAATAATTAGTTTAACATATTTAAGCTTATAAACCTTCTTTAACGAACGGAAGTTGGCTCAAAGCCATGGCGGCATAACGGCAGTGCATTTAGAAGAATTCCGTAATCTTATATTAGGTATAAAGTCGATTTAACATATTTAAGTTAATTAACCCCCTTTATCTTACTGAAGTCTACAAACGCCTTAACGTTATCATATATTTAGGTATAAAGTCGATTTTCTTGTATATAAACATTTAGCAATCGATAACGAAATGCTTTAAATCATTAGTTTAACATATTTAAGTTAAATAGCCTTCTTTAACGAAATGAAGGTGACATAAAGCCATGGCGGCATAACGACAGTACATTTGGAAGAATTCCGTAATCTTATGTTTTGGTATAAATTCGATTTTCTTGTATATATACATTTAGCTATCGATATCGAAATGCTTCAAATCATTAGTTTAATATATTTATGTTAATAAACCTTCTTTAACGAACGGAAGTTGGCTTAAAGCCATGGCGGCATAACGGCAGTGCATTTAGAAGAATTCCGTAAGCTTATATTTAGGTAAAAAGTCGAGTTTGTTGTACATACACATTTAGCAATCGATATCGAAATGCTTCAAATCATTATTTTAACATATTTAAGTTAGTTAACCTTCTTTAACGTATTGAAGTTGATATAAAGCCATGGCGGCATAACGACAGTGCATTTAGAAGAATTCCGTAATCTTATATTTAGGTATAAAGTCGATTTTGTTGTAAATACACATTAGCAATCGATATCGAGATGGTTCAACTCATTAGTTTAACATATTTAAGTTAATTAACCTTATTTTTCCTACTGAAGTGTACGTAAAGCCATAACGGTATAACGGCAGTGCATTTGGAAGAATTCCGTAATCTTATATTTAGGTATAAAGTCGATTTTCTTTTATATACACATTTAGATATCGATATCGAAATCCCTTTTTTAACGTATTGAAGTTGATATAAAGCCACGGTGGCATATCGACAGTACATTTGGAAGAATTCCGTAATCATATATTCAGGTATAAAGTCGATTTTCTTGTATATATGCATTAAGCAAACGATATCGAAATGCTTCAAATCATTAGTTTAACATATCTAAGTTAATAAACCTTCTTAAACGAACTTAAGTTAACATAAAGCCATAAAGGCATAACGGCAGTGCATTTGGAAGAATTCCGTAATCTTACATTTAGGTATAAAGTCGATTTTGTTGTGTATATGCATTAAGCAATCGATTTTGAAATACTTCAAATCATTAGTTTAACATATTTAAGTTTATTAACCCTCTTTATTTTACTGAAGTTAAAACAAAGCCATGGCGGCACAACGGCAGTTCATGTAGAAGAATTCCCTAATCTTATATTTGGGTATAAAGTCGATTTTCTTGTATGTACACATTTAGCAATCGATATCGAAATGCCTCAAATCATTAGTTTAACATATTTAAGTTAATTAACCCCCTTTATCGTACTGAAAACCACAAACGCCTTAACGGCATAACGGCAAAGCATTTAGAAGTATTCCGTAATCTTATATTTAGGTAAAAAGTCGATTTCTTGTTTATACTCATTTAGCAATCGATATCGAAATGCTTCAAATCATTAGTTTAACATATGTAAGTTAATTAACCCTCTTTATCTTACGGAAGTCTACAAACGCCTTAACGGCATAACGACAAAGCACTTAGAAGAGTTCCGTAATCTTATATTTAGATATAAAGTCGGTTTTCTTGTATATACACATTTAGCAATCGATATCGAGATGGTTCAACTTATTAGTTTAACATATTTAAGTTAATTTACCTTCTTTTTCTTACTGAAGTTTACGTAAAGCCATGGCGGCATAACGGCACTGCATTTGGATGAATTCCGTAATCTTATATTTAGGTATAAAGTCGATTTTGTTGTATATACGAATTTAGCAATCGATATCGAAATGCTTCAAATAACTGGTTAAGCATATTTAGATTAATTAACCTTCTTTATCTTACTGAAGTTTACATAGAGCCATAACGGCATAACGGCAGTATATTTGGGTGAATTCCGTAATCTTATATTTAGGTATAAGATCGATTCTCTTGTATATACACATTTAGCAATCGATAACGAAATGCTTCAAATCATTAGTTTAACATATTTTAGTTAATTAACCTTCTTTATCTGACTGAAGTTTACATAAAGCCCTAACGGTATAACGCCAGTGCATTTGGGAGAATTTCGTAAACATATATTTAGGTATAATGTCGATTTTGTTGTATATACGCATTTAGCAATCGATATCGAAATGCTTCAAATCATTAGTTTAACACATTTAAGTTAATTAACCTTCTTTAACGTAATGAAGGTGATATAAAGCCATGGCGGCATAACGACAGTGCATTTAGAAGAATTCCGTAATCTTATATTTAGGTATAAAGTCGATTTTGTTGTATATACGCATTTAGCAATCGATATCGAAATGCTTCAAATCATTAGTTTAACACATTTAAGTTAATTAACCTTCTTTAGCGTATTGAAGTTTATATAAAGCCATGGCAACATAACGACAGTACATTTGGAAGAATTCCTTAGTCTCATATTTAGGTATAAAGTCGATTTTGTTGTATATACGCATTTAGCAATCGATATCGAAATGCTTCAAATCATTAGTTAAACACATTTAAGTTAATTAACCTTCTTTAACGTATTGAAGTTTATATAAAGCCATGGCAACATAACGACAGTACATTTGGAAGAATTCCTTAGTCTCATAGTTAGGTATAAAGTCGATTTTCTGGTATATATGCATTAAGCAATCGATATCGAAATGCTTCAAATAACTGGTTTAACATATTTAAGTTAATAAACTTTCTTTAACGAACTGAAGTTGGCTTAAGGCCATGGCGGCATAACGGCAGTGCATTTAGAAGAATTCTGTAATCTTATATTTAGGTATAAAGTCGATTTTCTTGTATATATACATTTAGCTATCGATATCGAAATGCTTCAAATCATTAGTTTAACATATTTAAGTTAATTAACCTTCTTTAACGTACTTAAGTTGATATAAAGCTATGGCGGCATAACGACAGTACATTTAGAAGAATTCCGTAGTCTTATATTTATGCAAAAAGTCGATTTTCTTGTATATATACATTAAGCAATCGATATCGAAATGCTTCATATCATTAGTTTAACATATTTAAGTTAGTTAACCTTCTTTACCGTAATGAAGGTGATATAAAGCCATGGCGGCATAACGACAGTGCATTTAGAAGAATTCCGTAATCTTATATTTAGGTATAAAGTCGATTTTGTTGTATATACACATTTAGCAATCGATATCGAAATGCTTTAAATCATTAGTTTAACATATTTAAGTTAATTAACCATCTTTATCTTACTGAAGTTTACATAAAGCCAAAACGGTCTAACGGCAGTGCATTTGGAAAAATTCCGTAATCTTATATTTAGGTAAAGAGTCGATTTTCTTGTATATACACATTTAGCTATCGATATCGAAATGCTCCAAATCATTCGTTTAACATATTTAAGTTAGTTAACCTTCTTTAACGTAATGAAGGTGATATAGAGCCATGGCGGCATAACGACAGTGCATTTAGAAGAATTCCGTAATCTTATATTTAGGTATAAAGCCGATTTTGTTGTATATACGCATTTAGCAATCGATATCGAAATGCTTCAAATCATTAGTTTAACATATTTAAGTTAATTAACCTTCTTTAACTTATTGAAACTGATATAAAGCCATGGCGGCATAACGACAGTAGATTTGGAAGAATTCCGTAATCTTATAATTAGGTATAGGGTCGATTTTGTTGTATATGCACATTTAGCAATCGATATCGAAATGCTTTAAATCATTAGTTTAACATATTTAAGTTAATTAACCTTCTTTATCTTACTGAAGTTTACATAAAGCCAAAAGGTATAAAGGCAGTGCATTTGGAAAAATTCCGTAATCTTATATTTAGGTAAAGAGTCGATTTTCTTGTATATACACATTTAGCTATCGATATCGAAATGCTTCAAATCATTCGTTTAACATATTTAAGTTAATTAACCTTCTTTAACGTATTGAAGTTGATATAAAGCCATGGCGGCATAACGACAATATATTTGGAGGAATTCCGTAGTCTTATATTTATGTATAAACTTGATTTTCTTGTATATACACATTTAGCAATCAATATCGAAATGCTTCAAATCATTAGTTTAACATATTTAAGTTAATAAACCTTCTTTAACGAACGGAAGTTGGCTTAAAGCCATTTCGGCATAACGGCAGTGCATTTATAAGAATTCCGTAATCTTATATTAGGTATAAAGTCGATTTTCTTGTACATACACATTTAGCTATCGATAACGAAATGCTTCAAATCATTAGTTTAACATATTATGTTAATAAACATTTTTTAGCATACTGAAGTCTACATAAAGCCTTAACGGTATAACGGCAGTGCATTTAGAAGAATTCCGTATTGCTATAATTTTATATTTAGGTAAAAAGTCGATTTTCTTGTATATACACATTTAGCTATCGATATCGAAATGCTTTAAATCATTGGTTTAACATATTTAAGTTAATTAACCTTCTTTAACGTATTGAAGTTGATATAAAGCCATGGCGGCATAACGACAGTAGATTTGGAAGAATTCCGTAATCTTATATTTAGGTGTAAGGTCGATTTTGTTGTATATACACATTTAGCAATCGATATCGAAATGCTTTAAATCATTAGTTTAACATATTTAAGTTAATTAACCTTCTTTAACGTATTGAAGTTTATATAAAGCCATGGCGACATAACGACAGTACATTTGGAAGAATTCCGTAGTCTCATTTTTAGTATAAAGTCGATTTTATGGTATATATGCATTGAGCAATCGATATCGAAATGCTTCAAATAACTGGTTTAACATATTTAAGTTAATAAACCTTCTTTAACGAACTGAAGTTGGCTTAAGGCCATGGCGGCATAACGGCAGTGCATTTAGAAGAATTCCCTAATCTTATGTTTAGGTATAAAGTCGATTTTCTTGTATATACACATTTAGCTATCGATATCGAAATGCTTCAAATCATTAGTTTAACATATTTAAGTTAATTAACCTTCTTTAACGCATTGAAGTTGATATAAAGCCATGGCGGCATAACGACAGTACATTTAGAAGAATTCCGTAGTCTTATATTTATGTAAAAAGTCGATTTTCTTGTATATACACATTTAGCGATCGATATCGAGATGCTTCAACTCATTAGTTTAACATATTTTTGTTAATAAACCTTCTTTAACGATCTGAAGTTGGCATGTAGCCATGACGGCATAACGGCAGTGCATTTAGAAAAATTCCGTTATCTTATATTTAGGTTTAAAGTCGATTTTGTTGTATATACATATTTAGCAATTGATATCGGGATACTTCAACTCATTAGTTTAACATATTTAAGTTAATAAACCTTCATTAACCAACTGAAGTTGGCATAAAGCTATGGCGGCATAACGGCAGTGCATGTGTAAAGTCGATTTTCTTGTATTAACACATTTAGCAATCGATATAGAAATGCATCAAATAACTGGTTTAGCATATTTAAGTTAATTAACCATCTTTATCTTACTGAAGTTTACACAAAGCAATAACGGCATAACGGCAGTATATTTATATGAATTTCGTTATCTTATATTTAGGTATAAAGTCGATTTTGTTGTACATACACATTTAGCAATCGATATCGAAATTCTTCAAATCATTAGTTTAACATATTTAAGTTAGTTAACCTTCTTTAACGTATTGAAGTTGATATAAAGCCATGGCGTAATCTTATATTTAGGTAAAAAGTCGAGTTTGTAGTACATACATATTTAGCAATCGATATCGAAATGCTTCAAATCATTAGTTTAACATATTTAAGTTAGTTAACCTTCTTTAACGTATTGAAGTTGATATAAAGCCATGGCGGCATAACGACAGTGCATTTAGAAGAATTCCGTAATCTCATATTTAGGCATAAAGTCGATTTTGTTGTAAACACACATTAGCAATCGATATCGAGATGGTTCAACTCATTAGTTTAACATATTTAAGTTAATTAACCTTATTTTTCCTACTGAAGTGTACGTAAAGCCATAACGGTATAACGGCAGCGCATTTGGAAGAATTCCCTAATCTTATATTTAGGTATAAAGTCAATTTTCTTTTATATACACATTTAGATATCGATATCGAAATCCTTCAAATCATTCGTTTAACATATTTAAGTTAGTTAACCTTCTTTAACGTAATGAAGGTGATATAAAGCCATGGCGGCATAACGACAGTACATTTAGAAGAATTCCGTAATCTTATATTTAGGCATAAAGTCGATTTTCTTAAATATTCACATTTAGCAATCGATAACGAAATGCTTCAAATCAGTAGCTTAACATATTTAAGTTAATTAACCTTCTTTAACGAACTGAAGTTAACATTAAGCCATAACGGCATAACGGCAGTGCATTTGGAAGAATTCCGTAATCTTATATTTAGGTAAAAAGTCGATTTTCTTGTATATAAACATTAAGCTATCGATATCGAAATGCTTCAAATCATTCGTTTAACATATTTAAGTTAAATAGCCTTCTTTAACGCAATGAAGGTGACATAAAGCCATGGCGGCATAACGGCAGTGCATTTAGAAGCATTCCGAAATCTTATATTTAGGTATAAAGTCGATTTTCTTGTATGTACACATTTAGCTATCGATATCGAAATGCTTCAAATCATTAGTTTAACATGTTTAAATTAATTAACATTCTTTAACGTACTAAAGTTGATATAAAGGCATGGCGGCATAACGACAGTGCATTTAGAAGAATTCCGTAATCTTATATTTAGGCATAAAGTCGATTTTCTTAAATATTCACATTTAGCAATCGATAACGAAATGCTTCAAATCAGTAGCTTAACATATTTAAGTTAATTAACCTTCTTTAACGAACTGAAGTTAACATAAAGCCATAACGGCATAACGGCAGTGCATTTGGAAAAATTCCGTAATCTTATATTTATGTAAAAAGTCGATTTTCTTGTATATACACATTAAGCAATCGATACCGAAATGCTTCAAATCATTAGTTTAACATATTTAAGTTAGTTAACCTTCTTTACCGTAATGAAGGTAATATAAAGCCATGGCGGCATAACGACAGTGCATTTAGAAGAATTCCGTAATCTTATATTTAGGCATAAAGTCGATTTTGTTGTATATACGCATCTAGCAATCGATATCGAAATGCTTCAAATCATTAGTTTAACATATTTAAGGTAATTAACTTCCTTTAACGTATTGAAGTTGATATAAAGCCATGGCGGCATAACGACAGTAGATTTGGAAGAATTCCGTAATCTTATATTTAGGTGTAAGGTCGATTTTGTTGTATATACACATTTAGCAATCGATATCGAAATGCTTTAAATCATTAGTTTAACATATTTAAGTTAATTAACCTGAAGTTTACATAAAGCCAAAACGGTACAACGGCAGTGCATTTGGAAAAATTCCGTAATTTTATATTTAGGTAATGAGTCGATTTTCTTGTATATACACATTTAGCTATCGATATCGAAATGCTTCAAATCATTCGTTTAACATATTTAAGTTAGTTAACCTTCTTTAACGTAATTGATTTGAGTTGAAGCATTTCGGTTTCGGTTGCAGCTGTACGTAAGGAGTTTGAAATGCCGTCCCACAGCTCCCTTATACCGAGTTGTTGACGAGTGCTCTCAGAGAGCAGGAGTGCAAGCCGAGTAGAAAATCGTTCGGCTGTCTGTTGTGATTGCAGCTTCTCGACGTCGAACCTTCCTTGTGTTTGTTGGCGTGCGTTTTTTGCTGCACAGAGGCGGGTGCGAATTTTGGCTGCAACAATATAGTGGTCCGAGTCGATGTTAGGACCTCGGAGCGCACGCACATCTAAAACACTGGAGACGTGTCTTCCGTCTATCACAACATGATCGATCTGGTTGGTGGTTTTTCGATCCGGAGACAGCCAGGTAGCTTGATGTATCTTCTTATGCTGGAATCTAGTACTACAGATAACCATATTTCGGGCCCCGGCGAAGTCGATCAGCCTCAACCCATTTGGGGATGTTTCCTCGTGGAGGCTGAATTTACCGACCGTAGTGCCAAAGATACCTTCTTTGCCCACCCTGGCGTTGAAGTCGCCAAGCACGATTTTGACATCGTGGCGGGGGCATCTCTCATAAGTGCGCTCCAAGCACTCATAAAAGGCATCTTTGGTCACATCGTCCTTCTCTTCCGTCGGGGCGTGGGCGCAAATCAGCGATATGTTGAAGAACCTCGCTTTGATGCGGATTGTGGCTAGATGTTCATTCATAGGAGTGAATGATAGTACTCGGCGACGGAGTCTCTCTCCCACCACGAATCCAACACAAAACTTGCGCTCCTTTATATGGCCACTGTAGTAAATGTCACAAGGACCTACTCGTCTCTGTCCTTGTCCCGTCCATCGCATTTCTTGGACGGCGGTGATGTCAGCCTTTATCTTTACGAGGACATCTACCAGCTGGGCAGCGGCACCTTCCCAATTAAGGGACCGGACATTCCAGGTGCATGCCCTCAAATCATAGTCCTTATTTCGTTTGCCGTGGTCGCCTCAAATCATTAGTTTAACATATTTAAGTTAATTAACCCTCTTTATCTTACTGAAGTCTACAAACGCCTTAATGGCAAAACGGCAAAGCATTTAGAAGAATTCCGTTATCTTATATTTAGGTATAAAGTCGATTTTGTTGTTTATATGCATTTAGCAATCGATTTCGAAAATCTTCAAATCATTAGTTTAACATATTTAAGTTAATAAAGCTTCTTTAACGCACTGAAGTTAACACAAAGCCATGGCGGCATAACGGCAGTTCATGTAGAAGAATTCCGTAATCTTATATTTAGGTATAAAGCCGATTTTCTTGTATATACACATTTAGCAATCGATATCGAAATGCCTCAAATCATTAGTTTAATATATTTAAATTAATTAACCGTCTCTATCTTACTGAAGTCTACAAACGCCTTAACGGCATAACGGCAAAGCATTTAGAAGAATTACGTAATCTTATATTAAGGTATAAAGTCGATTTTGTTGTTCATACTCATTTAGCAATCGAAATCGAAATGCTTCAAATCATTAGTTTAATATACAGGGTAGGCCATTTAAAGTTGACCCATTTGTTTCTACAAAAAAAGAACAAAAGAAAACAATGTTTTTTGTTCATTTCAAAAATAATTTATTTTGGTCCAAGGGGATTTGTTTCAGCTAATACTTAAAAATTAGATCGCGTAAATGGGCACCTTTAGCTTTGACAGCTAAATGCACTCTTTTTTCGACATTTTCCATGACTTTGGCCAATGTTTCGGATGATATGGCGGCTGTTTCACGTCGAATGTTGGCTTTCAGTTGAGGTAAGGTCTTTGGCTTATTAGCGTATACCTTGGATTTCAAATAACCCCACAAATAAAAGTCTGGTGGCGTCAAATCTGGTGATCTCGGTGGCCAGTCAACATCACCATTTTTCGATATCAATCGCCCGGGGAAAAATGGTCGCAATAAATTGATTGTTGGTCGAGCTGTATGGCATGTAGCCCCGTCCTGTTAAAACCAGAAGTTATCCATGTCATTTTCGCGAATAATGGGTATCACAAAATCCGTTATCATGGCTCGATAACGCTCACCATTGACTGTTGTCGTGGCTCCATCATCGTCTTCGAAAAAATACGGTCCGATGATCATATTCGCGCAAACACCGCACCAAACTGTTACTTTTTGGTCGTAAATAGGCTGTTCTTCAATTAATTGAGGATTTTCGGTGGCATAAAATCGGCAATTTTGCTTGTTTACGCCTCCATTCAACGAGAAATGTGCCTCGTCTGACATGATGAGTTTTCGCCAAAAGTCAAGTTCGTTTTCAGCCATTTCGATGGCCCATTTGCCAAAATTAAGGCGTCGCGGATAATCAGCTGGGTTTAGTTTTTGTGCCATTTGAATTTTATATGGAAACATCTTCAAATCTTTATGAATTATGCGTCGGAGAGTGGTGCGAGAGATGTCTAATTCCTGAGAGCGGCGATAACTCGATGTCGATGGAGTCTCCTCAATACTGGCTCGTACAGCTTCGATATTTTCATCAGAACGTCTTGTGCGTTGTCTGGATGCATGACTGGCATTACTGAGATTACCGGTGTTCACAAATTTTGCGTATAAAGACTTAATTGTGTTCTTAACTGGAGCACTTTTCACTTTATTTTTTTTGCGAAACGCACGTTGAGTTAACACAATTGAAAAGTTATTTTGAATATAAAGCTGAACAATTTCAGCGCGTTCTTTTGGAGTGTACTGTTCCATGGTATAAATTGTCTTCGAATGACGCTTCTAACGCGGTATGACATTAGCCGATTTGTCAGCGCTGTTAAAAGTTACAGCGTTGCCAGATGGGTCAACTTTAAATGGCCTACCCTGTACTTAAGTTAATAAAGCTTCTTTAACGCACTGAAGTTAACACAAAGCCATGGCGGCATAACGGCAGTGCATTTAGAAGAATTCCGTAAGCTTATATTTAGGTATAAAGTCGATTTTGTTGTATATACACATTTAGCAATCGATATCTAAATGCTTCAAATCATAAGTTTAACATATTTAAGTTAATTAACCTTTTTAACGTATTTAAGTTGATATAAAGCCATGGTGGCATTACGACAGTACATTTGGAAGAATTCCGTACTCTTATATTTAGGTATAAAGTCGATTTTCGTGTATATATGCATTAAGCAATCGATATCGAAATGCTTCAAATAACTGGTTTAACATATTTAAGTTAATAAACCTTCTTTAACTTACTGAAGTTAACATAAAGCCATAACGGTATAACGGCACTGCATTTGGAAGAATTCCGTAATCTTATATTTATGTGTAAAGTCGATTTTCTTGTATATACACATTTAGCAATCGATATCGAAATGCCTCAAATCATTAGTTTAACATGTTTAAGTTAATTAACCCCCTTTATCTTACTGAAGTCTTTAAACGCCTTAACGGCATAACGGCAGTGCATGTAGAAGAATTCCGTTATCATATATTTAGGTATAAAGTCCATTTTCTTGTATATACACATTTAGCAATTGAAATCGAAACGCTTCAAATCATTAGTTTACCATATTTAAGTTAATTAACCCTCTTTATTTTACTGAAGTCCACAAACGCCAGTGCCGTTATGCCGCCATGGCTTTATGCCAACTTCAGTTCGTTATAGAAGGTTTATTAACTTAAATATGTTAAACTAATGAGTTGAAGCATCTCGATATCGATTGCTAAATGTGTATAAACAACAAAATCGACTTTATACGGAATTCTTCCAAATGCACTGCCGTTATGCCGCCATAGCTTTATATCAACTTCAATACGTTAAAGAAGGTTAATTATTCTAAATATGTTAAACTAATGGTTTGAAGCATTTCGATATCGATTGCTAAATGTGCAAATACAAGAAAATCGACTTTATACCTAAATATAAAATTATAACATTACGTAATTCTTCTAAATGCACTGCCTCTATACCGTTAAGGCTTTATGTAGACTTCAGTAAGCTTCAAAATGTTTATTAACTTAATATGTTAAACAAATGATTTGAAGCATTTCGATATCGATTGAAAAATGTGTATATACAAGAAAATCGACTTTATGCATAATATAAGATTACGGAATTCTTCTACATCCACTGCCGTTATGCCAACTTCAGATCGTTAAAGAAGGTTTATTAACTTAAACAAGTTAAACTAATGAGTTCAAGCATTCCGATGTCGATTGCTAAATGCGTATATACAACAAAATCGACGTAATACCTAAATATAAGATTACGGAGCTCTTCCAAATGCACTGCCGTTATGCCGTTAAGGCTTTTGTAGATTTCAGTAAGATAAAGAGTGTTAATTTACTTAAATATGTTAAACTAATGATTTGAGGCATTTCAATATCGATTGCTAAATGTGTAAATACAAGAAAATCGACTATATACTTAAATATAAGATTACGGTATTCTTCTCCATGCACTGTCGTTCTGCCGCCATGGCTTTATATCACCTTCATTACGTTAAAGAAAGTTAATTAACTTAAATATGTTAAACTAATGATTTGAAGCATTTTGATATCGATTGCTAAATGTGTAAATACAAGAAAATCGACTTTATACCTAAATATAAGATAACGGAATTCTTTTAAATGAACTGCCGTTATGCCGTTAAGGCTTTATGTAAACTTCAGTAAGAAAAATAAGGTTAATTAACTTAAATATGTTAAACTAATGATTTGAAGCATTTCGATATCGATTGCTTAATATGTATATACAAGAAAACCGACTTTATACCTAAAAAGATGATTACGGAATTCTTCTGAATGCACTGCAGTTATACCGTTAAGGCTTTATGTAGACTTCAGTGCGTTAAAGAACGTTTATTAACTTAAATATGTTAAACAAATGATTTGAAGCATTTCGATATCGATTGAAAAATGTGTATATACAAGAAAATCGACTTTATGCCTAAAATAAGAATGCGAAATTCTTCTACTTCCACTGCCGTTATGCCAACTTCAGATCGTTAAAGAAGGTTTATTAACTTAAATATGTTAAACTAATGAGTTGAAGCATTTCGATGTCGATTGCTAAATGCGTATATACAACAAAATCGACTTAATACCTAAATATAAGATTACGGAACTCTTCCAAATGCACTGCCGTTATGCCGTTAAGGCTTTTGTAGATTTCAGTAAGATAAAGAGGGTTAATTTACTTAAACATGTTAAACTAATGATTTGAGGCATTTCAATATCGATTGCTAAATGCGTAAATATAAGAAAATCGACTATATACTTAAATGTAAGATTACGGAATTCTTCTACATGCACTGTCGTTATGCCGCCATGGCTTTATATCTCCTTCATTACGTTAAAGAAAGTTAATTAACTTAAATATGTTAAACTAATGATTTGATGATTTTCGATATCGATTGCTAAATGTGTAAGTACAAGAAAATCGACTTTATACCCAAATAAAAGACTACGAAATCCTTCTACATGCACTGCGTAATACCGCCGTGGCTATATGCCAAATTCAGATCGTTAAAGACGGTTTATTAACTTAAATATGTTAAGCTAATGAGTTGAAGCATCTCGATATCGATTGCTAAATGTGTATATACAACAAAATCGACTTTATACCTAAATATAAGATTACGGAATTCTTCCAAATGCACTGCCTTTATACCGGCTTTATGTAAACTTCAGTAGGATAAAGAAGGTTAATTAACTTAAGTAAGTTAAACTAATGATTTGAGGCATTTCGATATCGCTTGCTAAATGTGTATATACAAGAAAATCGTATTTATACCTAAATATAAGATAACGGAATTCTTCTAAATGCACTGCCGTTATACCGTTAAATCTTTATGTAGACTTCAGTAAGCTAAAAAATGTTTATTAGTTTAATATGTTAAACTAATGAATTGAAGCATTTTGATATCGATATCTAAATGTGTATATAAAAGAAAATCGACTTTATACCTAAATAAAAGATTGCGAAATCCTTCTACATGCACTGCCGTAATACCGCCGTGGCTATATGCCAAATTCAGATCGTTAAAGAAAGTTTATTAACTTAAATATGTTAAGCTAATGAGTTGAAGCATCTCGATATCGATTGCTAAATGTGTACATACAACAAAATCGACTTTATATCTAAATATAAGATTACGGAATTCTTCCAAATGCACTGCCTTTATACCGGCTTTATGTAAACTTCAGTAGGATAAAGAAGGTTAATTAACTTAAGTAAGTTAAACTAATGATTTGAGGCATTTCGATATCGCTTGCTAAATGTGTATATACAAGAAAATCGTATTTATACCTAAATATAAGATAACGGAATTCTTCTAAATGCACTGCCGTTATACCGTTAAATCTTTATGTAGACTTCAGTGCGTTAAAGAACGTTTATTAACTTAAATCTGTTAAACTAGTGATTTGAAGCATTTCGATATCGATTGCTAAATGTGTATATACAAGAAAATCGACTTTATACCAAAACATAAGATTACAGAATTCTTCTAAATACAATGCCGTTATGCCGCCATGGCTTTATGCCAACCTCAGTTCGTTAAAGAAGGTTTATTAACTTAAGTATGTTAAACTAATGAGTTGGAGCATCTCGATATCGATTGCTAAATGAGTATATACAAGAAAATCGAATTTATACCTAAATAAAAGATAACGGAATTCTTTTATATGCACTCCCGTTATGCCGTTAAGGCTTTATGTAGACTTCTGTAAGATAGAGAGGGTTAATTAGCTTAAATTTGTTAATCTAATGATTTGCAGCATTTCGATATCGATTCCTAAATATGTAAATACAAGTAAATCGACTTTATACCTAAAAAGAAAATTACGGAATTCTTCTGAATGCACTGCAGTTATACCGCTAAGGCTTTATGTAGACGTCAGTGCGTTAAAGAACGTTTATTAACTTAAATATGTTAAACTAATGATTTGAAGCATTTCGATATCGATTGCTAAATGTGTATATACAAGAAAATCGACTTTATACCAAAACATAAGATTACAGAATTCTTCTAAATGCACTGCCGTTATGCCGCTATGGCTTTATGCCAACCTCAGTTCTTTAAAGAAGGTTTATTAACTTAAATATGTTAAACTAATGAGTTGGAGCATCTCGATATCGATTGCTAAATGTGTATATACAACAAATTCGACTTTATACCTAAGTATAAGTTTACGGAATTCTTCCAAATCCACTGCCGTTATACCGTTATGGCTTTATGTAAACTTCAGTAAGATAAAGAAGGTTAATTAACTTAAATATGTTAAACTTATGATTTGAAGCATTTCGATATCGATTGCTAAATGTGTATATACAAGAAAATCGACTTTATACCTAAATATAAGATTACGGAATTCTTCCAAATGTACTGTCGTTATGCCGCCATGGCTTTGTATCACCTTCAAAACGTTAAAATAGGTTAATTATTTTAAATATGTTAAACTAATGGTTTGAAGCAATTCGATATCGATTGCTAAATGTGCAAATACAAGAAAGTCGACCTTATGCCTAAATATAAAATTATAACATTACGGAATTCTTCTAAATGTACTGCCGTTATACCGTTAAGGCTTTATGTAGACTTCAGTAAGCTAAAAAATGTTTATTAACTTATAATGTTAAACAAATGATTTAAAGCATTTCGATATCGATAGCTCAATGCACATATACCAGAAAATCGACTTTATACCTAAATATAAGATTACGGAATTCTTCTACATCCACTGCCGTTATGCCAACTTCAGATCGTTAAAGAAGGTTTATTAACTTAAATATGTTAAACTAATGAGTTGAAGCATTTCGATATCGATTGCTTAATGTGCATATACAAGAAAATCGATTTTATACGTAAATAAAAGATTACGGAATTCACCCAAATATACTGCCGTTATGCCGTTATGGCTTTATTTAAACTTCAGTACGATAAAGAAGGTTAATTAACCTAAATATGCTAAACCAGCTATTTGAAGATTTTCGATATCGATTGCTAAATGTGTAAATCCAAGAAAATCGACTACATACCTTAATATAAGATTACGGAATTCTTCTACATGCACTGCCGTTATGGCGCCATGGCTTTATGTTAACTTCAGGCGTTAAAGAAGCTTTATTAACTAAAATATGTTAAACTAAAGATTTGAAGCATTTCGATATCGATTGCTAAATGAGTATATACAAGAAAATCGAATTCATACCTAAATATAAGATTACGTAATTCTTCTAAATGCACTGCCGTTATGGCTTTATATTAACTTCAGTTCGTTAAAGAAGGTTTATTAACTTAAATATGTTAAACCAGTTATTTGAAGCATTTCGATATCGATTGAAAAATGTGTATATACAAGAAAATCGACTTTATGCCTAATATAAGAATGCGAAATTCTTCTACTTCCACTGCCGTTATGCCAACTTCAGATCGTTAAAGAAGGTTTATTAACTTAAATATGTTAAACTAATGAGTTGAGCCATTTCGATGTCGATTGCTAAATGCGTATATACAACAAAATCGACTTAATACCTAAATATAAGATTACGGAACTCTTCCAAATGCACTGCCGTTATGCCGTTAAGGCTTTTGTAGATTTCAGTAAGATAAAGAGGGTTAATTTACTTAAACATGTTAAACTAATGATTTGAGGCATTTCAATATCGATTGCTAAATGCGTAAATATAAGAAAATCGACTATATACTTAAATGTAAGATTACGGAATTCTTCTACATGCACTGTCGTTATGCCGCCATGGCTTTATATCTCCTTCATTACGTTAAAGAAAGTTAATTAACTTAAATATGTTAAACTAATGATTTGATGATTTTCGATATCGATTGCTAAATGTGTAAGTACAAGAAAATCGACTTTATACCCAAATAAAAGACTACGAAATCCTTCTACATGCACTGCCGTAATACCGCCGTGGCTATATGCCAAATTCAGATCGTTAAAGACGGTTTATTAACTTAAATATGTTAAGCTAATGAGTTGAAGCATCTCGATATCGATTGCTAAATGTGTATATACAACAAAATCGACTTTATACCTAAATATAAGATTACGGAATTCTTCCAAATGCACTGCCTTTATACCGGCTTTATGTAAACTTCAGTAGGATAAAGAAGGTTAATTAACTTAAGTAAGTTAAACTAATGATTTGAGGCATTTCGATATCGCTTGCTAAATGTGTATATACAAGAAAATCGTATTTATACCTAAATATAAGATAACGGAATTCTTCTAAATGCACTGCCGTTATACCGTTAAATCTTTATGTAGACTTCAGTAAGCTAAAAAATGTTTATTAGTTTAATATGTTAAACTAATGAATTGAAGCATTTTGATATCGATATCTAAATGTGTATATAAAAGAAAATCGACTTTATACCTAAATAAAAGATTGCGAAATCCTTCTACATGCACTGCCGTAATACCGCCGTGGCTATATGCCAAATTCAGATCGTTAAAGAAAGTTTATTAACTTAAATATGTTAAGCTAATGAGTTGAAGCATCTCGATATCGATTGCTAAATGTGTACATACAACAAAATCGACTTTATATCTAAATATAAGATTACGGAATTCTTCCAAATGCACTGCCTTTATACCGGCTTTATGTAAACTTCAGTAGGATAAAGAAGGTTAATTAACTTAAGTAAGTTAAACTAATGATTTGAGGCATTTCGATATCGCTTGCTAAATGTGTATATACAAGAAAATCGTATTTATACCTAAATATAAGATAACGGAATTCTTCTAAATGCACTGCCGTTATACCGTTAAATCTTTATGTAGACTTCAGTGCGTTAAAGAACGTTTATTAACTTAAATCTGTTAAACTAGTGATTTGAAGCATTTCGATATCGATTGCTAAATGTGTATATACAAGAAAATCGACTTTATACCAAAACATAAGATTACAGAATTCTTCTAAATACAATGCCGTTATGCCGCCATGGCTTTATGCCAACCTCAGTTCGTTAAAGAAGGTTTATTAACTTAAGTATGTTAAACTAATGAGTTGGAGCATCTCGATATCGATTGCTAAATGAGTATATACAAGAAAATCGAATTTATACCTAAATAAAAGATTACGGAATTCTTTTATATGCACTCCCGTTATGCCGTTAAGGCTTTATGTAGACTTCTGTAAGATAGAGAGGGTTAATTAGCTTAAATTTGTTAATCTAATGATTTGCAGCATTTCGATATCGATTCCTAAATATGTAAATACAAGTAAATCGACTTTATACCTAAAAAGAAAATTACGGAATTCTTCTGAATGCACTGCAGTTATACCGCTAAGGCTTTATGTAGACGTCAGTGCGTTAAAGAACGTTTATTAACTTAAATATGTTAAACTAATGATTTGAAGCATTTCGATATCGATTGCTAAATGTGTATATACAAGAAAATCGACTTTATACCAAAACATAAGATTACAGAATTCTTCTAAATGCACTGCCGTTATGCCGCTATGGCTTTATGCCAACCTCAGTTCTTTAAAGAAGGTTTATTAACTTAAATATGTTAAACTAATGAGTTGGAGCATCTCGATATCGATTGCTAAATGTGTATATACAACAAATTCGACTTTATACCTAAGTATAAGTTTACGGAATTCTTCCAAATCCACTGCCGTTATACCGTTATGGCTTTATGTAAACTTCAGTAAGATAAAGAAGGTTAATTAACTTAAATATGTTAAACTTATGATTTGAAGCATTTCGATATCGATTGCTAAATGTGTATATACAAGAAAATCGACTTTATACCTAAATATAAGATTACGGAATTCTTCCAAATGTACTGTCGTTATGCCGCCATGGCTTTGTATCACCTTCAAAACGTTAAAATAGGTTAATTATTTTAAATATGTTAAACTAATGGTTTGAAGCAATTCGATATCGATTGCTAAATGTGCAAATACAAGAAAGTCGACCTTATGCCTAAATATAATATTATAACATTACGGAATTCTTCTAAATGTACTGCCGTTATACCGTTAAGGCTTTATGTAGACTTCAGTAAGCTAAAAAATGTTTATTAACTTATAATGTTAAACAAATGATTTAAAGCATTTCGATATCGATAGCTCAATGCACATATACCAGAAAATCGACTTTATACCTAAATATAAGATTACGGAATTCTTCTACATCCACTGCCGTTATGCCAACTTCAGATCGTTAAAGAAGGTTTATTAACTTAAATATGTTAAACTAATGAGTTGAAGCATTTCGATATCGATTGCTTAATGTGCATATACAAGAAAATCGATTTTATACGTAAATAAAAGATTACGGAATTCACCCAAATATACTGCCGTTATGCCGTTATGGCTTTATTTAAACTTCAGTACGATAAAGAAGGTTAATTAACCTAAATATGCTAAACCAGCTATTTGAAGATTTTCGATATCGATTGCTAAATGTGTAAATCCAAGAAAATCGACTACATACCTTAATATAAGATTACGGAATTCTTCTACATGCACTGCCGTTATGGCGCCATGGCTTTATGTTAACTTCAGGCGTTAAAGAAGCTTTATTAACTAAAATATGTTAAACTAAAGATTTGAAGCATTTCGATATCGATTGCTAAATGAGTATATACAAGAAAATCGAATTCATACCTAAATATAAGATTACGGAATTCTTCTAAATGCACTGCCGTTATGGCTTTATATTAACTTCAGTTCGTTAAAGAAGGTTTATTAACTTAAATATGTTAAACCAGTTATTTGAAGCATTTCGATATCGATTGCTTAATGCATATATACAAGAAAATCGACTTTATACCTAAATATAAGACTTTCGGAATTCTTCCAAATGTACTGTCGTTATGCCGCCATGGCTCTTTATCAACTTCAATACGTTAGAGAAGGTTAATTAACTTACATATGTTAAACTAAGGATTTGAAGCATTTCGATATTTGCTTGCTAAATGTGTATATACAAAAAAAATCGAATTTATACCTAAATATAAGATAACGGAATTCTTCTAAATGCACTGCCGTTATGCCGTTAAGGCTTTATGTAGACTTCAGTGCGTTAAAGAAGGTTTATTAACTTAAATATGTTAAACTAATGATTTGAAGCATTTCGATATCGATTGCTAAATGTGCTATACAAGAAATGACTTTATACTTAAATATAGGACAACGGAATTCTTCCAAATGCACTGCCGTTATTCCGCCATGGCCTTATGTTAGCTTCAGTTAGTTAAAGAAGGTTTATTAACTCAAATATGTTAAACCAGTTATTTGAGGCATTTCGATATCGATTGCTTAATGCATATATACAAGAAAATCGACTTTATACCTAAATATAAGATTACGGAATTCTTCCAAATGTACTTTCGTTACGCCGCCATGGTTTGTATCAACTTCAATACGTTAAAGAAGGTTAATTATTTTAAATATGTTAAACTAATGGTTTGAAGCATTTCGATATCGACTGCTAAATGTGTAAATAAAACAAAATCCACTTTATACCTAAATATAAAATTATAACATTACGGAGTTCTTCTAAATGTACTGCCGTTATACCGTTAAGGCTTTATGTAGACCTCATTAAGCTAAAAAGTGTTTATTAACTTAATATGTTAAACTAATGATTTGAAGCATTTCGATATCGATTGCTAAATGTGTATATACAAAAAAATCGAATTTATACCTAAATATAAAATGTTATGCCGCCATGGCTTTGTGTAAACTTCAGTGCGTTAAAGTAGGTTTGCTAACTTAAATATGTTAAACTAGTGATTTGAAGCATTTCGATATCGATTGCTAAATGAGTATATACAAGAAAATCGACTTCATACCTAAATATAAGATTACGGGATTCTTCCAAGTGTACTTTCGTTATGTCGCCATGGCTTTATATCAACTTCAATACGTTAAAGAAGGTTAATTAACTTAAATTTGTTAAACAAATGTTTTGAAGCATTTCGATATCGATTGCTAAACGTGTATATACAAAAAATTCGAAATTATACCTAAATATAAGATTAAGGAATTCTTCTACATGCACTGCCGTTATGCCGCCATGGCTTTGTGTTAACTTCAGTGCGTTAAAGTAGGTTCGTTAACTTAAATATGTTAAACTAATGATTTAAAGCATTTCGATATCGATTGCTAAATGAGTATATACAAGAAAATCGACTTAATACCTAAATATAAGATTACGTAATTCTTCTAAATGCTTTGCCGTTATGCCGTTAAGGCGTTTGTCGACTTCAGTAAGATAAAGAGGGTTAATTAACTTAAATATGTTAAACTAATGATTTGAAGCATTTCGATATCGATTGCTAAATGTGTATATACAAGAAAATCGACTTTATACCGAAATATAAGATAACGGAATTCTTCTAAATGCACTGCCGTTATGCCGTTATGGCTTCATTTTAACTTCAGTTCGTTTAAGAAGGTTTATTAACTTAGATATGTTACATTAGTTAATTGAAGCATTTTGAAATCGATTGCTTAATGCATATATATAAGAAAATCGACTTTCTACCTAAATATAAGTTTACGGAATTCTTGCAAATGTACTGTCGCTATGCCGCCATGGCTTTTTATCAACTTCAATGTGTTATAGAAGGATAATTAACTTAAATATGTTAAACTAATGTTTTGAAGATTTTCGAAATCGATTGCTAAATGCATATATACAAAAAAATCGACTTTATACCTAAATATAAGATTACGGAATTCTTCAAATGCACTGCCGTTATGCCGTTAAGGCGTTTGCAGACTTCAGTAAGATAAAGTGGGTTAATTAACTTAAATATGTTAAGCTAATGATTTAAAGATGTTCGAAATCGATTGCTAAATGCATATATACAACAAATTCGATTTAATACTTAAATATAAGATTACGGATTTCTTCTACATGCACTGCCGTTATGCCGCCAGCTTTCGATATCGATTGCCAAATGAGTATTAAGAAGAAAATCGACTTTATACCTAAATATAAGATTACGGAATTCTTCTACATGCATTGCCGTTATGCCGTTAAGGCGTTTGAAGACTTCAGTAAGATAAAGAGGGTTAATTAACTTAAATATGTTAAACTAATGATTTGAGGCATTTTGATATCGATTGCTATATGTGTATATACAAGAAAATCGACTTTATACCTAAATATAAGATTACGGTATTCTTTTAAATGCACTGCCGTTATGCAGTTATGGCTTCATGTTAACTTCTGTTCGTTAAAGAAGGTTTATTGACTTAAGTATGTTAAACTAATGATTTGAAGATTTTCGAAATCAATTGCTAAATTCATATATACAAGAAAATCTTCTTTATACCTATATATAAGATTACGAAATTCTTCCAAATGTACTGCCGTTATGCCGCCATGGCTTTATATCAACTTCAATATGTTAAAGAAGGTTAATTAACTTAAATATGTTAAAGTAATGATTTGGGGCATTTCGATATCGATTGCTAAATGTGTATATGCAAGAAAATCGACTTTATACCTAAATATAAAATTACGAAATTCTCCCAAATGCACTGCCGTTATACCGTTATGGCTTTATGTAAACTTCAGTAAGATAAAGAAGGTTAATTAACTTAAATATGTTAAACTAATGATTTGAAGCATTTCGATATCGATTTCTAAATGCACATATACCAGGAAATCGACTTTATACCTAAATAAAAGATTACGGAATTCTTCCAAATGTACTGTCGTTATGCCGCCATGGCTTTATATCACCTTCATTACGTTAAAGGAGGTTAACTAACTTAAGTATGTTAAACGAATGATTTGAAGCATTTCGATATCGATTGCTAAATGAGTATATACAACAAAATCGACTTTATTCCTAAATATGCGATTACGTAAGACTTCTAAATGCACTGCCGTTATGCCGTTAAGGCTGATTAACTTATATTTAAGTTAATTAACCTTGTTTAACGTATTGAAGTTGATGTAAAGCCATGGCAGCATAACGACAATACATTTGGAAGAATTCCGTAGTCTTGTTTTTATGTATAAAGTTGATTTTGTTGAATATACACATTTAGCAATCGATATCGAAATGCTTCAAATCATTAGTTTAACATAATTAAGTTAATTACCCTTCTTTAACGTATTGAAGTTGATGTAAAGCCATGGCAGCATAACGACAGTGCATTTAGAAGAATTCCGTAATCTTATATTTAGGTATAAAGTCGATTTTGTTGAATATACACATTTAGCATTCGATATCGAAATGCTTTAAATCATTAGTTTAACATATTTAATTTAATTAACCTTCTTTAACGTACTGAACTTTACATAAAGCCAAAACGGTATAAGGGCAGTGCATTTGGAAAAATTCCGTAATCTTATATTTAGGTAAAGAGTCGATTTTCTAGTATATACACATTTAGCTATCGATATCGAAATGCTTCAAATCATTCGTTTAACATACTTAAGTTAGTTAACCTTCTTTAACGTAATGAAGGTGATATAGAGCCATGGCGGCATAACGACAGTGCATTTAGAAGAATTCCGTATTCTTATATTAGGTATAAAGTCGATTTAACATATTTAAGTTAATTAACCCCCTTTATCGTACTGAAGTCTACAAACGCCTTAACGGCATAACGGCAAGGAATTTAGAAGAATTCCGTAATCTTATATTTAGGTATAAAGTCCATTTTCTGTATATACTCATTTAGCAATCGAAATCGAAATGCTTCAAATCAATAGTTTAACATATTTAAGTTAACAAACCTACTTTAACCCACTGAAGTCTACAAACGTTTTAACGGCATAACGGCAATTCATTTAGAAGAATTTCGTAATCTTATATTAAGGTATAAAGTCAATTTTGTTGCATATACAAATTTAGCAATCTATATCGAAATGCTTCAAATCATTAGTTTAACATATTTAAGCTAATTAACCCTCTCTATCTTACTGAAGTCTATAAACGCCTTAACGGCATAACGGCAAAGCATTTATAAGAATTCCGTAATCTTATATTTAGGTATAAAGTCGATTTTCTTGTATATACTCATTTAGAAATCGAAATCGAAATGCTTCAAATCATTAGTTTAACAAATTTAAGTTAACAAACCTACTTTAACGCACTGAAGTTAACACAAAGCCTGGGCGGCATAACGGCAGTGCATGTAGAAGAATTCCGTTATGAAATATTAAGGTATAAAGTCGATTTTCTTGTATATACTCATTTAGCAATCGATTTCGAAAATCTTCAAATCATAAGTTTAACATATTTAAGTTAACAAACCTTCTTTAACTAACTGAAGTTAACATAAAGCCATAACGGTATAACGGCAGTGCATTTGGAAGAATTCCGTAATCTTATATTTAGGTATTAAGTCGATTTTCTTGTATATACACATATAGCAATCGATATCGAAATGCCTCAAATCTTTAGTTTAACATATTTAAGTTAATTAACCCCCTTTATCTTACTGAAGTCTACAAACGCCTTAACAGCATAACGGCAGGGCATGCAGAAGAATTCCGTTATCATATATTTAGGTATAAAGTCGATTTTCTTGTACATACACATTTAGCAATCGATATCGAAATGCCTCAAATCATTAGTTTAACATATTTAGGTTAATTAACCTTCTTTATCTTACTGAAGTCTACAAACTTCTTAACGGCATAACGGCAGTGCATTTAAAAGAATTACGTAATCTTATATTTACGTATAAAGTCGCTTTTCTTGTATATACTCATTTAGCAATCGAAATCGAAATGCTTCAAATCATTAGTTTAACATGTTTAAGATAATTAACCCTATTTATCTTACTGAAGTCTACAAACATCTTAACGGCATAACGGCAAAGCATTTAGAAGAATAACGTAATCTTATATTTAGGTATAAAGTCGATTTTCTTGTATATACTCATTTAGCAATCGATATAGAAATGCTTCAAATAATTAGTTTGACATATTTAAGTTAATTAACCCTCTTTATCTTATTAAGCCTACAAACGTTTTAACGGCATAACGGCAAAGCATTTAGAAGAATTACGTAATCTTATATTTAGGTATAAAGTCGATTTTGTTGCATATACACATTTAGCAATCGATATCGAAATGCTTCAAATCATTAGTTTAACATAGTTAAGCTAATTAACCCTCTTTGTCTTACTAAAGTCTACAAAAGCTTTCACGGCATAACGGCAGTGCATTTGAAGAATTCCGTAATCTTATATTTAGGTATAAAGTCGATTTTCTTGTATATACTCATTTAGCAATCGATATCGAAATGCTTCAAATCATTAGTTTAACATATTTAAGCTAATTAACCCTCTTTATCTTAATAAAGTCTACAAAAGCCTTAACGGCATAACGGCAAAGCATTTAGAAGAATTACGTAATCTTATATTTAGGTATAAAGTCGATTTTGTTGTATGTACACATTTAGCAATCGATATCGAAATGCTTCAAATCATAAGTTTAACATATTTAAGCTAATTAACCCTCTTTATCTTACTAAAGTCTACAAAAGCCTTAACGGCATAACAACAGTGCATTTGGAAGAGTTCCGTAATCTTATATTTAGGTATTAAGTCGATTTTGTTGTATATACGCATTTAGGAATCGATATCGATATGCTTCAAATCATTAGTTTAACATATCTAAGTTAGTTAACCTTCTTTAACGTAATAAAGGTGATATAGAGCCACGGCGGCATAACGGCAGTGCATTTAGAAGAATTCCGTAATCTTATATTAGGTATAAAGTCAATTTTCTTGTACATACACATTTAGCTATCGGTATCGAAATTCTTCAAATCATTAGTTTAACATATATTAATTTAATAAACATTTTTTAGCATACTGAAGTCTACATAAAGCCTTAACGGTATAACGGCAGTGCATTTAGAAGAATTCCGTATTGCAATAATTTTATATTTATGTAAAAAGTCGATTTTCTTGTATATACACATTTAGCTATCGATATCGAAATGCTTGAAATCATTCGTTTAACATATTTAAGTAAGTTAACCTTCTTTAACGTAATGAAGTCGATATAAAGCCATGGCGGCATAACGACAGTGCATTTAGAAGAATTCCGTAATCTTATATTTAGGTATCAAGTCGATTTTGTTGTATATACGCATTTAGCAATCGATTTTGAAATGCTTCAAATCATTAGTTTAACAAATTTAAGTTAATTAACCTTCTTTAACGTATTGAAGTTTATATAAAGCCATGGCGACATAACGACAGTACATTTGGAAGAATTCCGTAGTCTCATATTTAGGTATAAAGTCGATTTTCTGGTATATATGCATTAAGCAATTGATATCGAAATGCTTCAAATAACTGGTTTAACATATTTAAGTTAATAAACTTTCTTTAACAAACTGAAGTTGGCTTAAGGCCATGGCGGCATAACGGCAGTGCATTTAGAAGAATTCCGTAACTTTATATTTAGGCATAAAGTCGATTTTCTTGTATATACACATTTAGCTATCGATATCGAAATGCTTCAAATCATTAGTTTAACATATTTAAGTTAATTAACCTTCTTTAACGTACTGAAGTTGATATAAAGCCATGGCGGCATAACGACAGTAGAAGAAATCCGTAATCTTATATTTAGGTATTAAGTCGATTTTGTTGTATATATGCATTTAGCAATCGATTACGAAAATCTTCAAATCATTGGTTTAACATATTTAAGATAATTAGCCCTCTTTATCTTACTGGAGTCTACAAACACCTTTACGGCATAACGGCAAAGCATTTAGAAGAATTCCGTAATCTTATATTTAGGTATAAAGTCGGTTTTCTTGTATATACTCATTTAGCAATCGATATCGAAATGCCTCAAATCATTAGTTTAACATATTTAAGTTAATTAACCCTCTCTATCTTACTGAAGTCTACAAACGCCTTAACGGCATAACGGCAAAGCATTTAGAAGAATTCCGTAATCTTATATTTAGGTAAAAAGTCGATTTTCTTGTATATACTCTTTTAGCAATCGATATCGAAATGCTTCAAATCATTAGTTTGACATATTTAAGTTAAAAAACCTACTTTAAACCGAAGTTAACACAAAGCCATGGCGACATAACGACAGTACATTTGGAAGAATTCCGTAATCTTATATTTATATATTAAGTCGATTTTCTTGTATATACACATTTAGCAATCGATATCGAAGTGCTTCAAATCATTAGTTTAACATATTTAAGTTAATTAACCCTCTTTATCTTACTGAAGTCTACAAACGCCTTAACGGCATAACGGCAGTGCATGTAGAAGAATTCCGTTATCATATATTTAGGTATAAAGTCGATTCTCTTGTATATACACATTTAGCAATCGATATCGAAATGCCTCAAATCATTAGTTTAACATATTTAAGTTAATTAGCCCTCTTTATCTTACTGGAGTCTACAAACGCCCTTACGGCATAACGGCAAAGCATTTAGAAGTATTACGTAATCTTATATTTAGGTATAAAGTCCATTTTCTTGTATATACTCATTTAGCAATCGATATCGAAATGCTTCAAATCTTTAGTTTAACATATTTAAGTTAATAAACCTTCTTTAAATAACTGAAGTTGATATAAAGCCATAACTACATAACGGCAGTGCATTTAGAAGAATTCCGTAATCTTATATTTAGCTATAAAGTCGAGTTTCTTGTATATACATATTTAGCAATCGATAGCGAAATGCCTCAAATCATTGGTTTAACATATTTAAGTTAATTAACCATCTTTAACGTATTGAAGGTGAAATAAAGACGTGGCGCCATAACGACAGTAATTTGGAAGAATTCCGTAATCTTATATTTAGGTATAAAGTCGATTTTCTTGTATATATGCATTAAGCAATCGATATCGAAATGCTTCAAATAACTGGTTTAACATAGTTAAGTTAATAAACCTTCTTTAACTAACTGAAGTTAACATAAAGCCATGGCGGAATAACGGCAGTGCATTTGGAAGAATTCCGTTATCCTATGTTTAGGTATAAAGTCAAGTTTCTTGTACTACATAAAGTCTACATAAAGCCTTAACGGTATAACTGCAGTGCATTTAAGAATTCCGTAATCTCGTATTTAGGTATAAATTCGATTTTCTTGAATAGACACATTTAGCAAGCGATATCGAAATGCTTCAAATCATTAGTTTAACATATTTAAGTTAGTTAAAATTCTTTAACGTATTGAAGTTGATATAAAGCCATGGCGGCATAACGGCAGTGCATTTAGAAGAATTCCGTAATCTTATATTTAGGTATAAAATCGATTTTGTTGTATATACACATTTAGCAACCGATATCGAAATGCTTCAAATAACAGGTTTAGCATATTTAGGTTAATTTACCTTCTTTATCTTACTGAAGTTTACATTAAGCCATAGCGGAATAACGGCAGTATGTTTGGGTGAATTCCGTAATCTTTTATTTAGGTATAAAATCGGTTTTCTTGTATATACACATTTAGCAATCGATATAGAAAAGCTTCAGCTCATTAGTTTATCATATTTAAGTTAATATACCTTCTTTAGCGATCTGAAGTGGGCATACAGCCATGGAGGCATAACGGCAGTGCATGTAGAAGAATTCCATAATCTTATATTTAGGTATAAAGTCGATTTTCTTGTATATACATATTTAGCTATCGATATCGAAATGCTTCAAATCATTAGTTTAACATATTAAGTTAATAAATATTTTTAGCTTACCGAAGTCTACATAAAGCCTTAACGATATAACGGCAGTGCATTTAGAAGAATTCCGTAATGTTATAATTTTAAATTTAGGTGTATAGTCGATTTTCTTGCATTTACACATTTAGTAGTCGATATCAAAATGCTTCAAATCATTAGTTAAACATTTTTAAGGTAATTAACCTTCTTTAACGTATTGAAGTTGATATAAAGCCATGGCGGCATAACGGCAGTGCATTTAGAAGAATTCCGTAATCTTATATTTAGGTATAAAATCGATTCTGTTGTATATAGACATTTAGCAATCTATATCGAAATGCCTCAAATCATAAGTTTAATATGTTTAAGTTAATAAACCTTCATTAACGCACTGAAGTCTACATAAAGCCTTAAAGGTATAACTGCACTGCATTTGGAAGAATTCCGTAATCTTATATTTAGGTATAAAGTCGATTTTCTTGTATATACACATTTAGCAATCGATATCGAAATTCTTCAAATCATAAGTTTAACATATTTAAGTAAATAAACCCCTTTTAACGCACTGAAGTCTACACAAAGCCTTAACGGTATAACTGCACTGCATTTAGAAGAATTCCGTTATCTTATATTTAGGTATAAATTCGGCTTTATTGTATATGCTCATTTAGCAAGCGATATCAAAATGCTTCAAACCATTGGTTTAACCCATTTAAGTTAATTAACCTTCTTTAGCGTATTGAAGTTGATATAAAGATTTAACGGCTGTGCATTTGGAAGAATTCCGTAATCCTATATTTAGGTATAAAGTCGATTTTCTTTTATATACACATTTAGATATCTATATCGAAATGCTTCAAATCATTAGTTTAGCATATTAAGTTAATAAACACTTTTTAGCATACTGAAGTCTACGCAAAGCTTTAACGGCATAACGGCAGTGCATTTAGAAGAATTCCTTAATCTTATATTTAGGTATAAAGTCGATTTTCTTGTATATGTGCATTAAGCAGTCGATATCGAAATGCTTCAAATAACTGGTTTAACATACTTAAGTTAATAAACCTTCTTTAACGAACTGAAGTTAATATAAAGCCATAACGGCATAACGGCAGTGCATTTAGAAGAATTACGTAATCTTATATTTAGGTATAAAGTCGATTTTCTTGTGTATACACATTCAGCAATCGTTATCGGAATGCCTTAAATCATAAGTTTAATTTATTTATGTTAATTAATCCTCTTTGTCTTACTGAAATCTACAAAAGCCTTAACGGCATAACGGCAGTGCATCTGGAAGAGTTCCGTAATCTTATATTTAGTTATAAAGCCGATTTTGTTGTATATACGTATTTAGAAAACGATAACGAAATGCTTCAAGTCATTAGTTTAACATATTTAAGTTAACATATTTAAGTTAATTAACCTTCTTTATCTTGCTGAAGTTTACATAAAGCCATAACGGTATAACGGCAGTGCATTTGGAAGAATTCCGTTATCTTATATTTAGGTATAAAGTCGATTTTGTTGTATATACACATTTAGCAATAGATATCGAGATGCTTCAACTCATTAGTTTAACATATTTAAGTTAATAAACCTTCTTTAACGGACTGAAGTCTACATAAAGCCTTAACGGCACAACGGCAGTGCATTTAGAAGAATTCCGTTATCTTATATTTAGGTATAAATTCGATTTTCTTGTATATACACATTTAGCAAGCGATATCGAATTGCTTCAAATCATTAGTTTAACATATTTAAGTTAATTAACCTTCTTTAACGTATTGAAGTTGATATAAAGCCATGGCGGCATAACGGCAGTGCATTTAGAAGAATTCCGTAATCTAATATTTAGGTATAAAGTCGATTTTCTTTTATATACACATTTAGCAGCCGATAACGAAATGCTTCAAGTCATTAGTTTAACATATTTAAGTTAATTAACCTTCTTCAACGATCTGAATTTGGCATATAGCCACGACGGCATTACGGCAGTGCATGTAGAAGAATGCCGTAATCTTTTATTTAGGTATAAAGTCGATTTTCTTTTATATACACAATTAGATATCGATATCGAAATGCTTCAAATCATTAGTTTAACATATTAATTTAATAAACATTTTTCAGCTTACTGAAGTTTACATAAAGCCATAACGGTATAACGGCAGTGCACTTGGAAGAATTCCGTTATCTTATATTTAGGTATAATTCGATTTTCTTGTATATACACATTTAGCAAGCGGTATCGATATGCTTCAAATCATTAGTTTAACATATTTAAGTTAATTAACCTTATTTTTCCTACTGAAGTTTACATAAAGCCATAACGGTATAACGGCAGTGCACTTGGAAGAATTCCGTAATCTTATATTTAGGTATAAAGTCGATTTTGTTGTATATACACATTTAGCGATCGATATCGAGATGCTTCAACTCATTAGCTTAACATGTTTAAGCTAATAAACCTTCTTTAACGATCTGAATTTGGCATATAGCCACGGCGGTATTACGGCAGTGCATGTAGAAGAATTCCGTAGTCTTATATTTATGTATAAAGTTGATTTTCTTGTATATACACATTTAGTAATAAATATCAAAATGTTTCAAATCATTAGTTTAACATGTTTAAGT
>CM050325.1:94072889-94112940 GCA_027475135.1 Bactrocera correcta
AAGAATATTCAGTCAGCTAATATCTTTATGATTGCTTGAATTTCGTCTCATGATATGCATTATCTGACATTGTCAGCAAGTCTTTATAATGTAAATACTTAATTTTACATTAGACGTGTGATGCCTTCTGTGACAACAGGCACGTAGTCTTCTTTGAGTATAAGTGACGTTCCCAGAGGTAGAGATCATGAATCAACTCAAAATATTGTAATTATTATCCAGGTCAACGGCCATAAACTAACCGCTCAAATAAAGTTCTTGTGTGCAATCTTTCATATTTGTGAAGGGTATTTAAGCTTCGGTACAATCGAAGTTGACATTTTCTCTTGTTTTTTTTGTGGAATTTTTAATACATTTTAACGCCACCTGGTTTCTTATTATTATTTTAATGTGTTTACTTTTTATCGACTTTAATTGAAACTATCGGTTAAACTAGTACACTTTTGCCCTGAATTTGCTTAACAACACCAAAAATATTTTATCATGTATAACAGTCGTTGTTTTGTAAACTTGGCAGCGGCTGTGGGGTTGGGCTGCATACCTACTGTACGAAAAAATCCCCTGAATTTTGAAATATTTCAAACACAATTAACTTGCTTCCAACTTCTTAAAAAACACAAAGAACTTGATAAAATGTTATATTTAAACTTGTGTTGTTGTTTTGCTGGTGTTTCGTGTTTGGTGCCACTTTCCTGAATAATGCTTTTAAGAGAATGTCCCTTAATAAATATTAGGTGGTCAAAAAAGTCTTGCGGTATTTTCGCTAGTTGGCGCTGAAGGTGCGTAGTTCTAGTTTTATTCGTGGCATCGGGTCCATGCTACATCTTTTTGGAAAGCTCATTTCACGCGCTAACATGTGTTTGATTGATTGTCGTTTCTTTTAAGTCGTTCTTGTGTTATAGCGTCGCAAACATGGAGCAAAATAAAGAGAAAATACGGCATATTTTACAGTACTACTACGATAAAGGTAAAAATGCACCTCAAGCCGCCAATAAAATTTGTGCAGTTTATGGACGCGATACAGTTTCCATTTCCACCGCACAACCATGATTTCAACGTTTTCGTTCTGGTGTAGAGGGGGTCGAAGATGCGCCACGTTCCGGAAGGCCTGTCGTCGAAAATTGCGATAAAATCGCTGAATTGGTCGAAAGAGACCGGCATAGTAGTCATCAAACCGTTATAAGCCATTTGAAGAAGCTTGGAGTCACTAAGAAGCTCGATGTATGGGTGCCACACGAATTGATTCAATAAAAATACCGCAAGACTTTTTTGACAACCCATTATTTAAGAGCTCCCGATTATTGTTGTTTTGTGAGAATTTTTAATTGACGAGTGAAATTCAAACAATGGAAGCATTGTCCAGATTGGCAGTGATTTCGAAAAGTTTAGCTTTTAGGTGATGAGAAGAGAGACTTTTTTGGAATATGTGAGGAAATACATAGGTTCTCAGCTCGCAAATAAGTGTCTGAAATTAGCTGAGTAGCTGAGAGAATTTGAATTTATAACAGTTTGAGAAATATTTACCATATATTTCTCGGTTTTTAGTCTATCATGCGCATACATATCGAATAGGCGTGGCAAATCGCGCCAAATTTTTTTTTACTATATAAAAAAATACGCTCACTTCCACAAGCTAATGCCCAAATGTAGAATGTTTAAGTACGCTTGTACTCAAGACGCGATTGATCTGTGGCTTACTATATGTACATAAGTATGTGTGCATATACAAAGCTGGCGTGGTTGTTGTGTGTGTATTTATAATCTTTCGCTCACTTTAAATTAGGCCACTGAACAGTGTTTGCAAGCCTTTATTCGCACAAGCACTCAAACATATGTGCGATTGCGAATATATACTTACCATACATACAAACATACACATAAATTTGTCTACTTCGCTTTTGTTAAGTAGTTGAAGGTCATCAGAAGCACTTATGCAACGGCTGTGAGCGTCTAGCCTACATATATTTACATACATACACAACCACACACATACATTCCATGTATATATATATATAGAAGTACGAACATATTGTATTTCGGCGTGACTATCAAAATTCAAATTGAATCAAATCAAACAACAATGCACTCAATTTATACACACATACATACATACATGTATATAACGTATTATACTGGTATACGGTGCTTGCTTATAGAATTGACCATATGTTTAAGTATGTAAGTATGTACTCAGTGTAAGTAAGTAAGAAAACACAATGCAGTGCGAATTTAGAATTCAGCTCAGTAAGTTTTGTTTTGACCGCTATTGTTATGCATACATACAAACATACATACTTACGTATATATTGACTCATGTAGGCATGTCTGGCACTTTGTTTGCTGACATGATTTCGTTTTATTTGCACTTGAAGCGCTCATTCTTACATTATTGTTATGAGCTTACTCATTGTCTACCTGATTTAGCTGCTTAAAAGTCTGTAAGTCTTGATTAAGGGGTTAGGGGTAGTCAGAGGCACGAAAAAATTAGTATTTTCAGTATTTTTTTTTGCTATTAAATCATGTTATTTTACAAAAGTAGTAATATGGCATTATTGTAGAATGTGTTGACTTGATGTCACGAAAATTTCAAAAAAAAAAAAATTTAATTTCCAAAGTTATAGTTGTTTGTGTTGACCCAGTTCCAAAAAAAGTCTTGCGGTGACAACCATAAGTTCTTGGAGATTCATATAAAATCAGTTGGACAAAAAAAAAAAAATTAGTTTTATAAATAGATAGATAGATAATCATGGACCTGATCGAAGGATTTTATTTTATTTTTTTTTTCAAAAATTAACAAAATGGCGGCCTCAGAAAATTTTTGTCTAAATTTTTCGAAAAAAATCAAGAGTTAATTGGTCTTAAAAAATCGAAATTAAAAAAAAAAACAAGAAAAAACGTTAACTTCGGTTGCACCGAAGCTAAATACCCTTCACAGGTGCATTTCTGTTAGTAACTATGTGTCCAGTTTGTAGGGAAGCTATATGCTATAGTAACCCGTTCTGAACAAGTTTTTCAGAGGTTGTTTCCTTCGAAAATAATCTATACCAAATTTCGTGAATATATCTTGTCAAATGTGAAAGTTTTCCATACAAGAACTTGATTCCGATCGCTCAGTTTGTATGGGAGCTATATGCTTTAGTTAACCGATCTGAACAATTTCTTCGGATATTACATTTTTGCCCTAGAAAATAATCTATACCAAATTTGGTGAAGATACATTGTCAAATGCGAAAGTTTTCCATATGAGAACTTGATTCCGATCGTTCAGTTTATATGGCAGCTATATGTTATAGTGGTCCGATATCGGCCGTTCCGACAAATGAGCAGCTTCTTGAAGAGAAAATGACGTTTGCAAAATTTCAAAAGGACATCTTAAAAACTGAGGGACTAGTTCGTATATATACAGACAGACGGACAGACAGACGGACATGGCTAAATCGACTCAGCTCAACATACTGATCATTTATATATATACCTTATAGGGTCTCCGACGCTTCCTTCCAAAAGCTGTATAAATTTCATTCAAATCTACTCAGCGCTTTTCGAGTTAAAGTTGTCACCAGTTCAAAAAACATAGTTTTAAGAAAAACGCGTTTAAAGTTTGCCTTTTTGCTTTGAAATGCCCGAGCTCTCTTGTTATTTGTCGAATAACTCAAAAACCAATTATCGGATCAACGTGAAATTTTCAGAGAATGTTTTTAAGATATTACACTTAACAAAAATGCAAAAAAAAAAAAATTTTTTGAAAATTCTGTTTACACCTAACCCCTTAAGTGTGCGCGGTGTGGAATTAAAAAGAATTTTTTTTTTCATATTTTGAATGTTTATACCTCCAAAAAGAACATATTAAAATTTTAAATCGATATCTTAAATAATTATTGAGTTACAGACTTTTTAAGTGTAGTCTTTTTATAATTGTGCGCCTAGTGTGAAATTAAGAAGAAAAGTCCACTTTGTTTTGATCTTTAAAAATATTATATCTCCAAAAATAAAATACTTGCGATAACTCAAATAGTTTCTGAGTTGAAGCCTTTTAAAATTTAGCCGTTCAGTTCACCGAGTTTCATCAGTTTCTCTTAAAACAAATTTTTCTCAAATTTTTTTCTGAAATATCACGTTACTGTCACAGGTAAATCAATCATAAAGGATTGGTATGCTAAGTTTAGACGTGGTGACATTAACGCCAAAGACGGTGTATGCAAAGTACGCTCAAAAAAGGTTGTTACCGACCAAAATATCAAAAAAAGTCCACAAAATAATTTTGAATGATCATAAAGTGAAGTTGTTCGAGATAGCAGGCACTCTAGATATAGCAACTAAACGTGTACCTCAGCTCTGTGCAAAGTGGGAGCTACGCGGACGCACTTTCGACCAAAAACAACGACGAGTTGATGGTTCGCAGATGTTCAAGCGTGATTAACCAAAGTTTTTGGGTCGGTATGTGGCAATGAATGAAACATGGCTCCATCATTTCACACCGAAGTCCAATCGACAATCATCCGAGTGGACAGCATACGACGAATCCGCTTCAAAGCGTAGAAAATCGCAACAGGTGGCTGGCAAGATTGTGGTGTCTTTATTTTCGGATGCGCGCAGAATAATTTTTGTTGACTTCCTTGAACAAGGAAGCGCAATCCACAGCGACTATCACATAGGGTTATTGGACTGTTTGGAGGACAAAATCACCGAAAAACGGCCGCATTTGTAGAAAAAGAAAGTGATGTTTTACCAAGACAACGCACCGTGTCACAAGTCAGTGAAATCGTTAGTAAAATTCCATGAAATGGTCCTCGAATTGCTTTCGAATCCGGCGTATCTTCCATATCTGCACCACAGCGACCTTTTTCTGTTCTCGGATCTCAAAATAATGCTTGTTGGAAAGAATTTTTCGTGGAATGAAGAAGTGATCGCCGAAACTGGTTTCGAAAAGTTTTCCCTGTGGCAAGAACTCATGATGCACCCCGCCCCTGCAGTCAAAGAAAACTGTCAGTTACGATTCGCGATACTTTTTGAACACACCTCGTAATCAGTGTATCCTTAAAGTAAACTATTTAAATAAAAAACACGAAAATTTCCAAAAAATGTGTTTTACTATGTTATATCGGAACTTTTCAGTTGACCTGTTTTCATAGAGTTCTTAGTTAGTAGAAAACTGCTTTCCGTTTATACACGGGGTCACTGCAGCTGTGGAGGACTTTTTAGCGCCATTAGAGATCGATATCCAGTCGAAAAATATTTGAGGTTTTTTCAAAAACTTTAGCTCGAAATGCCTTCCATTTGTATAAAGTTATGCCTTAAATTTTTAGCACAATTGATACCGTAATTTTACAATAGGCGCGACCCTTGACTTCAAAAAAAAAAACATTTTCCTCGACATTTCATCAAATAATATTTAACCTTCAGCTATTTCTGTATGAAAATAGCTGCTCATTTTAATTCCATTTCAAGGGAACTCAAATACATTTATTATTTATTTAATTTCATCAAATATCTTTGGTTATTAACAGCTCTACTCTTTTACACGAAATAATTTTTTGTCCATAATACTCGTAAGTGCATTAAATCAAATGAATTAAATATCCGCAATATTATCATTAAATTAAATAAGCTTTTTACTTTAAAATAGTCATTAGTTGCATGCTTTTTACTAATCGCATTAATTCCATTTATTTTCTGTTAATTAGTATATTCATTTTTTGTGCTTTTATTTGAATTGTGCTTTCTTTTTCACAATATTTTTTATCAGCCAATTTAATTATATCAGTCACGCTTTATTGATTTATGTAAATGAGTTATGAGAGTGAGTGCAGCGTTTGCAAAAAACTAAATTTATGCATAAATAATTTTTTTTTTATTTAATTTAAGGTAGCTGAGTGGCTGGTGAACATTTTGATAGTGTTTACTATGTGAGCGATACCACGAATGATAAATTGCCATCAATTTGTATAAATATATTCCTTTATAAATTTTTTTTTTAATCTTAAATATTTTTTTTTTAATTATTTTATGTACATTTATTTAAATTAGATTGATTTAGATAATTAAAAAAAAATTATAATACAATTTGCCATTAAAAGTTGTGGTTATTTAGTAAATATTTACAATCTGCGTCAATACTTAAACTATTATGTGGACATTTACATAATTTAAATAATAATTGAAAGTGTAATTTCTGTGAATTTTTAATTTTATTTAAGTCGCTTTACAACGAAAAAAAGTTACTATTTGGCCCCTCGTTTGCTACAAAACCACCATTGATCCATATTTATTTCGAATTAAATCAAATGATGTAATATCGACAGTTAACAGCTTGAAAAATATCTCGATTTATTTTGAATAAAACTCTTCTCTATGATAGGTTTTCTGTAAAGAAATCTCCAAGGATTAATGAAGTATACTGTTTTGTAAAAAAACACAAAAGTAAAAGTCAAATCGAAGATCTGTGATCACCACTTCTATCATAGATATCGAATGGCCAAGAACTTTTGATGTAGAAGCTGAAGAGTTTTATTTTATTTTTATGTATTTATTTATACTTCATTAATCCTTGGAGATTTCTTTACAGAAAAACTATTATAGAGAACGTATCGTCATTCTCAGTGATAGTCAAGCGGCACTTCAATCTCGTCGGTTTAAATCAAACCAAAGGGAACTGGAGTGTGTCAAAATGCTTTACACGATTGGCACGAATAATTCTAGTTCATTAGCGCAGATCTTTCGGCATAAAGGCATTAGTGGTAATGATCTTGCCACTGTTCTATATACTGAAAGAAGTTGAGGTTCTTCGCTGTGGGCCTCACACTACTGTTTAATTGCCCAACAATCACAAGAATTAAGGGTCAGGTGTCGAGACATCGAAACTGGTGAAATAACATATCACTTTCATTAACCCAGAAGCTTTTTACTAGGGATCTTTGATTCAACTGGGTTAGATGAAGTGCATAGATCACAGTGCATTCCACAACTGTTAATCTATTTTTTCGATGTTGTGCACATTTTTCGTAAATTTGAATTTCAAGATATATCCTTTTTAGACATAAAAACATCTTAAATGATGGAAAATCGCATTCATTCGTATGTCATACAAATATTTTATTTTTTTCATACCCAAACAAAATACAGCACAATGTAATAATTAACGCGTAATTGCATCCCTCAGTTTGACACGTAATTTCATTATTTACTTATAATATAATAATCAATATTTTTGTTTTGTAAACAAATGCCAATATTTGCATAATTAACTATTCCATAAAATTAAATTCTATTACTTTGTTTTTGTTTACATTATGCTATTTCGCATTTGACAAATGCCTTTCATGTCGACGATATAAACGGTGCATGCGGTGAGAATAATGGAATAATAATAATTTTAAATGCAAATCTAATTTATACTTTTGTTCTTTGCACACCATAAATGGAGTGTGGGTAATTCATGGCGCATGAATTATTACAATGGAAATTTATTGGCATGTTGCTATATACTAGTGAATGAGAATTAAAAGAACAATCAAACATATCGTCACCTAAAACGCAAAATAACGTAAAATCACTTTTATAGATGAAGGAAAAATAATAGAATAGCAATGTGAAGGGCATTGAAATAAAATTTGAGTTTTGGTTATAAAATGGTTATTATATTGGTTAGGCACTGGTTACGTATTGGTTATATTACTTATGTATTGGTTATGTATTGGTTATGTATTGGTTATGTATTGGTTATGTATTGGTTATATCTGACAGCGAGGCTGAAAATTTTATGTTGCACATGTATAGATATGTAATATGATGTAGCGAATCGTAAGGAATAAAAAACGCAATTTCGATTCGTTTGATGATATGTTATTTTGCATTTTGGGTTTTTTTTAATACGATTATAAATATATGTATTTATAGTGTCTGTATATGTATATGTAAGTATGTACCTAAACTTATGTACATATGAACATGTGCTTTTTAGTTAACACACTCTTAGAAATTATAATAAATTTGCATAAAATATATTATGTCGATATTATTGGCGTTGTTGATTTCATTAATAATATATACATCTCCACGTGGGCTTATATGCAAATAATATGTAAATAAATAAGGTGTGGAATATCTAAAAATGACACAAACACGAGGAATACAACAAGCTTTTATAAAAAAAAACTTTGTTTTTATTTGCTCATATTAATATGGCATCTATACTGTCTACAAATTAAAATACAATAATTGTTAGTTATATAAAATTTTTTTGTTTGTAAGATGAGGTTATCACTAAGTCAAATTTACGATAAATAATCTGGGATATTGAATTGCACCATTTTGATCAAAAATAATTGAAAATTGTGACAATAAGCCAACTATTTCAGCCGGCTCAAATTCCTTAGAAATGCGTTTTTGACTTTGCTTGCCAGTTTGCTTAGAAAAGTACTGTTATAAATTGACAAAAGAAGAAAAAATGTCAACTTCGCACTTAAAGGAAGCTATAATAGCCTTTACAGCTGCTTTTCTAAGATCATAAAAGTGGTTAAAAACATAAAAATCTTGATTCAGTCGATGAATTTGTATGGCAGCTATAAGCTATAGTAGTCCGATTAGAACAATATTATTGGAGATTATAGCGCTGCTTTGGAAGTAGTCTTCGCCAAAATTCTTGTAGATATTTTGGCAAATAAAAAGTTTTGGAAAGTAGTCTCCGCCAAAATTCTTGTAGATAACTTGTTAAATAAATAAGTTTTCCATGCAAAAACATCAGTTGAATCAGTTTGTATGGCAGCTATATGTTATAGTCATCCGATTTGCACGGTATATTCCAGGATTGTAACGTTGATTTGGATAAAAATATAGGCCAAATTTCGTAAAGATTTCCTGTTAAATAAAAAAGTTGTCCATACAAGAAGGTGATTCGGATCTGTCAGTTTCTTTGATAGCTATATGCTATAGCAATTCGATATCGGCGATTTTGACAAATAAGTAGCCTCTTGTCATGAAAAAAACGTGGAAAAATTTTCAAATCAATATCTCAAAAACTGGCGTACTAATCTATACTGGGTATACTTTACAGGATCTTCGCTGTTTCCTTCTGGCTGTGACAAATATTGTGTTAAAGCATTGCGATTGGTTTTACAAAAACTGCCATTTAATTTGACATAATGCGAACCACACAGTATTCTTTAGTCATAAATATCAAATATACGAGTACCTCTATAAGTATGTGCCTAGATTGTGACATAATGTTGTTGTATAAGAATGTGTTATAACACAATATTAGCACCAACTAATATTTATATACCCCTTATTAACTAATTGTGAATATTTACTAAGCTTGCTTTGCTGTTAACGGCCAAACAAGCTCTCTTGGTCAATAAATATTTATTTGTTCGTTCTAGGCTGTATATGCTAATGAGCGCCTAAGCTAACTCATCAGCACATTGTCATTTTAAGTTGGCTTGCTTGTGAAACTTTGTACTTTGAACCTATCATTGGTTAGTTTTTAAAAACAAATATATATATATATATATATTTACAAAAAACAAAAAAAAAAAAATATAAAAATTTTCAACCAAAAGCTTCAAAGCCAAATCAAGAAGGCTTCAGGCTTTTCGAGAAGCTGCAGGTGATTCTCGAAATTTTTGATCGGCACCTTCATAGCAACATTAATTAATATGGCAACAATATAGTAAAATAACTTTTTGGATATCAAATATTATATAACATATACATATACATATATATAATAAATAGTAAAATATATAATTTTTTTTATTCTAAACATTTATTACACTTCAGCTTTCGGGTTTTTTTTGTTAGAAAATAGCATGTGTCTCACTACATTTTCTTAAATGGCAAACCTTTTCAGATTCTAGGTACTTAAAATTTATTCACTGTCTTTAGAGCTACTCAAATATTGTGCTAGGTTGTGTTTATTGCTTCAATATTTACCCACTTATATATCCCTGCCTGCTTATGGCACTCGTTTATCTTACTTTTATTATGCGCAAACTCGTTATGACATTTATTTATGGAGATAAATAGTTATATAGTATGTTAGATAACATTATCCATAGTACTCATATATTTAAACTATAATATAAATACCTATACTATATATATATATCACCACATTTTTAAAGTATATAAACACAATAAAAAAATTAAAAATATTTACTAAAATAAAAATAGAAATAAAAGTTAAGTAATATTATCTAAAATATATACGAATTAGTGCGTATAACGTAACTTGTAAAAATAAAAATAATGATATTATTTGTTGTTACTGGTTGGGATGCTTGACCTATCGAACTTGAATTTTATTTCAGAAGTTTCTCCCCGAAATCTAAATTTGTCCAAAAATATCGCTTAGCCTTGACTATTGATTGTATTTCTTCGTCAAGTAGTCATGTTATCTCTTTAACGAGTTCTATCTGTCGTTTCGTAGTATTCGAGCTTTTCAGTCAGGCGATAAAACATATGTTAAATAGTTCTTTAGAAAAAGAAAACTGTTTTAGAGTTGGGCTGATTCTATTAATTTTGACATTGGTTAGGCACACTCGAGAAAATAATTGGAAGTAATTTTTTACTATATAAATAGTAATCCCCCACTGCGACATAAAACTGGTTAGCATAGCGAAAATCATTATAAGTAGCTTATGGAAGTTGGGGGGATCTCTGTGAGAAAAGTTCTCTGAGCGTCATTCACTTTGGGTCACTCCAAAACGATTCTTTTACAAAGACAAGTATCCGCTGGGTAGACAAAGAACATCCGTTTGAAGACGAGAAGAGAAGATAAACAATTCTTCCCTGGGCTTCTGCGCTAGGTTTGAGATCCGCCAAATAAAAAACTCTACTAATGAAAAGGAAACAATAGTCTCGGATAAGTGACCCCCCTTTTAATGATTATGACTTGATGACTTGCTCCTGGAATGTCTGGTATCTTAATTGGGAAGGTCTCGCTGCCCAACTGGTTGATGTCCTACTTAGAGTAAATGCTGATATTACCGCCGTCCAAGAAGTCATATAAAGGAGCGCAAATTCGGTGTGGGATACGTGGTGGGAGAGTGACTCCGTCGCCGAGTACTGTCATTCACTTTGAGCCCACGCCCTGACGAAAGAGAAGGACGAGGTGACCAAAGATGCCTTCTGTGACCGCTTGGAGTGCACCTATGAGAGCTACCCTCGCGACGATGTCAAAATCGGGTTTGGCGACTTTAACGCTAGGGCGGGCAAAGAAGGTATCTTTGGCACAACAGTCGAAAAAATTCAGCCTGCACGAGGAAACAACCCCAAATGGGTTGAGACTGATCGACTTCGACTTCGTCGGGCCCGACATATGGTTACCTGTAGTATAGATACCGAGAATTGAAGAGGGAAGCCTGACGCATTTGCAGACAGAAAAATAGCAAGGCCGAAATGCGTGAGTATGAAGAGCTTGGCAAACTGGTCGAAATGAATAATTCTTCTACGAAAATATGCTTCGTTCTCAATTTCTTCATTTCCCTATAATAATACAACAAAGTAGATGAGAATTTCTATTTTTACCGCCATGGTTTTTCAAGCTACACTTTTCTACATTTAATTTGAGTTTCTAACTTAATTTATCGCACTGCCAGTGGCCCGGCACCCCTTTCCACAAGTTCACATTTGCATACTAATTTTAAATTTTCTCTATTTTAATGCACTTTGTGTAAATCAACTTGCTTTTTTCGCACTTCACGTTTCAATACTTATTAAAATATTGTGATTAATGGGTTGTCGTGTTGCCTGTGAGCGGCTCATTTTTTTAAATTCAATTTAGATTTTATTCAAACTGCAACAATTGCAAACATTTTTATTACAATAATTTGTTAGTAGTGAAGTTTTATTCAAGCCCAGCAATTAAGCGCTGCACGTGAGCTCATGTCAGTTGCAGCTTTCCCCACATGTTGCCCTGGCTAACTGCTGTCGCAAACCTGTTCCATTGTCGATTTATTATATTGCGATAAGTTATCGTTATACGAACTTCTAATATACGTTTTTTTATAACTTGTAATATGCAAATAATTTAAGATTTCTTTTTAGATTGCCATAAAATTATGACATTTGAGATTAATAGTCGAAAGCTGCAAATACTGTAGTTGCTTAAATAGTGTATTAAGTCGTTTAAAGTGCAATGGAATATGTTTGTGCGCTTACTTCGAATAATAAAAGTAATTATTTCATTCATCGTGATTTCAATCCTCGAGTGAGGGTTTCACTAATAACCCTTTGAGTCATCAACAATTATTCTTCAGATAATATCTATTATTGTAATGTTCCGATCATTCACATATCAGATGTCAGTTTAAGGCTTTACAGAGCATTCTCGGTAACACGTAAAAACGTTCAGAGAGTCGGATATTCATAGTCAAGTGGCGTCATGAAGTTGGGTTGAAGTTTTGAATGGTTGCTGGTGGTTTAAAGTATACTATTTTGATTATATTTTCTCAACTGAAATCTTGTTTTTTCGAATCCGAAGATTTGCTTGCAAAATGGCAAGCTGGTATTGATAATTCGGTGGCTCTATCGTTACAGATTGATTACCCAACTATTGCTTCGGCACCACACAGTGTCGTCAATAGTTTCACGAATCTATGGGCTATTTTTGCCGCCACCTAAGTGGAGTTCAGGGCAGTTGCTGACATCAAGAAATTGAGTAAGAACCACAGCAAGTTTGTTTCTGCTGCTGCTGCCGGTGAAAAGAAGGTAGAATCCAAAAAGGAATAGTCGGAGTCAACAGAAGACGACCATATGATTTTCGGTCTATTCCAACAAACAGTTTAACGCTCTGTTTAAAAAACGTTTTGTTCCAATTGACATCTTAAATATCAAGTGTTTTCTTTTTTCTTCTTTATTGAAAAAGACAATGACGTAAAGTCGAGTTTACATCAGTTTACATCAGCGCCAGACGTTCTTCCTTTACGCTCTTTTGCGCCAATTGAAGATTCCAAGTGTAGCCGGGCCCTTCTTCACCCGGTTTTTCCAACGAAGTGAAGGTCTTCCTCTGCTTGCCCGGTCTTCTTCTTTATTGGAGAATCTAAGGGTAGCCAGGTTCTTCTCAACTTGGTCCTTCCAACGGAGTGGATGTATTCTTCTGCTTTCCACGGCGGGTCCTGCAACGAATACTTTCGGAGCTGGGGTATTTTTATCCATACGGACGACATGACCTAGCCAGCGTAGCCGTTGTCTCTTAACTCGCTGAACTATATCAATGTCGTTGTGCATCTCATGCAGTTCATCGTTCCATCGGCTACGTTATTCGCCATTGCCAATGCGCAAAGGACCATAAATCGTTCGCAGAACCTTTCTCTCGAAAATTCTAGTAGAACGGGAATAATATGTTTCTTTTAGAGTTTGGTTTTTGTTCGTCGAGAGAGGACTTTACTTTTTAATTGCCTACTCAGTCTGAAAAAGCACCTGTTGGAAATAGTTTCCAAATTCAAAAGAAAAAGTTTCGGTTTTATTTATGAATTCAGTAAATTCTTCTGTCTGAGTCCACAGGTCTACTGTGCTCTTGGCTGAAATAATATAATTTTTTTCTGCAGCTAAGCAGCTCAGAATCTCGATGCTTAAAAAATGCTCTTGTCTTTCATGTTGATCAGGGGAGGAGTAATCATAGGGTTATCAAATATATGAACATATATACATAAACATGTAGTTCATATGTATTTCTACAAACGCGTACTCGTCCAAAAACAACGCGCGACTCCCTCAAGCCCCCAATTAGCGCTAATATATTATAATCTGCAGTCTGAAATTCACACATCTTAATTAAACTTGTTTTACCGTTCTATTTCATGTTGTTGTCGTTGCACATACTTGTTGTTTAGGTTGCCAACGAATTGTGTATGCATTAGCTAATTAACTCACTTGCATGGAATATCGATTTCATTAAGTGGCTGCTGTAATTAAGCTAATGCCTTAATGCTAATCAGCTGTTGTTTGAATTAGAAGCAGCGAGTAGTAAATAGTAAATAGTTAACCGTTGAAGCTTGGAGGGACTTGATGTGTTTGGGGAATGTAATGAAATGCAACAAGCAGCCGTTGGAATCGGCAGGCGGTAGGGTGAAAGGAAGCGCTGTACAGAAGCACCGGTAGTGGTTGCTAGCGATTAAAAAAAAACTATTAGGCTAACCAATTTCCTAACATGAAAATTCACTTTATGATTTTATTAATACTACTCGTAATAACTATTGTTAGTCCATCTGGTATCGCAAAGGACCAAAACTGGGTTATGCCTACCAGATTAACTTAACTTAACTCGCAAACACAATAAAAAATTGCTGCTAGAGTTGCCACAAATTTAATGAGAGTATTTTAACATCAGCTGTCACTTGCTTAAGTACGCTTCCCATCCGTAAAAGGCTCGTCTGCTAACACTCATTAGCATTTTAATAAGTTTGGTTTTTCTGAAGAGAGTATATTATCTTTGGAATAAATTATGAGCACAAAAATAGACTGTCTCATACATATTCAGTAAGTACTTCTTTCCCATAGGCGATCACCACTCCACACATTCTCTTTTTGTTAATTCCGTACTGGTGAGAAATAAAATCTGATTTCGCGTTGGCTAACTTGTGATTAGTCACGTACTAAATCTTAAAGGATATTGTACGAAGATGTCTCTGAATTGCTAAAGTAAATATTTGAAATTTTCATGATTTCATTTTAGAAGTTGATGAAATCGATTGAGAGCCACAAACATGTAAACAAACTGTGAGTCTTAAAAAAATACCATAATAGGATTTGAGCAGACTCACTACAAAAATATTTTTGAAAAGGCTTGCCACATGTTTATTTTTTATTCACTAAAATTACAAAATAGTGGAAATATAAAAAAGTAAAAAAAAAAGTTGCAGAAATATTTTTTAAGCTTTATTTTTGGGTAGAGTTGCCACCTTTTTAAGCTTTTAAAGTTATAAAAAAAATTAATTAAATGAAAAACAACATAGTTCGAGTATCAAATGAATGTAGAGCGTTAAATAAGCTCAAATTATATTAATATTTTTAGAAAGGGTTGCCAGCTTTTTAAACATTTAAAATTAAACAAAAAAAAAATTAAACGAAAAACAACATTATTCAGGTATCAAATTGAAGAGCGTTAAAAATACTAAAATTATATTAATATTTTTAGGAAGGGTTGCCATATTTTAAAGCTTTTTAAGTTATTAAAAAAAAATAACATAAACGAAAAACAACACACTTCGAGTATCAAATTGAAGAGTTAAATTAGCTTTCTGAAAGACAAATTCATTTAAGAGGGTTGCCACTTATAGAAATATTTTTTTTTGTGAAACGAATTAAAAGCAGAAACCCAACGATAGGGGTATAAAATTGAATAACGTTGAATAAGATTACTGAAAGAAAAACATTATTTAATAGGGTTGCCACTTTATTAAATATTTTTTAAATGAAGTTTATATGGTAATAAATTTACCATTTTTAGCACAAATTCATTTTTAGATAAAATGTCTGTTTGTTAAGGGTTGCCACCTTTTTGAAAATTTTGCTGTGTTACGTTTATAAAATGAATTAAATGAAGAAACACTACATTAGGGGTATAAAATTGAAGAGCGTTGAATAAGTTTACTAAATGAAGAATATTATTTAAGAGGGCTCCCACTTTTTTTTTTATTTTTTAATAAAATATTTATAAAAGGTCCTAAAATTAATTTAAACTTAATTTCATTTTCAATTGAAATATCTATTTGTTAAGGGCTGCCACCTTTTTGAAAAATTTCCAGTGCTAAGTTTTTAAAATTGTAAAAAATTTAATTTAACAAGGAAACGCCACAATATTGGTATTTAATTGAAAGGCGTTAAATGAGCTTTATAAAAAAATATTTTGTGGAGGTGGCCACTTGTTTATTTTTTTATAAAATAAGTTAAATCAAGAAACACCAAAAAATCATGCAGTAGAGCATTAAGTAAGCTTAAAAAAGCAAACAAATTTTTAAGAGAGTTGCCACTTGTTGACTGTTTTTTTTAAATTGTTTAATTAAATTTAATGGATATCAAATATTAGAACGTTAAGTAAACCTTAAAAAGCACAAAATCATTTAAGAGGGTTGCCACTTGTTTATTGTTTTTTTTTTTAATATTTAATCAAGAAATACCAAGAATATGGGTATAAAATAGTAGAGCGTTGCATAACCTTAAAAGGCACAAAATCATTTAAGAGGGTTGCCACTTGCTTATTGTTTGTTTTTTAATTATTTAATCAAGAAACATCAACAATATGGATATCAAATAGTAGAGCGTTAAGCAATTTTAAAAAAAGCACAAAATCATTTAAGAGAGTTGCCACTTGTTTATTGTTTTTTTTTTTTAAATATTTAATCAAGAAATACCAACAATATGAATATCAAATAGTAGAGCGTTAAGTAAGCCTAAAAAAGCACGAAATCATTTAAGAGGGTTGCCACTTGTTTATTGTTTTTTTTTTAAACTATGTATTTAATCAAGAAATCCAACAATATGGATTTAAAATAGTAGAGCGTTGCATCAGCTTAAAAAAGCAAAAAGGCTATTTAAAAGGGTTGCCACTTGTTAAAATATTTTTTCCAAAAAATTTATTGGTTACCAAAATTAAAATTTTTAACTTAATTTAAGTTTCAATTAAAACATTTAATTGTGAAGAGTTGCCACCTTTTTTAAATTTTAATAGCAATGAGTTGAAGATTATGAAACCGATACCAGTAAGTGATTTACACAAATTTATGATCTATGCACATATAATTTGATTAGAATTAAAACATAAAAAAATATAAATTTTTAATATCTACTGTCTCGATCTTTTCCACACAACCAGTTAGTTTCAGTTTCTTCCTTGTTTAATTCTATATAATATATACATACTTATATAGTATATACCTGTAGGTATGTTTACTCATATGCTCACTTACATTTATTAACTAAAAGGATTAAATGAACTTATGTATGCACAGACAATCAGTTCACATAAAGCACTACCCATCTTAACTCGCTTACTCGATAATACGAGCACTCATTGAGAATCAGCGGTTATAATACCAGACTGAGCGCACGAGTGTGTATGAGTGCTCTCGTAATTTAATTGACTCGCTTAAATTCGTACATACATATTACTGTATGGACTTCAAGCACGTGCTAGCGAGTGGCCACTTGTATCTAGAATATAATAAAAGCCTTTAGAAATACAGTTTTCAATTAAATACAATGTCTAGCTGCTTCACTTGATATAAGCACTAACTAATCTCCGCTTTGGAAAGTGCGATTATATTGAGAACTTTAATTTTATAAATAAGTGGATTATGTAATACAAATACTCCAACTTCGAGTAGTATAAAATGAGTATTAGGGTTGTGAATTTTACATAAGAAATATTGGGTAGTCGAAAAAGTATTTTCGTATTTCAAAAATTTGACAGCATTCGCTTTCATTACACAGAAGGCCGCAGTTAACGTCCGCAATGACCTAAACCTTCACAATACCAATTACTGTAAATTAAAAAGTACTAATTATGCCTTTGTTAATCATATTTTTGTGGCATAAAAAGTGCTGTATAAGAAGTAAATCAAAATTTTAGTACCGACAGGTGTTTTATGGCAACTATTAACCCTCAAAAGTACATACAGCTCAGTATTTATATGCTTATATAATACCTGTTCGCAGTTAATTAAGTTATTTTAATGCGTTCATTAATTACCTGACATTAAAAAACGTTTTGGTGGTAAGCAAGACACGTGATCATTAAGGTGGTAGCACAGTAAACAGCAAACAAGAATTTTTAATTCGCAAAAACAATTATAAAAAAAAAAAATCGAATAATAATAGTTACTCCATACTTGGCATCTCAAACGCGAAACTAGCCCTTCACTTGACTTCCCGCACCATCGAGGCGTCTTCAAAGAAATTTGCGCACCCAATAATGTGCGCCTCAACACACTTGTCACGGAAATTCAATGAAAAATGATTAGCCCATAAATTTCAGCTCAATATAATTTACATCATCAGTTCATAAATTTATTCCACTCATATAAGCGACGTGGAATTTTGCTAATTTGTATGCAGGCCTGCCGGAAAGTTACATAATGTCCGTCAGCGGCGACGTGCGCGAAATCGCAAACAAACTATTTAGTGCCGCCTTTTGTTACAATTTCTGTATGAAGTTTGCACAAGAACTGTACAAAAAAAAAAAAAAAGTGCAACCGTCTAAAAAATAATCAGGAAACTGAGGCAAACAAACGAGTTGTGTGCTTCAAAGTGATAATAACTGACAGCTGTCAGTTGCCAACTGCAGATGTCAGTAAAAAAGGCGTGACAGCAACGCTTTGCGCGGACGCTGTGGGTGTAGTGCTGCCGCTTGTTGTTATAGTTGTTATATTTTTTTTAATGTTTTTTTTTTTTTTTTGAGTGACTGTGTCACTACTTTGTTATTCTTTGTGTATGAGTATGTAGCTATGTATGCCGCCAAGCCTTGTGATTTGTCGCAGCGCGCTTTGCAGCTGTCAACTTTTAAAATGTTACTGTCAGCACAATTCGAACGGTAAAGCAAGAATTGTTAGTCTATTGTTTTTGTTAATTTCTCGTGGTTTTTTTTCTCAAGGAAGAAGTCTGTTTTTGACAATTTTTTGTTAGTAACCGAAATGTTGATTGAATTGAGGTACAAAAATGGCATGTCTGTTAGGGAAGTTGCTAAAAGAGGAAATGAAAAAAATAAAATAAAAGTTAGTGAAAACAGTGACCACTTTGGCGTTGGCTTGTGGCAAAATTGGAGTTTTGAGATGGCTTTATATATCTTTATATCATATTTAAAGCGTTACGATCTCTTTAGTGGGTGTGAAGTCTCTCTAGGCAGTAACCGTTCTACTGAAAAGGTTCTTATGACCAAAATTTTATTTCACATAAGAATCCCAAGAGCAAAATCGGTTGTTAACAGATTTCAGTATATCGATTGTTCTTACCAAAGAGTTATTTCTGAGCTCTATCTCAAAGGCACTCAAGCAGTTCAAAGCTATAATTGCGAAGCATGGGTATAACTTCATAGTAAAAAGCCCGGTCGTATACCACTCAGTTATAGTTCTTCCTACGATAACTATCAATGGTGAAATACTTTCAAATTAGTTTTAATATACAGCGAATTTTGCTCAAAAAGGACTAATTATCAGCTTGAAATATACCATGCCACCTAAAATGTCAAAAAACGTACAATATAATACCAACTGATTTTGAGAGAATATAATGTCATATTACATAAAAAAGTTGTGGCATAAAATTTTCGGCTTCTGTTGACAAATATAACCAATGCATAACCAGTGGATAACCCATGTGTAACCAATGTATATCCAATGAGTAACTAATAGATAACCGATGTATAACCATTTTATAACCAAAACTCAATTTTTTTTTTATTATTCTTTTTAAATGGCGTAGACACCGCTTTTTTCATGATTAGTGGTTTTATATCGTTTTTCCTTCATCTGCAAACTTAAGAAAAGTGATGTTACGTTATTTTGCATTTTAGGCGACGGTATATACAGGGAGAATATAATGTCATATTACATATAAAAGTTGTAGCATAAAATTTTCGGCTTCTGTTGACAAATATAACCAATGCACAATCAATGTATAACCAATGTATAACCAATGAATAACCAATAGATAACCAATGAATAACCGATGTATAACCATTTTATAACCAAAACTATTTTTTTCATAATGAGTGGTTTCTATTATATCGTTTTCCTTCATCTGTAAACTTAAGAAAAGTGATGTTACGTTATTTTGCATTTTTGGCGACGGTATACACATTGTGACTAACTTATGAAACGGCATATCTCAAAAAAAAACAAAAAAAAATGTGTGTGAACTTAGAACACACTCTTAGATCGGTACGATTCGGGTACCCTGTAAATATACGTAAAATTGCTGACGTCAGTTGTTGTCTATAGTTTAGTGGGTTAGATATGCATACTGAACATTATACCCATTTATATGCAACACAATACTCACGAAACCAATAATAGACGTAACAATAATAGCAGACAGTTAACGTCCAACAAATTTTAAAGAAAATAAGAAAACATTTATTTATTAGTAATAACCACAAATTTAGCGCGAAAAAGTTTAGGTGGCGCGTTTTTTTGTTCAATTTTGTAACTCAAAAGTTATGGGGCCCGGGTACAGTGTCCCCATTTAGAACGTCAGAAATGAAAGATAAAAAAAATATCTTAAAACACACTGTTATCGCTGCTTTTTCAAGAGGAGACAGGTTCTAAGTTGTTGAGATATCTATCTGATAATTTGAGGAATTTTCTCGCAAAAAAAAAAACACTGCTCATTTGTTGAAATCGCATAAATCGGATGTAATGGATCCTTGTGTGCTGTAATAGCGTCGATCATATTCAACCTTCTAGTGCTGTTGAAGTCGTTTCGGACATCTAAAGTCGACAGTAACACTATTCCTTTGCATTAACGCCATCTACGCTGTGCGGCTTCCACACTTTCAGTGACGTATTTTATAGCTCCTAGCGTTGATCTGCCGAGGTCGAAAACCGTGTTGTGTGGGGGAGAGTCATCCAGCTTCGTTGATAGTTGCTTCGAGTCAGGGTTTAAGCAGCCTTTCATTGAGCTTTTCCGCTGTGTGAAGCATGCATAGTGGATGGTATGCTGACGGCAAGTTGAGACGTCCTTTTCCCTTACCGATTAACACCAGCCGCCGTTCCAGGGTTCAGGCAATATTCCGGCTTCGAGGCAGGCGTTGTACCTACTCAATAGTACTGTCGGTCGCTCTGCTACGATTATTTTCAGGATTTCTGCTGGGATCTCGTCCGGGCCGTGTGATTTGTTGGTCTTGAGCTTGCCAGTGGTTACCTGGAAGTCTAAGAGACTATAAGGTTAGGCTGACTGATCATGTTCTTGTATTAAAAACTTTTTTTTTTAACAAGGCATCTTCATGAAAATTGGCACAAATTATCATCGAAGGCAACTCTACAATATCTGAAGAAATGGTTCAGATTTAACCACTATACATAGCAGTTATGACATTTCAAATTTACCATTTAATATCAAGATAAATAGCTTTTTATATCCTTTTATGTTATGGGAAATGTTACTGTGAAGGGAATTATAGTTTTGTAGCGCCATCTGTTGATGGTATTGTAATTGGTGTATGACTTGCTGAAGCCAGAATATGGTATTAAATAATAATAGAAATAATTTCCCCCCAAATGTAATTGAAAATCTATATTCTTTCAAATAAATTTGAACCTTATTAGGTTAACATACAGATGTACACTCCTTAAATATAACTGTAATTTGTGCCTCGAACTAATATTTTCTCTTTTATCTATTTTCAGGTAAGTTTTTCCATGTGCTAATCAGCGGTATGTTAAAGAATCATTGTTAACTTTATCTTCAATTTAAAGTGTTTGCAAAATGAGGTAAAATTGTTAACGGAAATTAACATTATTTTCAACACCAACTGTATACAGAACGCTCAAGTCATTAACGAGACGCAGTGCTCGAGTCATTAAATATATATTTATGCATATAATAATAAGATAAATATTTATGCATATGTAAATAGGTGTGTATATATTTAATTATACGAGTACACAGTGTCATTAATTTATGGGAAAGTTAAAAATAATATTTTTATCAAAAGCAATCAACTTAAAAATATAATTCGTGCTTATCAAAAGAGACGCTAAATTTACTCAGCTACAATTTTATTAATGCTTTACAAAAATCGTTAAGGTGCTTTGTTATCTTATCAACAAAAAAATTAAAAATAACAAGGCGAATTTTATGTTATCAAGATAAGTAATAACGCTTAAGGGATTCGCAAACATTTATAATTGAATAAAAACATAAACTTTGCAGACATATAAATAGCGGTACATATGGAAACATATATGCATATATTACAGATATGTTTGTATATGCACAGATTATGGACATATGTACATATATGTATGTATGCTCGTATTTATGACATAAACTTAATGGCCTCACACGGCGTATACGTTACCTGCAATTAATGGCTAAACAAATAACGCCTGGTGTGAAGTCGCTTGAGTTGACCAATCAATTGTTAATATGAAATTAAACTGTTTGTTGATTTTTTTTCGTATTGCCTTATTATAGATACATATACATATATATATATATAAGCATAGTGTATGTGATTTGCGAGCAGGCGAGCTTTAATAAGCATGAAATAGGCTATTGAGTTGTTATGGCTCAATTCTATTTAGCTTGAAGCAATAATTTAGTAATGTGGTTTCCACAGTGTAATTGAGATTATGAAATTTGGTAAAAATTAATGTTTGTAATTTATAATACATCTACATAAATATGTATATGCACTTAGTAATTTTTATTAAAGAATGTTCTTTGAAAAAGTCTTGCGCTTAGAAGGACACATTTCTTAACAAAATATTGTGCAATAAAAATAGCGGCAATCTAAAAATGCAAAAAAAAAATATTGCGCAATATTTTCAGCATACATAGCGCGCAGAATTTCTATAGATATGTATAATATTTAGATTTAGTCAAGTCCATACTTCCATCTTTCTTTTTGTGTATATAAGCGAATTTGTCTCGCAGTTTTTGAGTTATCGAGCCGAAATTTCGCAAAAGTTCTTTTCTCCCAAAAAAGCCTGTCATATGTTAGAATTGCCGATATTAGATCATTATAGCATATAGCTGTCATACAAACTGAACGATCAAAGTCATGTTACTGTAAGGAAAACTTTTTCATTCGACGAGATATCTTCACGAAATTTCGCATAGATTATTGCTTAAGGCAATGATGCAATCTCCGAAAAAAAGGCTCCGATCGAAGCACTATAGCATATAGTTGCCATACAAACTGATAAATCCAAATCAAGCGCTTGTATGGAAAACTTTTTAATTTGACAAGATATCTTCACTATATTTGGAGAGGATTATTCTCTAAGCCAACGGTATAATTTTCGAAAAAATTGTTCAGATCAAACCATTATTGCATTTAGCTGCCATACAAACTGAACGATAAAAAGCAAGATGAAAATATTCTCTTCTGTCAAGTTTAATGGTTCATGCACAACAGGCACCAGGGCCAAGGTAACAGCGTCACTCTTGCCAGATTTTCAAGTTAAAAAGCAATATCTTTAAATTTTGTTTAATTTAAGAATTTTTCACCGAGTTTGTAACAGAAATCGTACTCATTTTCTATAAAAAAAAATATTTTATCATCAAATTTAAAGATCTCCTTATTGAAAACATGTGTTACCTTCTAAATACCCTGCCATATACGAGTATATCATGCCAGCACACAGACAATATACATATCGCTGCGCTAATTCACCACTTTTTCCTCGCGCCAAGCCACCCACTTTACGCCACCTCACGCCAAAGCCGGCCGCTGCCTATCGAGCTTACACATTATACAACAACCTACATATATGCATACATACACATATTTACTTGTACTATTGTTAACATTATTTATAAGCTTTCGCAACAAAGCAACCGCATTACAGCACACACACACACGCGCGTACACAAACACTTTGGCGCTTAAGCGAGGTGTTGCATCGTCGTCGACGTTAAATGCGCTAAACGATTTCAACTTGTAAAAATTTCCATTTGCTTGCTTGACGCTTTAATTCAATTTCCTGCCTCGTGCTCAACCGCAGGCGACCTTTACGACCCACTTACGCCAGCAGCGGCGCTCACGCGCTTTCACCCGTCCACTTGCGGCACGAAAATGTGCCAAAAGTAGAATCTTAGCGCTCAATTTGTGCTTTGTTGTTGCTGCAACTTGCGGGGAAAATGAGGTAGATTTCAATAACAGAAAGCGTAAGCGTGAAAGGTGTGCTATGCCCCTTATTGGGGTGAGCAGCCACTCCTTCGCCTTCATGCATTCGCACTTGATTAATGCATGAAAATATTTCCAGTCGCGCCTTTTTTGTTTTTGCTTTATTCGAACACCTGAAGTTCACATTTCTCATACGCCACTGCCAGTGCATGTCTCTATAAGTAGTTAGCGTCCAACTTGACACACCCTTTGACGTCAGTAGTGTTATGTGCGCACAATTTTCTCATCACTTGATTTGGTTTTGTGTTCCGGTGATTTTAATTGTCATTGAGAGCATCGAATTCCTCTGTAGTATACAAGTTTGTCGTAAGAGATTTTCTATAACTGAATTGTATCAATTTTTCAGTTGGAAAATGTAATTCAAGTGATTAAAGCTAAATTTCACTAAATGTGCCTTTTCGGCTTCATGTACCATAGAATCTCACTCGAAAATAATTAACCCTTTAACAGAAAGCAACCCTAGCACGGAAAGCCCGACGGCATTGCTGAGCTTTGCGGCGCCAAAGTTAAATTCCAGAGTAGCCAACAATTGCAAGATGGCTTCAAGTTCACTGACGGTTCAACTGCTACTTGTCCAGAATCCTGGTTCACGTTCACAAGAACATTTTTGGCAATGAAGAAGCAGACGTGTTGACTAAATTAGGGTCCTCTATACCCGAAACCGCGACAGAGTTATTTTCATGTTCGTAAGAAACGTTCAAAAGAGATCGCTGTGAATGCCCAGTTCTATCACAAACTCGACTTAGACTATTTGGAATCCCAAAGGCAGCAAATCTTGAATGACTGTCTACAAAAATCATAACGGACATAACAGTTTTATTGAGGTTTCAACGCGTCGATTACAAAATATAAAGGTCTTGCAATACATCAATCATCAAAATTGCGCTATTTGATACCGTGAAGGCTGCATTCTTATCTACCTACCTACTTCAGGCACTTTCGTCGATGAATAAAGAGTCATTCCATAACTCCTATTATAAAAGTTTGCTAAAAAGAGTGGGTTTAAGAATAGTTCTGGTCTACGTCGTTTTTAACGTCTACTCTCCATACTGAAACTAAAAATGAAGTATTTGGGACCCATCTTTTTTCCACAATCTATAGTTTCTGAATTTTATGCGAAGCTTCCTAAGTTAAATAATGGCTTACAATTGAATCCACTCTTAAATAATATGTTCTCATTGACTTAGTTATTTGAATCATAAATTTTCTGAGGAGCTTTGTCCTCTCAGCGAAAGAAATTTTCCTTAATCAGTGGCGCTTTTGATTGGAAATTTTCCAACTGGCAAGCATTAGTAAGTCTAAAAATGTTCACTGCATGTTTTTCGTTTTAAAGACTATAGGGTTTGTCTGGGAAGTAATAAAATTGAGTCGATTTAAAAAAATTTATTGAACCAATCGTTACAATTCTTTAAAAATTTTCAAAATAGGCTCCTTCTGCGTCGATGCGGACCTGCCAGCGTGCGATTTCCAAGCATTGAAGACGTCACGGAAGGTGTTCTCATAGCCTTGAGTGCTACTCGGAAGATTGCCTCTTTGTCTCGGGAGAATACTCAAAGATCCCCATGACTTGTCAATAGTGATTATGTTGGATTGCAATTTCTGGTCGTCAGAGCATGTTTTGAGACTATCTTTGCGCACAACTTGCGCATATTCAAGTGCTCCGCCACGGTGTCCTGAACCACAGATTTGAATAAATTTGGGGGAGTATTCTACTCTAGAAAGTAAATTTTGGGCAGTTTTTTGAGTTTTATTTAAAAAAAACCCAAAAATATTTTTATCATCCATTTTTTTATGGTGTTTTTATTGACATCTTAAGAATACAGAAAAAAAATTTTACAAAAGAATATTAAAAATTAAAATAATTAAAGCGGGGGGGAGAAACAGGCGTAAAAAAAATGGCGCATCCTGGTGACATTGATCCTGACTCTCCTGGTAGTCTGGAAAAAAATCAAAAGAAATTCTTAGTCAGTAAGAATGCTGTTATAGTCCCTAAATCAGGGAATACGAAAAAAACATTTTTTTGAAAAATTGCGACTGAATGAAAATAAAAATAATTTTTTACGATTTTTTTTGAAATTCCTGAATTTTTTTTTAATATTAAAAACTAAAATTTTGACACAATGCTGGTAGGAACGATAAATGATTATATAAAGAAGGTTCACACAAAATTTCAAGAAAATTGGTTGTATAGAACTTGGGATAATGCCGGTACCTTGTGGAAAAAACTAGTTTCGAGAAAAACTTGTTTAAAAAAGTGAGTCTACCTAAATACCGGACTAGGTACTGCGTCACTAAAGTAACTGTAGCTCTTAAAATAATTTTAATTTTTAAAAATCCTTTGAAGGATATGTTCTTAATGGTCTAAACTTTAACTATATAAAAAAATCGAATTTTTCAAAATTCTAGAGTAGAATACCCCTTAACATGTGGGCAATTAAATGAATATTTAGTTGAAGGTCCCAGTTCAAAACTTTGTGCACAGGAGTCACATTGTCGGCGTTTGTCGAAGTCGCAGTTCTCCCAGCACGGTCTTCATCAACGACCTCTTCCTGGCACTCCAAAAAGACCTCATGCCACCGCAACACACCACTTCTTGCTAAAGCAACATCTGGGTAAGCTTGCTTGATCATATTAAATGTCTCTGTGGCAGATTTACCGAGTTTCACACAGAATTTAATCGCGTATCGCTGCTCTAACGAACGCTGTATTTTCGACTTGCACCAGCTCACAGAAACACGTCGCGCGAAAATGTTTGTCCTGACTCTCCAAGTGCTCGGCGACAACTGACTAGCCGCTCGTTCGTTAGCTAGGAACGTCCTCCATCGAATTCAGTCAGTGCGCGCATGATCCTTAGTATAGTCGCGGAAAAAAATCTGTTCTATTACTTTCTGTATAGATCCTGTATGTTAACACGATGTTCTTCATTAAAGTTCAGAAAGTTTAAATTGTAATGTTTAAATATGTAGATATAAAGTTGACAAGCATAAGTTTCCACGAAATCTCTCCCTTAATTTATGATATACGAAATTTCACCTAAAAATCTCGCGGAAAGGCAGTTTTTGGTTATAAAGGAAGAATGAAGGTTCAAACAGCAGCTGCTTCTAGGGATTTTATTCGACCTAATGTTGGTATATCGGCGATCTAACCCTGTTGGGATCAATAAGTAATAGAAGTAAAAAGTCATGCCTTGAATGAGGTCATGGCCATATCTCATTGTTTGGGCAAAATTGCAACAAATGTAAATATGTTACATAGCGAAAATAATAAATTAAAATACTACAAATAATAGACGATGAGTGCATATTTGCATTATTTTCCATATTCTCTTAAAATTTGCCAAATAGCTTTGTACTCAGTAATAATCTCACCCTGCTTCTTTTCGCTTGGCGCTGCACAGCTTTGGAACGTAGAATTTTCCATTAAAATTTTTCAGCATTTCTTTGCATATATACCATATACACACACACACAAATACCTTGAAATATATATGCATTTCTTTATTTTCCGAGTTGAAATTCCTTGCATTGTTGTTTTTGCAGAATTAAATATTTTCACTTGGTGTTTTGTGACTCACGCGACAAGTGCAGATGTCTTGGCATCAATTTCACTCATTGTTTTTCTTGCTGTTAAGGTTGACAACAAGGATGGATGGATTGCCTCAACTGAATTCAATGTTTTTGTTTCTCTTTTTGTTATCCTGGTGATGTTGTTGACGCCCTTAAGGCTGCTTGTATGTTCGTTTCCTCAGCGCAAGAATCCATTTGGGTGGCAGCTGATGTTCATATTTTCTATCAACATCGCCGGTGTATTGTTGTTGTATTTCATGGTAGTTGCTTTTTATGCAGAATCTGCAATTAAAGTTCTAACAGCAAGCGGTTATAGGAATTTTGTGAGTGTCAAGTTTATATGAGTTGATGTGGGATTCGGTAGGAAGACGGCATGGAAATGCCATTTGACATTCTTGTTGAGCTTGCAGAATTGAAGAAAGATGTTAAAGCTAGATATTATAAAAGAACAAACAGATAAACAAAGAATTGGAATAATGCATTGTATTTAGTTATTAAGGTTTAAAATTCACTGTTAAGTGGTTATGAAATCAAAACAAGGTAGTTCCGCTCTCGCAATGATCCTAATTCTATTGCCTCTATTCTTATTGCAACATTTGTATATCTACCGACACGTCGGTTGCCAATGAATGAGTTGTACGAGATTTTACTTAGCTAGAGGCGCAATGCAAGTCCATAAAATTTATCCGCAACCACAGCTGTGTCCAAATTTGCAGCATTTTCTTTCAAATATTGTGCTTAAGTTGCTAAACTATTTCGAAGACCTCGCTCTGTGGTCTGAGCTAAGCCAGTAATGCGATATGCTCATGTCATACTCATACTTTTAGTCCGCTTTTTATGCAGAGAAAGATCTCTTCTTTGGGTTATTCTCTCTCAAGATATCACTCTCTTATTTTCTCAACCAACTTTATATTCAATAAACCATTTTACTATTTAATTACCTTTGGCGCATTGTTCTTATTGTAACGGAAATGTAGGTCAATAAATCACTACACAAAATATGCAAATTATGAGATTCCTGGATAATTGAATAAATTGTAATTGTTGTAATTATTTGCTAATTAATTCGCATTTCTCGTGTAATATTTAAATTTAAATGGCCATTACCATTTCTTGCCGCTTTAGAAGAATAACAAATGTAATGAAACCAATTACAGTAAGGCTTCCTTGAAGTTGTTTATCAAAGAGTAAACAATAATTGGTGTTAAAATCAATTTTGAAAAATTTCATATTTCTTTGAAAATTTACTATGTAATTCCTAATTGGCTCCACACTAAAAAAAAGTTAACACATTTCAATAAGAATAATATATATATGCAGGATTATATACTATATACCATTTGATCCCTTTCAAGTGATATGGCCAGAGAAAAACAAAACTTTCACGTATTTTAATACAAACTTTTATTATAAAGAGTGATCCATTTCGAAATACACTACTTTTTTTTAAGAAAAATATACCGAAACTTCAAATTTGATGGGGAACGTTTACTATCATGCGAAAGAACATTGTTTGGCATTTATATTTTGAAGATTATATCTTTCAAATGTTAGTTGCGGCTACGTCTCAGATGAACCATACATTTAGTCCAAATTTCAATGACTCGTTTGTGCATTTCGACTGGTAACTTGGGAATGACACGCGTGCTGTTTTGCTCCAAAGCCTGAACCGAAGTGTTATTGTCCGCATGGACTTCAGAATTTACATATCCCTATAAGAAAAATCTAGCGGTGTGATACCATATGATCTTGGTGGCGAATCGACCGACCGTTTTTTTTTTCTGAATAAAATGGCAGCTGTGATCTCTTAAAGTTGTTATTTGGCCCAAATGCTGCAATTCTGCTTCTTTACGTTCACATTGAGCCAGAAATTAGCCTCATCGCTACACAAAATTTGGCTCGAAAACGTCGGATCTTCTTGGAACTTTTCAAAAGCCCATAGAGCGAAGTTGCAGCAAACAGAGTCGAATCGACCGTCCACGATCTTTGTGTACACTTGCAGCTAAGGGTCTACTTTTTCTTCACTGTGTGCTGGACGTGGTCTATTCGGTCAAATATTATCCAATAATGAATGCTGGGACTCAAGATAAGTGATGCTGGCTGATGCGAATAGTACGCTCAGTAGGCCGATCATGTTGAGCGAAGCGCGCTAAACACATACTTTACAAAATGTTGAACTATGAGAAGACTAACCTAGCGATTATGATACCTTAGTGATGTCTTTTGTTTCATGTTTGGCCAAAAAGTCAGTCAAAATAATAACCGATTTCATGTGTTTTTTCAGTCTAGGTTACGTTGGAGCACGATTTCCTGATTGTTTCGATTCAGATTCAGTCCTCCTGGTACGAGTTTAGTAGTAACAGGCTTCGTATAGAAAAGATGAACCAAAATGGGTTAAGTCGGTCCATAAGAGTCGTTATTAGAATCCTTTGCAATATCTGTGATACCAAAACGACAAGCACTCTTTCTTGACCTTTTCAATGTTATTAACATTAAGACAGCTGGATGGGCGACTCGCCAGAGGCGAGCATTCGATGACTTCACGACCTTTATTGAATGCTTTGTGTCACTCAAATACTTAGGTTTATGATAAAGTAGTAGCCCTAAAACACTTTTATAACATATTCAATGATTTTGTAGTCGTGATTTCATAGGAAAAAACTCGGAACACTCATAAAGGTTGTACCGACCGATTGCGTCAAATTTGATCAGGAAAAAATTCGGTTTTTCGATTTCAAGACTAGTTGGGTCTAAAAGCACCCTTCAAGCATATTTTATGTCCAATATGTTCCATATTTATATACAATTACGCATTTACTATAAATTTCAAACTTTAAAACTTGTTAAATATGCAATACAAATGTTGAACATTATTGAAATTTCCAGTTGAATGCCAAAACCTGCCTTCGGAATCAAAACAATTTGATGTTGTTGTTAACCGCACGAATTCACTGAAATTTGAGCTAATTAAAATTGCTGTTTCATTCTGACACATACACACACATAATAACAACAGCAAAAACAAAAATATATATTTATTATATTTTATAAATTTTACCAACTTTGTTTCGGACTTCATGAATATTAGCTACTGAATTATTGATGAGAAATATAATTAAAGATAAACAAAAATTAAAGCGTTGAGTTGAAGTTGAAGTTGTTTTGTAAAAAATTTCCGTAGCGATATTTTTTTTCTAGATTAGTACAACACTTCTTAGTGTTCGTGTAAGGTTAGATTGTGCATTTGTGTGTGTCTGGCAGCTTTTCGTTTACGTCGCGAACTGAGTTTTTGAACGCAAATTATAAATATTTATATAAATATAGGTTTACTCAGTTTTTGAGTTACTTCTTTTCTTCTCAAGAAGCTTCTGTTTGTCGGAAATAGCGTTATCCGATCAAAATGAAGTATTTGTATGCAACATTTTTTATTTTATATGGATATATTCATGAAATTTGGCATGAATTATCATCAAACTCTTTTTTATATTTTCATAAATGCTTTGATATGTCTAAAATTTTTCACCAAAGTTTCAAGGCAATTTTAATAAAAGGTTAGAAGGTAGAACCTTTGCTTGGAAGAGTCGTGTTCGATGAGTATTGAAGGAGATGGAACCACGAACTGTATGAGCTACATACATATATGTATGGTAACTTGGATATATGTAGTTAAGCGGTTTCTTCCGGTAAAAAACAGCCCTTTTTCAATAATTTTTTTTTTTTTTCAATATAAAAAATGAAATATTTTTATAGAATTTTTTTGCAAACATACGCTATTAACAAAGAAATTCTGAAATTTTTGGAAAACAATATTTTAAACTCGGCCATTGCGAGGCTATTTCCGGCGAGACCTCGAAGAAATGATGCTCCCGCGTTGGCAGGACAAGTCCTTATAGGATCATCTAAAGTGAAAAAAATACGTTTTTTAGTTAAAATCTTAACTTAGGACTTGAACAAAGGAAAAAAACTGAAAATTGAACAGACATTTTTAGAGAAAAATTAAAATTTCAGTGAAAATTTCGCGACATTTTTTTTCAAATATTTGTAATCAAAACAAAAAAAAAAAAATCCTTCCTCTAAGTCTTTAAGAATTATAACTCAAAGACCTGTGTAAAATTTCAAGAAGATCGGTTGAGTAGTTCTCGAGAAATATAGTTATCAACCGACTTCAGAAAGACAGTTTCGAGAAAAACGCGCTTAGAGACGGCGCACTTAGCCTAACTAGCCGCGAGCGAACTTCTTATCAAGGCTGTATCTTCGAAACTATGATTCGGTTAAACTTGAAAATTTAGAACAATATTCCAGAGGTATTGGATAATTAAGTAACATATTAAAAAAATCGATTTTTCGAAGTTAAGTTTTTTCATGTTGTAACTTTATTTCGTTTGCATTATTTTTTCTAAATATACTATAATTTTTTTTTTTGCATACAACACAATGCATGTGAGATTGTTTACATATCACGTTTTCATTGTTCCACGTCTGTCGAGCATAGCAATTTTCATTTGTAATTTTTCCCACAAATACTGAAACATTTTTGCACCAACCGCAAGTCAATGCACGATTCTCATTGTTGCTTGACTTTTGCGCGTTTTTAAGCAAAAATGCAAATATACTTTTATACTTTTGTAATATGTAAATGAAAATGTTGTTCGTCGGCATGTGTGTATGCATGTATGCCTGTGCTTAATGGCGAAAATTTTCCTCCATAATGACAATGAATTGTAAATATTTTCACAAACATCAAAAGCCGCAGCGTTTAAGCCAACAACAAACAATCGAGGGCAATGCAATGCGAAATATTCGAAATTAACTGCGATCACGAGAGGCAAAATAAAACGAAATCAAGATGCAGTAAAGCAAAAACAAAAATACAAAGTAGCGGCGAGAATTGCATGCAAACTGCCTGACAATTGCGAGAAACAGAATGTGCAAGGTGGCAAAAATGACTGAAATTTGCGCATTTGAACGAAATGCGCAAAAAAAAAAAAAATGAGAACAGAAAAAAAAAGTAATAATAAGAAAAAAAGAACAAGAAAACAGCGAATAAACAGGTAAATAATGAAGAAAATCAACAGCAAGAAAAACGGCTAGTAATGATGGAAAAAATCCGAGTTAATAAACCTACTTAAAGCTCATTTGCAATTAAAGTGCGGAAAAAAGTGTGCGAGCGTGTACTTATGTACATATGTATGTATATAAAAATGTACGTAAATATGTACATATACATATAAAAATGAAAAAAACCAAGAGAAGATATTTACTTCGGCTGTAAGACCCTTCACATAAAAGTTTTTCATGCAAAAACTTGATTTTTACTGCTCGGTTTGTATGGCAGCTATATGATATAGTTGTTTGATCTACAAAATTTCTTCAGATATTGTAGCGTTACTTTAGAAAATAGTTCACGTAAAATTTTGTGAAGATATCTCATCAAATAAAAAAGTTTTTCTTACAAGTACCTGATTTTTATTGGCCAGTTTGTATGGCAGCTATATGCTATAGTAGTACGATCAAGAAAATTTCTTCAGATATTGTAGCGTTACTTTAGAAAATAGTTCACGTAAAATTTATGGAAGATATCTCGTCATACAAAACAGTTTTCCTTACAAGAACTGGATTTTTATCGGTCAGTTTGTATGACAGCTATATGCTATAGTAGGTTGATCAAGAAAATTTCTTCAGATATTGTGGCGTTGCTTTGAAAATTAATTCATGTAAAATTTTGTGAAGATATCTCGTTATACAAAAAAGTTTTCCTCTCAAGGACCTGTTTTTTATCGGTCAGTTTGTATGGCAGCTATATGCTATAGTAGGTCGATCAAGAAAATTTCTTTATATTTTATAGCATTAACTTGGAAATTTAGTCCTGCCAAATTTCGTGAAGATATCTCATGAAATAAAAAAGTTTTCCTTACAAGAACTTGATTTTTATCGGCCAGTTTGTATGGCAGCTATATGCCATAGTAGTTCGATCTACAAAATTTCTTCAGATATTGTAGCGTTACTTTAGAAAATAGTTCACGTAAAATTTTGTGAAGATATCTCGTCATACAAAAAAGTTTTCCATACAAGAACTTGATTTTTATCGGTCAGTTTGTATGGCAGCTATATGCTATAGTAGTACGATCAAGAAAATTTCATTATATTTTATAGCGTTGACTTGGAAATTAAGTCCTGCCAAATTTCGTGAAGATATCTTATCAAACAAAAAAGTTTTTCCTACAAGTACCTGATTTTTATCCGCCAGTTTGTATGGTAGCTATATCATATAGTGATCCGATATCGACGGTTTCCACAAATGATGAGCTTTTTTGGAAGAAAATAATGTGGGTAAAATTTCGGATCGAGTTCTTAAAAACTGAGGGACTAGGTCGCATATATAGACGGAAGACAGAAGGACATGGGACAAGGACTCATCTCGATGCACTAATTTTTTTATATACCTACTTCTATACTATATCTCTCCGATTTTGCTTTCTGGCTGTTACAAACTCCGTGGCAAACTTTATATACCTTGTTAAGGGTATGAAAACATGGTCAAAAACAACAATCTGCAAGCAACAATAGTTGAAGATGCTGTGGACTATAATATATTCATATATATATATATGTATATATATATATAAATATTGAGTATATATGTATAATCTATATATATATATATGTATATATATATATAAATATTGAGTATATATGTATAATCTATATATATATATATATATATACTTATATATACTCATACCACGACTTAATGAAACAATTTTACATTTGTTGTTGTAAAAAAATATGAATTTTTTAACTCGCCATCCGCTTGCCGTGAAAATTTGTTTGCGAGCTTATTACTTACTTATTTACAGCTGTGATTGCTATTGTTGTAGATTTATTTTTGCACGCACGCACAAACAACAGCTGCTGAAATATTTAAGGCAAAATTCGTTGCAATTCGTTGCAATAATTATGCGCCAAAGATGTGGAATAATGGACTCCAGCGAACGGCATGAAGCCGCTCCATCGCGCTCTTGAGAACTTTTGTGCGAAAATAATATAAAAAGGTAGACAACAACAAACAGCGTTGAGTGTGAAGCTATTATGGTAAAATTAAATATTTTTTTTTTATTTAACTGCATTTTAAAGTTCACTTATTGGCCTATAATTGAGTGATGACTCATACGTGGACTGGCCTTTTTTGCATCACAAGTCATTAACAACAACCACATGGTAATGGAAAAAGTATAGACAGTGTTGTGAGTCGACTGTTCTAGACATATTTCTAGGCGCATATTTCTGTATAAGGTCATCACTACATTGCTATCATTAGATCTCCATGCTCCTCGGTAAATTATATACCATAATTCTTCGAAAAAGTATTACAATCATTAGCTGCTTAAAATTTTCCAATTTTGAGGCTAAACATATCTAAGACAGTACCTACCCTCAGCACCAGTGGATTTAACTTGAGTTAGATCTACCTAAAAGTATACTATAAAACACTTTATATGTACATAGATCGATAATATTGTGGGCGACCAGTTTGTTTCTTTGCGCCTCGGATAAGTTAGAGTATCGATTTCTAGCTTGAGAGAACCGGCCTCAGCAGCAATTTTTCTGGACGATATCTACCATTTTTTGTGGAGTAAAAACTGAACATCTGTGTGATATCTTTACTGAGGCTGGTAGCACAATTTTTGAGGAAAGTATTCGGCAAGCCAACTGGACCAACGCGCTTCCTCGCTTTCTTAGATTCTTTAACATTCAGCTTAACAACAATCGGCGCATGTCTTTTGCATTCTGAGAACTCCGCGATGACCAAATTTGTGACATCCCTTTTGATATCAATGATTTTCCTTTCTACGGCAGACTTAAAACGTATAAATTTATTTTCAAAGAATATGTATGTTTGGCGATGATGCAGTACTAGGAAGAATTGTTGTTCACACTTTGATGGTCGCTGACGAACTATATTTCAATTTAGTGCTTTTGATCTCACATTCTTACATTCGTTAAGTTTAAGGATAAATTACATAAAATGGCAAACTTAAGAAGTATAGTACGAATAAATATTATGTACAGTACAAATCAAAATTAGGAGTAATTATTATAACTAGTGTAGAGTGGTGATCTCCACATTACCCCCCTTCTAGATTTCTGTGAATTGACTTGCAATACATCTAGAGGGTCTGAGGTTTGGTTAGAATTAACAGCTGGTTCTTCATCTGCTATATTGTAACTTGGCTTGAGGCGGTCGATTGAAATAACGATGTTTTTGCCTTTTATTTCGATTGTAAAATTTTTGTCGTTTTTTGAAATAACTTTATAGGGTCCATCGTATGGTTGTGTCATAGAAGGAGTTACTCGATCGTTGCGTACATATACGTGTGTTGATTGAAATAAATTCTTATTTACGAATGGTGTACTTGGAGAATGCCATGAAGTTTCGACGGGACGAATTTTTTGAAGATGACGTCGTAATTTTTCAACAAAAATTGAGTTCGGCTGCATATTTGGTTTTGTAGTAAAAAACTCGCCAGGTAATCGTGTTGCGGTTCCGAATAACATTTCGGCTGCGGAAGCCTTTAAGTCTTCCTTAACGGCATTTCGTAGTCCTAAAAGAGTAAGTCCTAAATTATCTACCCAAGATTCTTTTCCGGTGGCTAGTATGGCGTTTTTGAATGAACGGTGCCACCTTTCTATCAATCCATTCGTTTGTGGATGATACGGTGATGTACGTTCACGCTGAGTACCTAATGTTAGTAACATTTCTTGAAACATTTTGGATTCGAATTGAGTTCCTTGGTCTGTGATTATCTTCTGAGGTGAGCCATATCGTCCAACCCATTCGTTCAAGAAAGCTCTACATACTGTTTCTGCTTGAATGTCGACAAGAGGTATCGCTTCGGGTCATCTCGAAAAGCGATCGATGAGTGTAAGACAATATTTGAATCCCTGATTAAGAGGTAATGGTCCAATTATATCAACGTGAACAACTTGAAAGCGTTGGTCTGGCATTTCTAAACGTTGTAATGGAGACTTGATGTGGCGTAAAACTTTGCTGCGACTGCAACGGATGCAGGCACGAACAAATGCTTTGCAGTCCTTTCGCATATTTACCCAAACAAAATGTTGAGAAATCATCTTTAGAGTTGCGTTGGCCCCAACGTGAGCGAGGTCGTGAACATTGTGTAGAATCTGCTTACAAATCGTTTGCGGTACGATGGGTCTAACTTGGCTCATTGATACATCGCAAAGTAATGTAGCGTTGCTGCCTTCCAATCTGAAATGTTTAAGTTGTAAAGAGTGTTTTATCTTACCAGTAACAAGTGCTTGAATGTTTGAGTCAGATTTTTGTTCGTTGGCCATATCAGTGTAGTTGATCGATGTTATTGTGTTGATACGCGACAATATATCTGCGGTTTGGTTTTTTGAACCCGGAATGTGACGGATGTCTGTTGTAAACTGACTAATATAGTCAAGTTGTCTAATCTGACGAGGTGAACCTTTGTCGTTTCGCTTATGAAAAGAATAAATTAATGGCTTATGATCCGTATAAATGCATGTTTGATTGCCTTCGATTAGGAATTGAAAATGTTTTATGGCGAGATAGATTGCAAGAAGTTCTCTATCGTAAACTGAGTAATGCTTTTCTGTTTCCGTTAGACGACGTGAAAAATATCCAAGGGGTTCTGGTTCGTTATTTACTAATTGGTGAAGTACAGCTCCTACTGCGACATCGGATGCGTCTGTGAATAAACGGAGTTGAGCACCAACATGAGGGTATGCTAAAGTAGCTGCATCGGCCATATTTTGTTTACAATCTTCAAAAGCGTTGATTGCTTCATCTGTCCAATCGATACGAGTTTTATCATTGCGTTTGTTTCCTTTGATAAGTGTTTGTAAAACGGCTTGACGTTTTGCGGCGTTAGGTAAAAATTTGCGATAGAAATTGATAGATGCTAGGAAACTTTTTAATTCGTTGGCCACTGTAGGTCGTTTAACTTTTAAAATAGCCTCAACTTTTTCTGGTAGCGGGCGAATACCTTTATGCGTAATGCTGTGACCTAAGAATTTTATTTCTTTCTTACCAAATTCACATTTCGATGGATTAATTGTTAGACCAGTTGCGCGGAGTCGTTGGAATATCATGCGTATATGTTTCGCATGTTCCTCCATGTTTGCTGAAGCTATGCATATGTCATCAACATAAGGAAAGGCGAAGTCAAGACCTCGTAAGGCTTCATGTATGAGGCGTTGAAAAGTTTGTGCTGCATTTCGTAGACCAAACGTCATATGAGTAAACTCATATAGACCGAATGGTGTTATTATGGCTGTTTTCTTTATGTCTTCCGGTCGAACGGGTATTTGATGGAATGCTCTTTGTAGATCGATCTTGCCAAAAACTGTTTTTCCTCGTAGGATTGTTAAGCAGTCATGAATAAACGGAATAGGATAACGGTCTGGAATGGTGATTTTATTGAGCGCACGGTAATCTCCACATGGTCGCCAATTGCCGTCTGCTTTGCGGACCATGTGAAGCGGACTAGCCCAATTGCTCTTCGAAGGGCGACACACGCCTATTTGCATCAGATATTCGAATTCAGTTCGTGCGGCTTTAAGTTTATTGTGGTCGAGCTTTCGAGCACGAGCTGTAACGGGTTGACCTTGGGTTTCAATTACGTGACATACCTCAGTCTTTACTGGTTTTCGATCTAGATTCATTTCTGTGAGGTCCTTAAATTCCTTGAATAACTTTGCGAATGGACACTGTATGTCGAAAGCTTTTATCTGCATATTCAACTCTTTGTGAATAGTGCAAGGCGCTTCGAGATTTGTCTTGTTGTCGATTAATTTGTTGCGTTTTAGATCGATGATCAAGTCGTAGTGACGAATAAAATCACTGCCAATGATTGATGTATTAACGTCTGCAACCATAAAGTTCCACATGAATTTGCGACGAAGACCAAGATCCACGTGTTGGCGTACTAAACCGTAAGTTTTTATTGGAGTACCGTTGGCTGCGTATAACGTGACGTTTGTTGGGCGAAGAGAATTAAAATTGTTTTTGTTTGGAAGAACACTGTAATCGGCACCAGTGTCTATGAGATATTTTACGTTTGATGACTGGTCTTTGATGAAATGTTGATTTACTGCTGCGTTGACGTGATTGGCGTCAGCATCGCTGACTGAAACTTCTAGTCATTCATGCTGGGTGTTGGTACTTTGTCGACGTAGACATGGACTACGGCATCGGTTGGCGGAGTCTCCAAAAGTTTGATGGTACCAACATTCTTTTGTATTGCGTGAGGAAGATCTTCGCTCACTCGATTGACTATGTCGTCTAGGAAATCTGCGACTAGTGCGTGAGCGACTGCGTTCTCGTGTGCGCATATTATCAAATTTGCGTTGCAATTCGTTAATCGTATTTGATAGTTGAAAAATCGTGTCTTGTTGAGTCTGAGACGATGTACTGGCGGCGTGATCCGATGATGAACAAATTTGACGCTGGGTTAACGTTTCCATAATAGCGTCGGCAACTGCAATTTGGACATCTATCGTACCTTCGCGTGCGATTACGGATGCTCTTATTAATTCCGGTAAGCGTTGGATCCACATGGCTCTAAGAGTTTCTTCCGAAAAGGAATTTCCTGCCACTCGTCTCATGGCATTAAATAGTTGACTCGGACGTTGATCACCTAGTACCATCTCCTCCAATAATCGTTGAATTTTACGTTGATAACTTTCACCAAAATATTTGAGAAGTTCAGTCTTGAGAAACTCATACATGCCAATGCCTGAGTTGGTAATGCGTTGCGTATTTTCTGCGTTTTTACTGATTTGGCTAATGGTTGGTAGCGTAAGAGGATCTAAAGTAGCCATCACATGGTAATAACGTTGAGCGTCGCTGTTCATGTTGCATGCCTTAAACCAATAGTCCACCGATGTGAACCATGCATCCATATCGTTTGGTGTTATGCGAGGCATCGGAATACGTGCATGTGCTTCAGGTGCAGTATACCGTTGAAGCGGTGCAAACTGTACACATTGATGATCTGGAAACGGGATCGCATCATTTTTACGTTGCTGTGAAAACGGTACTATGTTCGGCTGATGTAAATTCCTATACGGTACTTCGCTGCCCTCTGTCTGCGCTGGCTTCGTCTGACGCGCAGCTTCACTTGCTGCCTCTAAATGTATGACCGTATGACTTTGACTTTCAGGTTGAATGTCATTGGCGCTCCAACTGCTTCCGTAGTGTCTAAATGCTTCTGGGACTACTGGAATTCCATCGCTGCCAGATATGGTTTCGCTTTCCACAGGTTGAAGGTGTTCGTCCATTTTGAATAAGCGCGGGGTTTAGAAAAATATCAAAAAATTTTTCTCTTCTGACACCAATTTGGCGATGATGCAGTACTAGGAAGAATTGTTGTTCACACTTTGATGGTCGCTGACGAACTATATTTCAATTTAGTGCTTTTGATCTCACATTCTTACATTCGTTAAGTTTAAGGATAAATTACATAAAATGGCAAACTTAAGAAGTATAGTACGAATAAATATTATGTACAGTACAAATCAAAATTAGGAGTAATTATTATAACTAGTGTAGAGTGGTGATCTCCACATATGTATGTATATATCGTAA
>CM050325.1:94113440-94153459 GCA_027475135.1 Bactrocera correcta
GGAACGATAAGTCATTATATAAAGAAGGTTCGCACAAAATTTCAAGTAAATCGGTTGAATAGAACCTGAGATAATGCCGGTACCGTGTGGAAAAAAGTAGTTTCGAGAAAAACGCGTTTAAAGTTTAGGAGACAATTCTAGTGAATACGGACGCCACCTCACAAAATCGGCCGTATCTCCGAAAATAAGTCGAATTTTGAAAAATCCTTCCAAGGTCATATTTTTGAAAGTCTAAACTTTAAATATATATAAAAAAAATCGAATTTTTCAAAATTCTAGAGTAGATACCCCCTTAATTGAAAAATCGCCTGCCTGGCACATAGATGGCGCTATTAACTCCGTATGACTTTTAGTTAGCCCTAACCGTCAAAAGGTGCGTATATTAATAACATACAATATAAGATCAACTGGAACGAAGTATCAAGTATTTCACCAAGTTTGGATTGGCGGGTACATTTTGCCAAATTTTAAGGTCATTGAAAAGGTCGTTAGCTATATTATATAAAAAATTTGTTACAAATTGGTAATATTGCCTAGTTTTTATCTGACTATATATATAACAGTACACTTCTTGCAAGTTTCTTCAGAACTAATAAAAACTTGTGAGCAAGCCTCTGACTTTCTCACTTACATATAGATAACTATTTCTAAACCTACATACTTATACATATGTATGCATATTTCTGTTTATACTGTACATATTCAAATGGTTTAATGCTGTATTTACTAAATTCTTTGGAAAACTATTTTACGTATGCAATTAAATCTGCCTGTTAGTGTGTGATTCTAATTTTCCGGTTTGGTTTTGGCAATGACCATTATTAAATTTCTTGGAAAACCACAAATATGTCTACAATATTTGCACATATTCTTAGTATTTAAATAAAAAACACTTATGGACATTTGTGAGTTAATTTATATGGACATATATTTATTTTAGTATATACTATATATATGTAGGTATATTTTGTTCTAAGCCTGAGGTATAAAATGGTTATGGTAAATCATAAAATTGAAAAGAAACCAGAAAAAACACTAACTTTGGCGCCTCCGAAGCTGTAATACCATTTACAAATGATGAGAAAGATTCTTTACAAAAATTGTTTCCGATTTAGTTTATATGGAAGCTATATGCTATGGTGACTTAACCTGCACACTTACTTCGGAGATTGTACCGTCGCTTTGGACTATGATCCGTGTGTAATTTCAAGAAAAGGTCTTGGCAAATAAAAAAGTTCTCCATGCAAGTGGATTCCGATGGTACAGTTTGACAGCTATAATCTATGATAGTCCGACATCGGGGGCTCCAACAAATGAGCGACCTTTAGGGGAGAAAGGGACGTGTGAAAAATTTCAAATCAATATCGCAAAACCTGAATGAATATTTCGCGTATATAGTATAAAACAGGCTGACAAAGAGACAAACTGAAATGGCTAAAACGAATGAGCTCGTTACAAACGTCTTGCCAAACAGAGTATACCCTGTCCAGGATATAGAAGATATCTGTTGTTGCAGATAAAATTGTCAAATAGTTTTGTGAAAAGTTGTCATCTTTTAACCGGCCAAAAATTCGAGTCCGCTCCGGTTTATCTTCTTTATTGGCGCAGATACCGCTAACGTGGTTATAGCCTTAGTCCTTTTCCTTGTTGGGCACCCATTGGAGTTTCCAAGTGAAGCCACGTCCACTCCACCTGATTTATGCAACGGAGTGGAGGCCTTACTCTTCATCTACAATCTAGCTAGCGCAGCTTCTGTCTTTTGATTCGCTGAATTTTGTCAATGTTGCCGGAAACCGGACCATAAATCTTCCCCAGAACTTTTCTCTCGAAAACTCGTAACATCTACTCATCAAATGTTGTCATCGTTCATGCCTCTGCACCATATAGCAGGACGGGAATAATGAGTGACTGGTTCCAAAATGGAAGAAATTTGGTATTTATTCGACGAGGGAGAACTTTACTTCTCAATTGCCTACTCAGTCTAAAGCAGCACCTGTTGGCAAGAGTGATTCTGTTTTAGATTTCAGTGTAGATACTGTTGTTGCTGGTTCCAAGATTGACGAAGTTCACGTTCGAACTTATGATTGTCAGCACTGACGCGGAAGCCTAGTCTCGCGTGAGACCACTGTTTATTTGAAGACAGGAGATATTTCGTCTTGCCTTCGTTCACTACCGGACCCATTTGCGTTACTTCCTTATCCATTCTGGAGAAAGCCAGATAACAATATTTTCGGCGTACGTCAGCAGCTGTTCACTCTTCTAGAAGATGGTACCTTCTCTATTTAGTTCTGCAGCTCGAATTATTTTCTCCAGGAGTAGACTGAAGAAGTGGCTCAATAGGAAGATGCCCTGTCTGAAACCTCGTTTGGTTTCGAACGGCTCGGAGAGGTTCTTTCCGATCCTGATGGAGCTTTTGGTATTGCTCAACATGAGTAGTATTAGTTTTGCAGGGATACCAAATTTAGACATCGCATAAAGGCAGCTCCTTTTCGTGCTGTCAAAAGCAGTTTAGAAATCGACGAAGAGATGGCGCGTATCGATTCTCTTTTCACGGGTCTTTTCCAAGATTTGGCGCATTCCTCACTCTAGTCAGTTGTTGATTATTCAGGCCAAAAGCCACACTGATAATGTCCAACCCGTTTGTTGAAGGTGAGCTTTAATCTTTCATACAAACCGCTTGATAGAACGCGATGTTGAGGAGGCTTATCGCACGGTAGTTGGCGCAGATTGTGGGGTTTCTCTATATATGGATTGGGCAGGGCACATTTAAATTCCAATCGTCCGCTCTGGTTACGTATATCCAAGTATTGTGAGAATGTGATAGCTTTCATTCTCTAGTGTTCAGTACCATCCGAAGTTAATATACATAATATACACTCGAAGGAATATCAGGATCAAAAGGGGTTAGCAGGCCATCTTCGCTCTTGTAGACTTATTTTATACTTTTTTATTATTTATAACAACTAGAAAAAACGTTAACTTCGGTTGCACCGAAGCTAAATACCCTTCACAGATGCATTTCTGTTGGTAACTATGTGTCCAGTTTGTATGGAAGCTATATGCTATAGTAACCCGTTCTGAACAAGCTTTTTAGAGATTACATTGTTACCTTAAAAAATAATCTATAGCAAATTTCGTGAATATTTCTTGTCAAATGTGAAAGTTGTCCATACAAGAACTTGATTCCGATCGTTCAGTTTGTATGGCAGCTATATGTTATAGTCAACCGATCCGAACAATTTCTTCGGAGATTACATTGTTGCCTTAGAAAATAATATGTACCAAATTTCGTGAATATATCTTGTCAAATGTGAAAGTTGTGCATACAAGAACTTGATTCCGATCGCTCAGTTTGTATGGTAGCTATATGCTATAGTTAACCGATCTGAACAATTTCTTCGGAGATTACATTGTTGCCTTAGAAAATAATATATACCAAATTTCGTGAATATATCTTGTCAAATGTGAAAGTTGTCTATACAAGAACTTGATTCCGATCGTTCAGTTTGTATGGCAGCTATATGCTATATTTAACCGATCTGAACAATTTCTTCGGAGATTACATTGTTGCCTTAGAAAATAATATGTACCAAATTTCGTGAATATATCTTGTCAAATGTGAAAGTTGTGCATACAAGAACTTGATTCCGATCGCTCAGTTTGTATGGTAGCTATATGCTATAGTTAACCGATCTGAACAATTTCTTCGGAGATTACATTTTTGCCCTAGAAAATAATCTATACCAAATTTGGTGAAGATACATTGTCAAATGCGAAAGTTTTCCATATTAGAACTTGATTCCGATCGTTCAGTTTATATGGCAGCTATATGTTATAGTGGTCCGATATCGGCCGTTCCGACAAATGAGCAGCTTCTTGAAGAGAAAATGACGTCTGCAAAATTTCAAAAGGATATCTTAAAAACTGAGGGACTAGTTCGTATATATACAGACAGACGGACAGACGGACAGACAGACGGACATGGCTAAATCGACTCAGCTCAACATACTGATCATTTATATATATACTTTATAGGGTCTCCGACGCTTCCTTCTGGATGTTACAAACATCGTAACAAACTTAATATACCCTGTTCAGGGTATAAAAATGTGCCTAATTTTAGCAGCATTCATTTCACTCTACATTACAACAAAAATAAAGAAAAATTTGTAAACTTTCACAGCCCCATCGATCGGTCACTTTCTAATGAGGTTTTCATGCCATAACGCTTCGAGTGCTTTCGCTGTCATTTTCTTGTCTTTCGCTTGCGCTTTCTTTTCGCACTGACACTTATTTCATGCTTTCTAAGTCATTATTATTTGCTGTACCAAATTCTTCTTTTGCTTATCTTTTGGCTAGAATATAATGAGCTTTGCTGGCTTCGGCGCGCCAACGCAGCGCAGCTGTGGCTGTGGGGAGCGGAAAGCGACTGAATTGTTTCGAAATGTGTTGAAATGCTGTTTAAAACGTTTAACAAGCCCGTTAAGTTGTTATTGTACTTTATTGCACTATTAAGAGCAGCTGGCAAAAGGAAAGCGCCGAAAATAGGCGAATGTAACGGTTGACAGTGCGCTAAACTCGAGCAGCGCGGCGAGTGCATTCGTGGGTGTTGCAACTTGGTGTTGCCAGCGTGTGGCGACTTAATGCCATGCTGCAAAAACGGTGTTAACAAGTATGAGGCACAACAACAACAAAATGAAAAAACAGTGGCGTTGGCAAGCGTTGCAGAGAGACGTGCAACAAATGTGTGGCCGCCGGCAAATTTAATGTGGCACAAGCGTATCTTTGCCACAGTCAACCGAAATGCGCAAACATACACACACACAATCATACGACGCGGCAAATTTTCTGTTTTTTTTACTTATTTTATTGCGATTTCTTTAAAATTTTTATCACCCCCCATTGGCGTCTAATTTTTTCGTGGTTCTTCTTTGTGCCTTTCGCATTGTTTTTCCAAACGAAAGACCCTTTTTTGCGGTTGCTGTTGTTATTGTTGTTCTTGGGCGACATTAATAATGTCGCATGACTGCTGTGTGCCGCTGACCAACGCTTGCTTGTAATTGCGGTCAGTTAGTTTTTGTTGTTGTTGTTGGTGTTTTTTTTTTGTTTTTCTTTGGTGGCAGTGTGTCGACAATGGTGTTGCCACTGTTAATTGTTGGCATTTGCACTTTTGTACCAGCTAATTATTTTTGATATTTCTGCCGCAACCTACTATTCCGTTATTCCGCACACATATACATACACATATGTAGGTGTTTGTATTTGTACATAATTTTTGCATTTTTCACTTTGTGCCACTTTAAATGAGATTAAAATTGTTTCGTCGTTAATTTTGTAGGTTTTTAGGTAAATATTTTTATGCATAATGCCAAACAACAAGAAAAGAATGTGCTCCGCTGTTAATATTTGCCTAAATTTAGGCCAAAAATATATAAACACCATATTGACGGTCAGCAAGTGGATCACAGCTTGGTCGGTTTTCTAATATGAGTCATATGACTTAAAAAAAAAAACATACTACCTGTTAAGAAAATTCAATTTCTTTTATTTAATGTGAAGCACAATCGAAGAAGAAGAAGTACAATCGGTACAGTTAAATTCTCAATATAACATTATTCAAATGGTCTCCCCGCCTGCTTTTGTAGGAGCGTATTCGATGAGCCCATTTTTCGAGTACTTCTCCCACTACAGCAACTCATATTCGTGAATATCATCTTAAAGATTCACTTCTTAAGCTTAAAGAGAGCCTAGTTTATTGATAAAGACCAATGGCTTCGAATAACACCACAAGAAGTAACCTAATAAACTTCTTGGGGGCCATCCAATGTCAAAATATCTTGAAATAATCGAATGTCCAAACTTTTCTCGTAATAATTCGGTTGTTACATGTGTGTTGTTATAATCAGATGTTGTCAAGAACAACAACTTTCATTGCGGTCATAAAAAGTTGCTTACCATCGACCTATACTGCTCTCCCTTGTTAGTATCGGTGTCACTAGCTTCATTTCGAATGAAGTACGGACCGATGATCATTTGTCTTCTTTACTGGCGGAGGCATCTCGATCCAGACGGAGCTTTTGGTCTTCCTCAACGTCAGCTTACACAGCGCTATTGACTTTGTAGGGATCCTTTTCATTGGGAGTGGGCTTCTATGTGATGAGTCCTAAACCCACCGCATAACCTTGCTAATGGAGTAGTATAAAGCTGTATACACATTTACATCGAAACCCGCTTATTATAAGACCGACGCCTGCTCGCATCAGAAGCTTTTGTGAACAGACGCTGCAATTTGACTTCAGACCGATGATTCCATCAGACCAAAAACTACACCAAACTGTCAATTTCGGTGGAGGTAAGGTTCATGAATAATTTGTGGATTTTCTTCGCTCCAAAGCCGACAGTTTTTGTTTATTTATCGTACCAGACAGTGTGCCTCATCAGAGAAGATGATTATCTTAAAAAAAAATTGTTATCTTTTTCAAATTGTTCCAAACCAAACTCAGCAAATTCACAACGTTTATGTTGGTCCGGTGGCTTCAGTTCGCCAGGTTGTGGTTTGAGAAAGTCCCAATTCTTCAGAACATCTTGGTATCGACAAATTGCGGCCTCCAGCATGGCAGCATTATTTTCATTACTTCGAGCGGTTCTTTGTCTAATTGGCAATTGGAGAATATTCAGTTTTCCTTTCAGAGTATTCCAAATATGCTTTCCCGGGACTTATGTTTCGTTTATAAGGTAAGTAGGTACGAGTGCAGCCTCTTCGGTCATTTTGATTCACTATTCGTAAGACCTTTAAATATCGCTATCTCTATCCATTTGGTGCCCTTAATGAAACTACTTATATCCAACATATTTTTGTAGATAGACAAGCATGGTTTGGAACCTGATAGATTGCATGAGTCATACATCCGGTTGTTATAAAGCTGCGCACTACCAGTGGAAGTGTAGAACTGTTTCCTTTCTAATTTCCAGTTTCATTGTAAAAACCAGTGGCAAAGAGTTTTGTTTCGGGGAAGACTTAACTTCGATAAAGAGTTATCGAAGCAAAATATTATTTAAAATCTAAAATCAACCCCAAATGTAGGCAACATTTCATTGATGCTTCTTTATTACCTCCAATAAGGCTGCATTTTAATCAATAACGTAGAAAATTATGACGAATTTACAAATATTGAAATTTTACTTACAATTTGAAATCATCCTAAATGTAGGTCACATTCAACTCGCACATATTCATTGCCTACAATTAAGCGATTTTTAATTAGTAATATAAAAATGTGTGAAGTTCTTTGTCCTCTAAAAACTACCCAAATTTGCTATGGATTGACGTACAGAACATATTTTTAATCTCTTTTAAACCAGAAATAGTTTTAAATACTGGCAGTGCTGAGTTTTTAGTTTTCGATTACCTTATAAGAGATTTTTGTAAATATATGTAGGGCTTTAAAATGCTTTTGTATCATACAGAAAAAAAATAAAGCAAAGAATTTGGTTTCGAAATACTTTACTTCTATAAATACATATTTTTTATACCCTTAAATCCGCCCAAATGTAGGCCACGTCTAACCAAATTTTTTAAATTGCCTACAATTAGGCTAAGGATGCATCTGTAGACCAGTGGACACAATTTTACTATGGAAGTCAGTACAGGCCAGCTTTGTGGTTTCCAAATTTTTTAAATGCAATAATTTAAATGTCCATATCTGCTCAGTTACTTGAGCTGACTTAAGACAACTGTTCTCTTCTTTATTCCTTAAATTATACCGCATGCGGTTATTGCAGATTTGCCATATTTTCCCATTTTCACTCAACTTTATTCAACTCCCATGAACACATATGAATGTATGTATGTACGTGTGCGCTGTATACACAAAATATTTGCATATGTGTGTGTAAATGTAATTTGATGAGGCGCTGACTTTTCAACGCGTTTCGCATTGCTTTTCTTGAAGTTTCCGACAATTTCGCGCACGTGCTCATGCTCCGGTGCACGGGAATTCATATGCAAAGCACACGTTGAGCAAGCATTCGCACATGTGCGTGTGTGTGTGTGCGTGCGCCTACTTGTCGGCGTGTCTGTCTGTCGAGTTGTCTGTTTACAACACAATTTACAGCAACATCGCCGAGAGCAATGGAAATCAGCGGCAACGATGAAAATAGCAATATCAGCAGCAACAAAGATGATACCGTTATTCGCTGCCAGAAGTTGGGCATTTCACAGTTGCTTCAAGAAATGTCGGATTCGTGGCAAAGTAAGCATACTCGTACGTCTTTCATAGCAGTTAACTTGAGAGTTTTGAGGTGGGAAACTAGTAGGATTCGTTACATGGTTTTTATTAAAAGTTGTATAGGAATTTTACCATCCGTAAACTATCTTAATACCTCAGGGCTTAAACTAAGATTACTAAGTAAGACTTATTTATGCAAGAACATATCTAAACTTATAATTATGTATCTGTTTCGACCTACGTGCCTGTAATTCACGTTTTTTATACTGCCTCCGAAGACCATTGACACCATTGTCTTATATCACTTTATTAAAAAATAAGGTTAAGAAATACTACAAAGGGAATCGCTGACCTCATTGTCTTTCTTAAAAGCGAACAAAAAATTTAGTAAATAAAACTGTAAAAAATCTAGAGTTTTTTTTATATAAAATCAGGGAGATGGCAGTTTCCTTGGAGTCATTTTCGCTTTTTAATATTTGTAATTGCGTTGGAATTTCATTCACATTGTCACGTGATAACTACATACTTATTTTTGTGTGTAGCTGTAACTTTCTCGCAGCCATACATTTGTTGTGCTAGCAAAGAAAAATACCAGCTTCCACGTAGAGATTCTTGCTCACAATCGAACTGGTCACAAAAATACCAATTGGCAACTAGAGCTTTCGGCCAATGCCAATGCGCAAAGGACCATAAATCTTCCGCAGATCATTTCTCTCGAAAATTTGTAAGGACCACTCATCCAATGTTGTCATAGTCTCTTTCTCGGTGCCATAAAGCAGGACGAGGATGATGAGTGATTTGTAGAGTTTGGTTTTTGTTTGTCGAGAGAGGACTTTACTTCTCAATCGCTATTCAGTCCGTAGTAGCACCTCTTGGCAAGAGTTATTCTGCGTGGGATTTCGAGGATGACATTGTTGTTGGTGTTAATGATGGTTCTAAGATGGACGAAATTATATACGACTTCGAAACTATGACTGTTAACACTGACGTCGGAGCCGAGATTGTACCTTCTCTTTTCAGATCTGCAATTATTTTCTCAAGAAGCAGATTAGAGAAATTCCACGATAGAGAGTGTATTGATCTTTTCACAGGTCTTTTTCATTTGGCGCATGGTGAATCTCTAATCAGTTGTTGATTTTCCAGACCTAAAGCCATACTGATAAGGTCCCATCACTTCTGTAGGCTAACCAGAGGATACTTGGTCTAAGACTGGAAGTCGTGAGCTACGCGAGCCATATGTAAAAGAATCGTTTCTGGCCACTTCCAATGGCGCTCAGAGAACTTTTTTCACTTGTGTGAACTCCTGCAATATTTAAAGTTGAAAATTTGATCGTATGTACTTCAGAGACTTGTGTATGAAAACTTTGACAATTGGTCTCTCTCCAAAGCCACGAAATTTTAAATTTTAATTTCCGTTATTTTCTGTATACAACATACCATTTATTGGTGTTTTTCTGACGAGTCTGGAATTTTAGGTTGGCTGCAGTTTCATCATAAAAAATATGTTGAATAATTTTAAACGCAATTTTATTTTGACATACAAAAAAGCTATGCCAGACCCTATATACATATGAATTAAGGTAATAACTCGACACTGGCGTCATCTAGCCGATTTTTAGTATACGCCTTAATCAGTAGTCCCCATGACCAAATTTTTTTCAGTTACCCAGTTGTGTTTTTGGTTCATACTAGTGCCAAGGCAGTAATTGCATTTCACTGCAGGGTTGCTTCTTCACTCCTACACATGCTATTTAAAATGTAATTGTCGTTTACAAATGTGAATACGCAAATACATACAAACATTACGTGCTAACTGCTGGTTATATTAATGTTTGCAATATATGCACCTATCTATGTGACAATCAAAACTAATGTGTGTGCGAGTTGTAGACAGTTGCAAAGAAATCACGCTCGAGTTGGTTAATGACACTGCCGGCAATCAGAAAACGGTGGGGGACTTGCCTGTGTCGCGAAGTACTTGAAGTCTTATTTAATTGCTTTTATACTTTTTTGGATCGTAAGTGATATCATTTATGATATATGATATCTATGAATATGATTAAGTTTCGCAAACTTCTGTAAAATTAAATTGCTATTGTAAGGTATTAGTTTTGGAAGCAGTTATGAGGGAATAATAAACGATTTCGTCATCCAGCAGTTGAAAAAACCTCCTCCAGATATCTGCTTGATATAAAATGTTTTCATAAATATTAATCGGTCACACGTATAGTGCCGAAATTCAATTTGTCGGTTGGTAAAGCCATTTTTCGCCTCAATTCGAAAGACATAAATATAAACGCTCAATTTTTGGGAATGCATTTGCGTTTCCTGTACGACACGAAAATTTGACTCAACCCAGTAGCGAACATTTCAACTGTTGTCCAAGCCGTTAAGCCAGAAATCAGTCTCACCTGAGAAGATGATTTTTCGATGATTGCTTTTTCAATGATTCTTTTTTTCGAGAATGCGAGTTTCCGTAATAATCTTGGAGATTTTCCAAGCGTTGTACAAAAGTGAAATGTGACATGATGAAATGACAAACCTTACTGAACACACTGGCAAAATTGAACACAATTCCGTAAATAAAAATGACGAGCTGCCAAAATCATAACATCCCGATATTATATTAATATGATATTGTACCCACTTTACTGTTACGGAGTTTCCCCACTGTATTATTGTCTCCTTGCATAACTTAGTGCGACTTAGTGTACTAGAATTTAAAAGTCCAATTGGCACTGTCTATTATGCGAAAAAATTTGTCCTTTAAGGCTGAATGTTCCTTGTTTAGTTTGAAGCTACCTTCAGTGTATAGTTTGCTATCGAAGAAGCCTGCTCCCTTTTCTGTTTAATCTTTTGATCCATCGGTGAACACATATAGTAGATTTCGATCTTTGGCACTGTCGATTGTAGAATTAATTTTCCTTTATATTGTCGTGTTCAAAGTAATCCCCAACTTTTCATACATAATTTTTATGATGACCTTCAGGTCCTTCACCGAATTTTGCTTTATCTCTTCAATCGACTGGAAATGGATTCTTTGGAACGGGAATTTCAGTTTGGGGAACAGGAGAAAACCAAACGGAGCCCAATCTGGTGAATACGGCATTGATCGATGTTATTCATTGCGTTTTTGGCTTTAAATTCGGTCATAATGGTGACTCGATGAGGTGGTGCATTATCATCGGTTAAAATCCATAAATGGTTCTTCCAAAATTCTGGCCGTTTACGACGGATATTCTAATGCAAACGTCTCAATGCGGCCAAAGATAAGAAATCACGAATATCGAAAGAAACGGCTCGTTTTTTTCTCTCCGATCCGATAATTGTTGACTTTTTTCCATGTCAAATTCGTAAACCCATATCTCATCGGCAGTTATACTGCTCTCCAAGGATGTGGGATCGGAACTCTCCAGATCAGGCATGTCTAAAGAGACCTTTCTACGGCAGTTTTGTTGAAAAAAAATCAGCTTTTTGGAACGAGTCGAGCAAGAACGAGTTTCATACCAAAATGTCTTCAAAGATCTTTCGACCGTCTTTGTAAGCCTTTTCCAAGATTCGCAACGATTCTTTCAGACGAAATTTAATTAAAAATACAAAATTCGAGACAAATTTTTTGTTCAATATTTTTATTCATTGTAAAAAATGCTTATATTTGGCGCAGTAAGTAGGGATAGTCCTATCAACGTGACAAAATACATTTTTTTGAAATGTCGGGGAATTTAATTACAATTTTCGGGGCTACAATATACTTCATTATTACTCATAACTTTTTATAAACATTTTCCATTACTCTAATTCACTGTGCCGCTGGTACCTATCCACAAATAAACAAATAAACAATTTAATTGCATACTTTTAATTCTAACTGTATTTTTCAGCACTTCCGCAGTGATAAGAGAAGCCGGTTGCGATAAATGCCGTTTATATACAAATTGTCTATGCCTTTATTCACCTACATACTATTTTCGTTTTCAATTGTGATTTTACGTAGACACTGCGTGACTCATTGCAAATCGGGCGTCAGGTTTCCCTTGAAAATTATTTCGTAATTGATAGCAGTAAGATTAGGTGTACCTCCCTTGTATGTTTGTAAGTATTTTTTACCATGTACGCTTTGTTGTTATTTTCCAGAATTTCGTTGGCGGTCGTTTGATAACTCGCTAGTATTTACTTGTTTGTGTTTTCGCTTTTTTTGAAGGCGCTTATTTTTAGCCTTGAGTGTATGTACGTTTTTTCTTACTTTAGCGGGTGTTCTTTTATCGCTCGCTTACAATGGTATTAAAATATATTGATAAAATGTTAACAAATAATAAATTTTTTATTGAAAAGCTGAGGGATTAGTAGATTTAAAAGCAATTTTGTTAGAATTATAAAATTGTAGTACTTTTTTTTCAAGAAAATAGTACTAAAAAGAAGAAGAAAAAAATTATTTTTAATCTTTGGACTTTAAAGAAGAAGAATAAAGAAAAGTTATCTTTAATCAATGTATTGTATTTTAAAGGGGAAGAAGACAAAAATTATCTTTAATCTTTTAACTTTAAAGAAGAAAAAACCGTCTTGAAGCTTTTTTACTCTAAATTTCATGTAGACTGCCCTGAGACCAGTGCAGAAGCCTTTGAAAATAGTAAAAAATTTGAAAAAAAAAAAATGGTAGGGGGAAACTCTTTGGAAACTTAGGGGTAGTCTGAGTTCGGAAAAAGCAGGAGACGTTTTTAGAAAAATTTCACATAGCCTCAAAATTTATGTAAAAATTAAAGGATTTTTATAGGTTTAAAACGATTTTTTTCGATTCTGACAAAACTACAAGTTCTATAGAGAAAAGTTTATTGCAAAGTTGTAGGTTCTGAAGGCATCTACAATCTTCCCATTAAAACCTTTTTCACATAACCTCAAAATTTATGTAAATATAACCTAGTTTTTGGTAATTTATTTTTAGCTTTGAAATGCTAATTTTTTAGGGAAAGTTCGCTGGCCAAAATTTTTATAAAAATTAAAAAAAAAAAATAGGGAGACCTTTTCTTATATGAAATCGCTATTTTTGATGAGAAAAACTGTGCTATGGAAAGTTCCTTCAGGAAATGCAAAAAAGACCTCACTAAACGATTCAAATCTTTAAATTTTCTTCAAAGTACTTCATATAATCACTTCTGCTATAAATAAAAATATGATAAATTAAAAAAAAATTATTTCGGCTTTAACGACTTTTTTTTATTTATGTTGCCCAAATACTTCGCAACCGTATTAGGCTGGGCACATATCGCACTTATTTGGTTGGTGTTCAATAATGCTTTCATTGTTTGCATATTTAATTGTTTTTAAGCCAAGTGCTCTACGGCAATCGGTGGCTAATTTTTTTATGAGCTGGGCTCGTCAATGCAATACAATACAATACTACAACAACAATTAAGTGCAATTGTCACTTTATGTTAAACCATAATTGATTGCTTGTAAGCCTTTTCGATTGCAATGTTTCAGTGCCAATTGCATTGCAAAATACAACAAAAAAATAAAAAATAAATAATAAAAAAGTGAGCAAAAGGAAAAAAGCGCAGACAAACATAAATATTAAGCTAAAAAAATAAATATAAAGGTAAAAAAAAAAAAAATATCAAAAGCTTATGAGTGTCGTCGCTGAGTTATCAGCTTTAATGACGCACAAACGTTTAACGGTGACACATTAAAGCGGGCGTGTTTTTCGTTAATTATTTAGTTAGTGAAAAGAAATATATAATAAATATTATTCTACTACATACATTTGTTTGTATGTATATAGCTGCAATTGAAAACTTCTTTACAATTATTATAAATATGTAACTGTGTGGCTTTTAAAGCCAAGTAAGAAACATTTGTCGTTGGTGTGTAGAATAAAGTACATACATATGTGCATGATATATATATAAAATAAAATAGAAATATAAGTGAAATTGTTTCCTTAATATAAAAAATGGAAAAAACGTTAACTCGGTTGCCCATAGCTGGAATACCTTTCACAAATTAAAAAGTTTATAGAGAAGAAATTGATTTTGTTTGGTCCGTTTGTATAGCAGCTAAATGTTATAGTGGTCTGAACTGAACAGTTTCTTCGAAAATTGCAGCGGGGTTTTGGATAATAATCCATGCAAAATTGGGTAAAGGTATCTTGTCAAACAAAAAAGTTTTCCATATAAGCACCTGATTTCGAATGTTCAGTTTGTATGGCAGCTATATGTTATAGTAATCCGATATAAACAGTTTCTTCAGAGATCGTAGCGCTTCCCTAAAAAATAATTTCTACAAGTTTTCGTGAGAATATCTCGTCAAATAAAAAAGTTTTGCTTACAACCACATGATTCAGATCGTTCAGTTTGTATGGCAGCTATATGTTATAGTAATCCCATTACGGCATTTCCGACAAGAGAGCAGTTTCTTGGAGAGAAAAATATGTGTGCAAATTTTCAGATCGATATCTCAAAAATTGAGGGACTTTTCCTTATATGCGTTTCAAGCTTCATGCCAAACTTAATATACCCCGTTCAGGGTATGAAAAATGTGATGTGTAGAAATTTATGCTTCTATAGACCCACTGTTATAATAAATATAATAGAGCGCGCCTTATCGCTATGCATGTGTAATAAGTAAAGTATATTTGCCTACTTCATATCGGTTGATTCTGTTTTGCGCCGTTCAGTTGAAAGCGTCGTTTCGCGAGAAGTGTTATTTTGGTTTTGTTGTTGGTGGAAAAAAATGTTTCGTTGGTGCTGGTGAGTTTTGAGACTCCTTATTTCCTTAAGTTGCATGTGAAAAAAATACATTATTTTAAATAAGAATCTAATCTAAAAACAAGTGCCTGAAAAAATTAAATTTGTGAAAATTTCGAATGGATGTGTTTTTGGAACCGATAGACTCTGTGTATAGCAAAACATGGTCACAAAAATTCGAACTGCCGAAGGAGCATCCGAAAGTTCTTTGAAAAATACAAAGTTAAAGATTTAAGCCTCACTTGGGTTTCGCACGTCTTACTTCGACTGCTTGCAAAAACTCCGAAACCTAAGCAATTTACCAGAAAAAATGTACCGCTGATGAGCAAGATCTATAATTTTGAAACCAAGCCATCGATTTTCTAAAGTGTTACTAAACCTTCAGATGTTACACACATGACCTGATGCTGTATTATTTCTTTTATATTAAACTTTGCTGAACTGAAGAAACAATCAATCTATGCCTGACATTATTTATTCATCGTTTAAAAGTCAGCGAAAGGAAGAACTGTGCAAACATCTTAATGAAGATAAGGAAAATCTCAAGAGCGCGTATATGGATCAGTGATTTCAGCAGTCTAAGTATCTGCTTCATTCTGCGAGTGATTTTTTTTCTGGAAACCACATAGTCTATTGATATCGAAAGGAGGTTCTGATGGTTTCTTTTTCAGCAAACTTTCAACCACCACCACTTTTCTCCTTTTTCGTTAAGTGAGATGTTGGCATTCTGATTTTTGGCAATCTTATTAAGTAACTATAAAGACTGCTCACTGGTACTGGCTTTTCCTCAACTCATTTAGGGATTCCTTCCTTTTTTACCGTTGACTCTTTCTTTTAGCAGCCAGTGTGCTTTGGTTGGTACTGGCTGGCTTTGGAGGTGGATTATTCTATAATTTTACTATGGGTACTTTAGCCGGTACCAGCTATATTCTCGAGCGTACTATGGCTGTCTCTGTGGTACATCCGTCTTAATCGTTTCCTCACTGAAGGCGACGAGGTTGTCTCCATCGAACTGCATTAGGAGTACTGTCAGAGCGTTGGCCGTCAATATATTCGTGGTTGTTGTTGTTATTTTTGCTTGTATTTTGGGCCAACTTGCTGTTCCACGTGGGCGGAAGGTGTTGGTCTCCAGCATAACCACCATGCCTAGAAAAGAAAATTCATCATACGACCTCGGCCGGGCAATAGAGGGAACATTTCTAGATCAGCTATTCTATTTTCGCCTGCTGACCTTTCAACATTGAGGGAATTGTGAGGTGTCTCTCCTAGTTCATAAAAGATTATTTATACTTAAGTTCCTTTGGCACGGCAAGGCGGCCAACGCTTAAACTGTCCGAGATAGAGAGTCCCTTCTTTTCTTTTGACATCTAGTAACCGAGAGTTACGGAATTCTTATAACGCGTTTTGTTATAGTTCTTAAAATAGTTTTTTAGAGATCTTCCGAGTTTACAATGCCTAACCGAAATATATTCCGGTCCATGCTAGCTACATAGTTGGCTGTGAAGCTAAGTTTAAGTTCGCTTTATCCATTATCCATAACACAGCGAGCTCGATAACTTTTGTATCCATAATTAATCCTCAAACATTTCAAATTAAAGCTTTGGCTTCGTCATCCGAGATAACCACACACTAGTGTATTTTAGTGCTGACATTGAGTTTTATCGTTCTTGCATTTTCGTAAGATACATAAGTATCGAACTACTTACAACGCTGCTTTACAATTCCCTTTTAGATTTCTTGTTTTTTTCTGTAACGTCTTTTCACAAACCTTCAAAGCAAAAATTATAAATTTTTTTTTGACAGAAAATTTATTGTTTTTACTTTTGCTCAACAAAATTATGCTTCTTAAATAAATACAAGCCAATCAAGCTTAGGTTGTTTGCAAGCGCGGTGACTGGTCGAACGTCGAAGCAGTGGTGGCAAATGGTGTTGGTCAATTGTGTGGCGAAGCATGGGATGTAAACCGAGTCGTCCGAATAGAAGAAGAGGTGGTAGTAGAGACCACTCCCAGTACTCAGGCTCCGAATCCTGTGGTTGTTGTAATCCAGAATGCGAGGTAACTCAACATGGAAGACGGAGTTCACGCGGCCAGAGCCAAGGTCGATATGAAGCACCGCCGTTATGTCGCTCACATACAAATGTGTGCTTAAGCCCGTCCAAGTGTCATCTCATAGCGACGCGTGTGGTCATTTGTAAGAAGAGTTCCGATTAGATTTTTGTTCAGCGAACTCTACAATACAAATACAAGAAATTTGTTTTGATTCAATATTTTAAGTATTTTCCAAAAGAAAATGTCAAAGCATTATTTGGAATTTCAAAAGAAAGTTGGAAAAATATTTTTGACTCAAAATTTCGGTTGTCAAATGCGGAAAACGTGATTCGTAAACAAAATTCAACATAACAAATTCGCTTGCGGATGTAGATAGGCCAGCCGCCAAACAAAAACTTGTTAAAATTTCGGAGCACAAGCTGAAGCGGCTTTTACAAAATGGGCAATGTCGGTAGTAGTAATCGTAATGATCCTTACCGATCACCACCGCATCAAAGTTATCAGTATTACGAGCAAGCAAGACCACAGACGCGGAATCGTGATCAGTACAATGTGTCAGGAAATGTGAACGAAGCTAGCATGGGTCCACGTATTGTGGTACACGGCAGTCCATATATGGACCGACCGAGTCAATATGAGGTAAGACAGCGGACACCGAAGCGAATGCCAAAGCACAGCACGCCGAAATCTTCACACAGCGGCGCTGCAATGTGTGTGCGCGAGTATGGCATTTTACCACAACGACCACGAACAATATCAGAAACGTCCTTATTCTCAAATCAAAGACCACCACAGCGGCCTCCACCAACAACAATACGATCACAGCCGCAACAACAGCAGCAATCAGTGCGCAGACCGATAGAATCGTGTAATTGTAAAGCCTGTCGCGAGAAAGATGAGAAATTAGCAGCATATGTTGGTACATCAGCCGCAGCCAACACAACTTATGTGTCACCAAGCGCCGGTCCATCAGCCGCCACCAACACAACTTACTTGTCACCAATCGCTGGACCATCTGCCACAGCCAACACATCGTATGTGTCACCTATCGAATATACATCTACTCCCACGGCGCCAAAGCGCAACGCCTGCACCACCGATAACTCTTGTACTGGCTGTAGCCGCGGCCCTCAGCGCTACGTAGAGTCATACTCAGCTGCGCACAGCACAGCGTTTGACAGAAGCTTGAATGACACGAGCCGTGAAAGGAACCGTAGAGAACAACATGAGGAGTCTGTGGAACGTTCAGGCAGGCATTGCTGTAAGCATGAGGATGAAAGTTATGCAAATACGTCGACGCGTAGGCGTCAGAGTCCCGAGCCGAGCGAAATCCAAACAACCAAGATCAGGGGTGAAAACCAACCAATTACGTCGACGCGAATACACGAGTATTCAATGGCAAATGAGACCCAATCTAAATACAGGGATGAAGCTTATCCACTTACATCGACGCGTATCCATAATAATACCATCTCAAGGGAAAGTGATGCGTACAAGTACAGGGATGAGACCTATGCGGACACGACCACCCGAATGCCTCCAAGCATTGGGCAAGCTCAAGCATCACCACCGGCGCGACCACAAATATGCTACGATGGCGGCATGGCAACGAGGTAAGGTTATGTCGCAGGTCTGACGAAATTTGTATGAGTATGAATGCTTCCAAGGATGTGGAAGTGTTCTAAGGGGTTTATTTATGAATGATAGCGTTTTGAGTACCGAAGTAGTGTCGTTAGTAGTAGGTAGTGTGTTATAGTTCCGGCATCAACTCGAAGAGCATGTTTTTTGTTTGAGGATGACATAAGAATGAATAGCAGAAAATTACCGTTTGTCGAAGAAAATCACAGCAGGTATTGGAAAATGTGACGTTTGCCTGTGGATTACTACCTTTTTTTTTATCGAAAGTATACTAACTTGCACCCCTGGTATCACACCGGTATAGAAGCGGTATATCTCTTAACTTGCAATTACATATTTTCTTCACAGTGGTGGCGCTACTTCAGATGAGGTATCAGACTTTCATCATGAATGCTTGGATGCTCATAACAGATATCGTGCCCGACACCAGAATTGCCCACCACTAACTCTGAGCAACGAATTGAGTAAATATGCGCAACAATGGGCTCAGGTAAGTGATGACCAACCTGGGGGTTGCGTGTTCTATTTTCGATAATTAAAAAAAATATAGCATACCTTTAGGAGTGCAAGTTACTATGCCTCAAGAACAATTTCTTCAGATACATGAACTCCGAAGATTCTCTAAACATCTATGTATATACATATATATAATTCTGTAAATTTCATTCCTACAGCGTTTGGCTGCTACTGGGCGCCTGGAACACCGTCAAGTGCACACATATGGCGAAAACTTATACACATCGAGTGGCATGGAGGTGGATGGTGCTACAGTGGTGAAAAACTGGTACGATGAGATACGCAATTATGATTTCTCGAAGGCCAGCTACAAGCCTGGCACCGGACATTTTACGCAAATCGTGTGGCGTGACAGTCGACAGCTAGGTGTGGGTATCGCAACAAGGTGAGCGAATGGCGTCCACATATTTGATATAGAAACTTTAATTTTGATTCTCTTCCAAAGAGGTGATTCTACGTACGTCGTCTGTAACTACAATCCGCCTGGAAATATACTGGGTAGTTTTGACGGCATGGTGCCACCGTTGAAGTGAAGCATGAAAAAAATTTAATATATAATAAATGTGATAACTTTTACCTAACAAAACGAGCTGGACTAATGTTTGCAGTGAAGCTGTAAAGCTTTTGTGCTTTTATAAGTGATTTGTTAATATTATTTAACATTTAAATTTATATCGGCCTGGTGGTTTTACTTCTTCACTGTAAAGAATTCTTCCTGCTTGTGGAAACCTATCGAACAATTTTAAGTAAAGCAGAAAATAACAGTAAATATGTAAATATAAACCATATACTCATTAAACTTTATATAGCTCTTTAATATATAAAATATTTTATACAATATTATGGCACTAATTGGAGTTTTTTTATTTCGCAAAAAATTAGAAAAAAACCTACAGTTATATAAATATGTGGCAACTCCTTACAATATGTAAGCTTTTTAAAACTTTTCTCATATGAACTTCATATTGCAAATAAACTATTGATAACAATTATATTGAGTTTACAGATGGCAACGCTTATATATAATATTTCAAAGAAATGAAAATAAATCTGCTTAACCCTTTTTTGTTTGAAATTTGATAGTCATATTGCGGTTTATTTTTATTAATTTTATATTATTTTTATATTTACATTTTTTGTTTTTTGTAAACAGGTGGCACCTCTTCTAGGTAATATTTCCGTATTTTTAAACTTTTTTGGAACGCAGTAATTTATTTATTTACTTAATGAAAATTATAAACAGGTGGCAACTCTTCTAAAAAATTGCTCCGTATTTTAAACCTCGTTTGGTCGCAGTAATTAATTTATTTACTTAATGAAAATTGTAAAAAGGTGGCAACTCTTTCAAAAATATTTTCCGTATTTTTAAACCTTTTTCTATCGTAGTGTTTATATCACTTACTTACTTAAATTTGTAAGCAAGTGGCAACTCTTCTAAGAAAGTGTTCTGTATTTTTAGTGTTGAGTTGTTTTCACCTCATCATCTTCCATACAGCGTCTGCAAATAGTATCTGAAAAGATTCCCAACCTTACAGCATGGACAGTAACAGGGCAATGGCCTGTTAAAAGCCTCACAACTAGGAAGAAGCTAGTCTTTCTGAAGGCAAAGAGATCAGTAGATCTCCTGCGATTAATCTTGGACCAAGCGGCTTTTAAAATAGCGCAAGTACCGATGGAGGCCCATCGCTGGCCAAGTTTCCGCGAAGCCCAGCTACTTAGTAGTAGACGACAAGAGAATACATTCTACCGACAGCGGTTCTAGGGTACCTTTCCTTGCAGCTCTACAATTTCTTACGACTTCGCTATGGTCCGGCACCCATACCAGTCTAATCACAAATACACTCGATGCTATTGTTAGCGAGTTTAGGCACCCCTCGACCAACCTTGAACGCACTGTAAATGAGTTCAAGACCAGTATCGCCGCTCTGTTAGCCGAGTGAATGGTCACTTCTTTGAAGGAGCAGCAGATCTACTGCCTCTTTAATGGCCGCAAACTGGGCATGGAAGACACTGTAATAGGTAGAAAGTCTGAAGCTGGAGTTGTTTCAAAGCTCCCGATAATAAACACCTTCACTAACTCTATCCGTAAAGAAGCTCACTACCCCTCTCCTCCCTCGGCTTCTTCCTACCCATAGTTTCTTCGTCGGTATTTGGGTAGAGAGGAACCACCAGAATTCGGTTTGGTGACTCCATGATCTAAGTGATCCGGTATGAAGTCAAAGTGTGTGAGTGTTCCGATACGAGTGCTTTTAAGATACCAGATTCTCTGAGTCTCACAGCTACTTTCGCAGCCATACACCTTTCGGTGATGTCTACTGATGACAGGCTGATGAGCGCCGTCCATTGAACGCTGTCGAGTTTTTTTTGTAAGGTCTTTGGTCGTTTCCAGAGCTCTATAAATACTCCATAACATATTAGGCTCTGTCTCTTAATCATTTACAAACTTCTCTAAGAGTTTGTTTTGAGAGAGTTTACGATTTTTTCTATCGAGAGGTTTGAACGGTGAATAGAGGCGTGGCAGAGCTCGACTAACTTATTAGAGCAGGCAATACTGTAAAGCATTACTAAGCAACTATCTAAATATATTTTTTCACTTGAAGCATCAACATCCAAACTCACCACATCCTCACTCGCTAGCAATTGCACCAACTTTCATTTGAACGAGTGTGAAAATATGAAAATATTTAATTTATTTGCGCTCCAAAAAAGCATAGCCAAATAAATCTACGCAATAATCCAGCTTAGAATAAATAAATTAATAAAACGTTGTAAAGAGTTTCAAGGCTTTAGTAAACCGATATTTGCACAAATTTGTGGCTTGACACAACGGCAATTTATGACCATTTTTCGGTTTTGTGGTAAATATGTACTGAAGCACTTACAAGGGATCAAAAGAGTTGTTGTTTTCAATATTTTCAGTTGCAAAAAAATTCAATTTGCAGAGAATTGAAAATTTACACGCAGTCAAACGTTTATGCCTACAACAAAAATGAAATCAGTAGTGTGTACAAAAACAAAGTATGAAATTTTATGCTGCGTGAATCACTTTAATCTGGTTGTCTATGGAAGGTCAACTGAAATACAATGAAGTGTTATTTTCTTTTTCTTCTTCTTTACTGTTATAGTCATGTTAAACACAGCACGCATGTCGTTTCTGATTTCCGCTATTTGACGACAAATCGAGATAAGTGCAGCCAGGTCCTTCTCCACCTTCAAAGCTGGAGTGTTCTTTTCCATCCAAACAACAAGATTTAATCAGCACAGTCGCTGTCTTTTGGTTCGCTGAACTATGTCAGTGGGCCGTATACAACTCATCATTCCACCCTCTGCTGTATCCCACTGCGCAAACCATAAGTCTTTGGCAAAACTTTTCTCTGGAACACTCCTAAGGCCGACCCAACGCTTGGTGAGCTGGTCTGCGACCCAACTGTTCAGTATTGAACCACAAGGAGGTCCCAACCGTTTCCATTCTGCAGTTATTAAGACTGAAGTATTTGTTGTGGCAAGTTTATCAGTTTCCTGCAATACTGCTGACCGGTCTGAACGGTCTGCGCTGTGAAGTAGTAGATCCAGGCTGACTTTATGGCAGCCACTTAAACTTAAAACTGGAGCGGATGGAAAACTGTCGTAGTGTACTTCTCCATAAATTCTCCACCCAACCTTTGATTCAATAGTAAAAACATTGTATTTCAGTTGTCCTTCCCACCCATGCATTCCTCGAAGATATAAGAGCTGAGAAGCGACAGCTATTGTTGAGCCCGCCGACCTGGTAATCCCAGTATTTTGGAATGAAACCAAAGTGGGAAGGCATCCCAGCGTGCCCAGACTCGCAGTGAACTAAGAACATAGTTTCTCTGAGTGTACGAGTAGCTTTCGCGGCCATACACCCTGCGACTGTATCAACCGGTGCTATATCCAGCAAGACGTTCAATGCCACAGTTGGAGTGGTTCGTTGTGCTACCAGTACTGCTGAAAGCCGCTTGTTAAACATTGCCAATTTTTTCGGAAGTGTATGGTTTTCAGCGCCTTTCCCCAAATAAAAATTCGATATAATATAATAGGCTGGTCTTTGAAACAATAGAGCCCAGAACTACTTTTGGTGAGAGTTCCTACCTTTCGCTAATAGCTGCACTGCAGCGGTACAGGGCAACCGATATTTTGGTCTTTCTTCTATATTGGCTTTCCACGTGAGCTTTCTCTCTTTTCTGAGATGAGATCTAGGACTTTATTTCGTCAGCAGGCCGAAGACGTGTTACTCTCAGTGATGGCAGCTACACATTCATGATTTTGTACTTCTTAGTGAATAAAACTAGTTTGGTTTTGCTGAGGATTATGGAGAAGCCAATTTTAGCAGCTCAGTTGCTTAGAGTGCTACACGGAATTCACACATTTTTTCCTCAATCAATAGAGCTAAGTTGTCTGCGTCAGCAATCACCCGGCAGCCAACTTCCTCGAGCTTTTCCAGTAGATCATTGATATTTATATATCCTACATTAAAAAAATATATCTATTTATAGACCAAAAAGACCGGAATTATAAGATGGAAACAAATTTGCCTTGGAAATCCTTCAGTGCTGGTAGAAATATGTTTTAAAAGTCTTGGAGCCAACTTCAATGAAGTTTTTTCAAGTTTTTTTCTATGTTATTATACTATATAAATATATGTATGCTCATTTAGAATATTACCAGCCATTTTTTGCGCCGGTTTGTCGTCTGTATGCATATATTATATAAATGTAAACTCGCAAAGTTAGGCAAAGTTAAATTGAGGTCCTCGCAACGGATAACATGTTTTTTTTAATTTTTGTTTCGTATTTGAGTTGCCATGAAAACACTGTAAAATCTACTTGGTGCGAAATTATGTATGTTGTATCTCTACTTATTTGAATTTATGGGCAATTTTAGCGTGACAGTGGTTTTCTGATAGATGGACTGGAAATGGTGACTATACGTTCATACATATATATGTAGGTATTGATATATGAAGCTAAATGTACTTAATGTGCTGTAACGAGCATATGTCTACTATGTGTTTGTTAAGTTATTAAGATTATAGCTAATTCATGAAGCAATTAAACAGTTTGGATGTATTTGTATTTCGCTTGGTTTGATTTACTTATAACTAGTGGTAGGGGCAGCCTAAATGTAGGTAATATTTAAAGCGCAAAGTATAAAAATTCTTACTCATTGCAGTGGAACAGATTTGAAGGCAAATTTTTTTAACCAAATATGTATATTTTTTAACCAAATATGTATAGTTTTCAAAATTTTCAAAACATTTTATATAATTTCCTACATTATTATGCCCTCAAATATTATTTTAAAAGTTCCTCCTTATTTTTATTAGCTTTGCGTAATCAAAAATATGCACGTTTTAATACTTTGGTTTTTTTGTACTGCAGCATACGTATGTATATATTGTAAATTTTCATTGTTATTTCTGAGTTTCAAATTATTTTCATAACACTACATGCATGCAGAAATGTTTAAGCTATATATCGCTCAAATTAAAAAGCCTTCCCAAGCCACCAAGTATAAATAACTGCAGCCAAAATTGGATTTTTCTCGCTAAGCAATATGTGTAATATTTGTTAAATGTGCAACTTTAAATAACTGCAAGTGTTGGTTACTACAGTTTTTACAAAAAAAAAATCATTTATCGATGTTTGCATTACAAATCCGGCACTGTTGTTGCCACCTGGTTTTAAGCACAAAAACAAAAATAAATTTTAATATTTTTAGAATTTTTTTTACGCTAAAATATAGTTTTATATTTTGTAACCAACTATAATTGCGAAAATGAAAAGTTTTCAGCTCTTCTACCGCCGCTAGCGTGTGTGAGAGTTCAAACATGTTTTCAAATATTCATAACATTAAATCGCTGTACGAATGCTCGTTGTAATTAAATTATTTAGAGCGCAAAGTGTTAATATAATCAACACTGTAACGGGGTATTTTCTGCTGACGGTATATGTTATTTAAGCAATGTCAACAATTTAATCAAAGCAAATAAGCGAAAACGCCAGCTTGATTCGATGGTACAAATGTTGCGTATACGCAGTGTGGAGCCACGTATTTTTTAAACAAAATTGTGAGCGAAAATACAGTTTACGATGGATTTATTTTACATATAACTACTTTTAGAATTATTTACTATACAGTAAGTGGTCAAAAACTGCCCCACATGAAGTAAGTGACCATGAGCGGATTCTCTGAGGGCTGAAAGCAGGCTGGTGGTAGAGATTATTGAGCAGTGGAATAACATAGATATTTATTTATTTTTTAAAAAACGTTGTAACGGTATTATAGAGAAACAACAGTTATATTTTTAATATTTTTTTTTTCAAAAAACAACAGTTATATTTTTGATATTTTTTTTTTCAAAAAACAACAGTTATATTTGTAATATTTTCATAATAAAATAATATTTTGCTGCCGAGTAATTATAATATTTCATATTTTGTTAGAATATTCTCCAAATGTGTGTATGTGTGAGTCCGACAATAACTGCAGTTACAACAGTTTTATTTGTGTATATATGCATATGTTTGTAAATTTTGTTTTTTTTGCTCTCATATGTCTAGGCAGGAAATGTCTACAGCATGGAAATTCACCAACCAATTTTCGCAAAATGAGTATTTCTATAACGACAAGCACGAGGCAAACGATGAAATTGCATGCTAACGCAGATGCATATATATTTTCACATTTCATACAAGCCAAATGGCCAACGCCATGCGTTGGCATGTGCAGGTATGCGTCAGACGGAAAATATTTTGTAAAATGAAAATATATTCAATTTTACGTGATCGTCAGGCAGACAGACATTAATGGGCATATTTTAGTTATATACATGTGTATAAACGTAAAAAAAAATAGATGTATGTACATGTGTGTATGCTCACAGATGTATTTATGTATGAGCATGCAAGTGTGATTTATAAAATCATGCAGACTTATTCATGCTTGTGGGTGTTTGCTTGCACTCAATAAGTTATACAAATGAATATATATGGATACAGCTGAGTTGCTTTGTTGTTGTGTTTGAGCTTTTCTGCCGGCAGCCAGATATTTGTATCGAAATTTGATTTGCGCAAATCGACTTTTCTCCGTTGTTAAATAGTCAAAATATATTTATGAAAATGCAGGAAATTTTGTAGTGAAATAATTTTTGATTTTTGTTGCATTAAAGTTTTTTCAGAGTCTTTGTTGTTATGGCTTTTATAGCTTTTTATAACCTGAACAGTGTATGTTAGGTTATAGGAGGCGTATAAACCAACTAGTACTTCAGTTTTTGAGATATCGGTCTGAAATTTTGGACATGTTTTTTCTGCATCAAGAACCTCTTTATATTTAAGAACTGTTGATATCGGGCTCCAATAACATATAGCTGCCATATTAACTAAACGTTCGGAAGTGCTTGTATGGACAACCTTTAAAGAGTTATCATTTGACACAGGTTATTGTTTGAAGCAAGAGTAGAATCTCCGAAGAAATTTTTTCATCCCGATCATTATAGCATATAGCTGCCATACAAACTGACCAATCAAAATCAAGTTCTTTCAAAAAATATTTTGAATTTGTAAAGGGTATTACAACTCGTTAACGATGTTAACATTTTTTCCTGTTTTTGTTTCTTCAAAATTTGTGTAATTCCAACTATGTACGTCTTCATGCCTATTTAGCAAATGAAGCAGCAGTGCAACATTGCGTATACGCAACAATTGAAGTAATCACATTAAAGTTGCATTTTCGTTTATTTACATAAACTAATTACAAATCCCTGCATATTCACATTGATTTATTGTTTCAGTTCCTTTTATGCTGTTTTTGAGAATTTCCACACGTGCCGTTGGTAATAAATACCTACAGGCTTTCTTCGGAAATACGAGTATAGCAAATTGAATTTATTTCGAACCGAAAAGGAATGTTATTAATTTAATTAGCACTTTATTCATGAAACAATTCAATTGCAGAAAGCAAACGTGTGCTGAATGCAAGAATATTCTGTATATATGTTAATTTCGTACAGTCTGTGAATGTTCAAACAATAGCGGATGAGTTGAGTTGAGGTAAAATCATTCAAATTATGCGTGAAGAATTATATTTGTTTGCATATATGATTTCATGTAATTGTAATTTTCTGTTTCACTCTAAAATAGCATATAGAACATACGCTATAAGCTGTGCTAGTGGTTCTACAAAATTTTAGATTTTAATTAATTAAGTTATTGTTGACTGAAGCCTTGTAGCATCGAAAAAGTACGATATACGCAGAATAGCTTGAAAGTTCTCTAAAGTCATCGGATAGAGTCCACCAGCCTTAATCTGGAAGAAAGCAAATGTTTTCACAAGATTTGTAACGCATTTAAAATTAATTTTGCTATTTGTAACAACATATGTATTTCGAGTGGCTTATAGCTTTTGGCGATCATTATCTGCATACGTTTGCGTATTTCCAGATTTCCATCATACCACGGGGTATCGTAAGCGGCGTATGTAACTTTTAGGCCCTGCATTAAAAGAAACATAGTTCGAAGTATATGCAATATCAAGGTAGATATAGAAAATAGGGGTAGAAAAGAAGAACGTCTGGCGTGCTGTAAGTATTACTACTTGAGCGTTGTCTACCTCAATAACGAAAAAAATATATGTATATATATATATATTTATTTGTGTGTGTATATATATAAAATTCAAAGAATAAACAGTTACATAGTTCGAGAAATTATTAGCATAATTGTAGGTTATACCGATGACGTAAAAGTTAAAGCTGATAAACGCCAAAGCTGATAATATGAGACGAAGATCATGTACCTTTACAAATACATAAGAAATTTTATATTAAAAATATGTAAGGGAGCCGTACTCCTCACTTTTACTTTCATTCTTATATCAATTTAATTTTAAATCTGAGTCTCAATATTATACTCAATCTCAATTTCAATCACATTTCAATTTCAATATCAATTTTAATTTGAATCTCATCCTCAATATTATTCCCAATCTCTATCTCTATCTTAATCTCAATTTAAATCTCAGTCTCCATGGCAAGTTCATTTGCAGTCTCAATCATAATTTCAATGTCAATCTTAATCTCAATCTCTATCGGAACCTCAGTCTCAATATCAATATCAATCTCATTCTCAATCTCAATCTCAATCTCAATCTCAATCTTAATCTCAATCTCAATATCAGTCTTAATCCCAGTCTGAATCTTAATTTCAATATCAATCTTAATCTCAAATTTCAATCTCAATCATAATTTCAATCTCAGTCTCACTTTCATTCTCAATTTCAATTGGAACCTCAGTCTCAAAGTCAATCTCAATCTCAGTCTCAAACTCAATCTCAATCTCAGCCTCATTTTCAATTTCAATCTTAATCTCAATCTTATCTTCAATCTCAATCTTAATCTTAATCTCAATCTTAATTTCAATTTCAATCTCATTTACAATCTCAATTTCAATCTCATTTGTATTCACAATTTCAATCGGAACCTCAGTTTCAGTCTAAATCTCGATCGCAGTCTCATAATCAGTCTCAGTCTCAATCGAGACCTCAGCCTCAGTCTCAAAATCAATCTCAATCTAAATCTCAGTCTCAATCTTAGTCCTAATCTCAATCTCATTTAAAATCATTAGCTTATCATACAACATATGTTATTTATGTCATAAGAGCACTCACCAATGAGAGAAAGAAGATCAGCAAACAGAGCATTAAGCTAAAGAGAGCAACATGAGAGAATCCATCGATTGAAACCAAATATTCGAGATCATTGTGCAAACTTCAAAGCAAAAATTGAAAATTTTCAAACAAGTAAAAAAGACAGAAAATCGGGGAAAAAATTATAGAAATTGTGATACAGGTTCTAAATATTATTTCAACTCATTGACTGCCCGTTTCTTAAATTGCCAGTAAATAGTTGTCTTACGAATCGATTTTCTCATGATACAAAAGGCCTTCCTTAAACTCTCCCAGTTCGGACGCCTCCTTCTGTTTGCTGATGTTTCGCAACTTCGTGTGCAGATCCAACAAAATCACAGCGCTGAACTTGAGCGACGTAAGCAAAATATTCGTGAATGGCAGATAAACGAAAATGAATGTCTGCACCAACAATTGTTGGAGAAAGAAGAATTCGTAGAATGGCGTCTGTTTGGCGTCAAAGAAAATATAATGTATATCCAGTATAAATTCCTCAAACTAATAAGAAAAGAAACAATAAACATATATTAAATACCGGTAGATACTTTATTTGACTGTCGCTTGCTGCGTTCTTCCAAAGGAAAGGGATATATGTAAGAGCAGAGAGCACCAATGGTGATGGTGTAGAAGCCGATGCGTGTAAACTTTTGACCATGAGGAATCTAACCAAGCGGTGAGGTATGTGCGCCAGCATATAAAAATTCATGCCCGTCTTACCGATGTCGCCACCCCACGTCTTATATAAATTGATGATTTGTCCCATATAAGTATGTGGCCACCGGCACGAAGGCCAAAAGTATTGGCTTTGTTCTGGTGGATCGACCGTTGAGTCCCAGTTGCAGAAAAATTTTCACATTTACTGAATACAACGGTAAATTTTTATAGTTCTGCATTTTGCGTTGCTTTACAAGTCCATTATTCATTGAAAAATACTGAATGAAGAACCCTTACGGCCTTGTCTTTTTATTGAATGGTGTGGTAATTTTGAGGTGCTGAAAGGTCACACTACTCGTTAGCTCTGATAATTGCGTTAAATTGTTGCGTTTAACTGTAAATTGCAACAATTAGGTTAAGTGTGGAAAAATGCATGGCAATTTTTTTATTTTTTTAGCAAGTAATATTTCAATTACCTCTATGTGGAGGCCATTAGTAGTATTACGAGTAGTAGTTTTATGACATGTGGATAGTTCAATAATATATCCATTGGTATCGATCATATTTTGGTAAATTTTTCCTTGGTATCTACATATGTATTTTACTTCGGTCGGTTTAGAATGGAAGAAAATAATATTTGTAGAAACTCTTTTTTTCCATTAACTATAATATTTACCTAGTATTTAAGCGAATTGAATTTAACTACTTGTTTGTTCGATTCACCACTCTTCTTCTAACAAGGACCTCACTTGGCCATTTTGGAACGCCGGTCCGTTGTGATACCCCACTTCCTATATATTGGATCATAAGAGCCTTACAAATTGACAAAGCGCTTAGGGTCTATCACAAAGTTATTGAGACTGCTTATGTTAGTTTCGGTTATGTTTTCTGGAACGCCTTAGTTAAGACTACAGAAATGTTTCTGTGTTAGTCTTGCAGAGACTGTGCAATGGAGGAGAAAGCGCCTAGATATTTTCACTTCACCCTACTCCATAGAACTTGGAAACTAACGTCTTACAAGATCTTTAGCCTTCTGTATGATTGCCTATCGGACAGTGTTTATCAAGAACCTCTAGTTTAGTAGATATTCTCTTGCTAAGCGCAGGCAAGGTTCTTTAATTCAGTGCTAGACCGCGAGACGCCATTGGGAATCTAACTCGGTCCCATTCCGATGAGAGCGCAACCAGCTTATCGGATCCGCTGTGATCAGTCACCCAAATAAGTCTGATGATAAAGTAGCTTGATGGTATTTCTAGTGAAAACAGACATTCCTTGATTAACTTTGAGCGCATAGTCAGTCTCAGAGCTAGTATTGTAGCTTCGTTGTCGGTGTGAATGTTCATCTCCGTAAAAGAAGCTGCAATTTGTAGCAGTATTACCACCGCCACTTTGATAGCAGCCGGTTCTGCCTGGAAAAGACAGAAGACTAGAGAGGACCGGTTTAAAACTAAAATGGTTGAAGAGCTCTTTACAGAAAACTCCTCTTAAAACTTCCCACCTAGTTTAGATCCATCCTCGTATCGTATTCCTCTCATCCACACATCTCCCGTCGGTACGTGAGCAGAAAAGCAGCCGTCGCGAGTGGACTCCGTGTCACAGTGATTAAAGTTTTCAAAAAACTCACTGGGGCTCTTCTTCAGCGACTCCTATTCATCCACATGTCTGTAGATTGATCCAAGTTTTCCGGAGCGCAGTTTAAGAAGCAGATAATTTCGATAATTTCATATACCCAGCTTTCTTGACGCTTACAGCACACTTTGCACACATACACCTCCCGGTAATATCCACGGGTATTGCGCTAAAATGGCATTAAGTAATGTCATTTGTGTAGTCCGCAGTGCACCGGAGATGCAGATGAGAGTCGCTAAAGCTCTAACTTTTAGCAATTGTAGCCGTTTTCAGCGCCCTCTACCAGACGAATGCACCAAAGAACATTATTGACTTGACTACGGTTTAGTAGAGGCAGAGTTCCCTCGTTTTCCCTATAGTTCTTCTATAAGGCAACCGATGGCTTCTTACTCTCTTCTCGATATTTGGACGCCAAGAAACCTTTCTATCAAGGATGAGCCGTAGGTTTCTCACCCCACAAAGAAGTTGAATATGTGCTTATCCGAATGAAGGGAGAGTCACGATTGGTATCTTAAAAATTAATCATTAAATCATTTCAGTTTTACTTAGATTGACGACTAATCCGATTCTATTCGCCCAGTTAGATACCACCTTGAGGTACCCTTCGGTTTTGCTTGTAGACGGTATTTAGGGATTTCCTTTATCCATAGGCAGGCTCGTTCCTCGAGTATTTTAAATAAGTCGTTAACCATAAATATTCAAACAATTGGGAAAAGTACCTTTCCCTCCGCGGTTCCGCAATCTCTAAGTCTTAACAAATTGCATCCTGGAACGCTGTGCAGATCTTCAAAAGCTAACTTTAATATTTTCATAAAATGAATTTACAAATGTTAAATTGAGTCAGATTTCCGGGATTAAGAATAGTTTTTTTTATTATTTCTGCAATTGATTGCTTGCAGTCCCCAGAAAGGTGCCATTTCAGCTTCGAGCGCTCTGACAAATTGCTTCAAGTGCCATTAACTGAGGCATAATGAATGAATATGAAAAATATCAAAAAGAAAAAGATAGTATATGTATATATATACATCGATGCGTCCGAACGTCTCGTGGTATTGCGAATATGTTGCTGGGAAAGCAGGCATGTGCTTACTCATTAAGAGTAAATACATAAATCGTCTCAAAATAAGTATATAATTGACTCTACGTTGTGAGCCAAGCGTACATTCTCATTTGCGCGGGGGAATTTTAAGTCAAAGGAAGCGCAGGTATATACTTATGTATCGGCTGTAATTAATACGGATCGCCAACAATTGTTGTTCTTCAACAAGGAAGTCATTAATGTGCATAATTGTATGTGTTCTGCGTGTGCGTTAACGAAGTTACAAGAGCAATGCGTAGGTGTTCTCTGGTGCTTTGCATGAAGGATGATGTCGGCCTATCCGTGCAAAAAGAAAAAAATGTTTACGAAACATAAACAGCTTAACAATTTATAATAGAAGAGAAAGTAGTTGTCTATGAAAGTAATTATGTCATCGGAGAGAGTTGCAAGTGTAGCCTTTTTGGACGCTCTCTACCAGATGAATATACTAGAGAACATTATTGGCTTGACTACGGTTTAGTAGAGCCAAAACATAACCTTCCTTTTTCCAACTTTTGTTCAATTCGACTCATCTGGTCATTGATTGACTGTGAATGGAATGTATTGAATGTGTGCTGATCCCACTAATGCTTATAGTTGTCTCAATCTCACGATAGGTCACACGACTGTCTTTCAATATCGCGCACAGCCTCAACTGACGAAGTCGATAGAAAAAAATAATCGCGCGAAAACGTTCACGTGTTAACTACATTTTTTTGGCAGAGATGAATATTTTAAGTTACATTTTTTTGGCAGAGATGAATATTATAAGTTACTGTAAACAACACAAATAGCACACAACGTTCCCTTTTGGCGTGGATTTTGGGCTGAAGGCACAATAGCACCATACTTTTTTGAAAATGAGGCTGGTTGAGCAGTGACCGATATCGCGTTGTAATAACCCAGTTCTTTTTCCCGAAATTGTATGGTATTGATGAGGGTTTCAACAAGATGGTGCCACATATGTACGATCATATCGTATCATATAGCATGTGAAACACTTCAGTTACTGCATGAGTCATTTCCAGAGCTTGCATTCTCTCGTTTCGGTGACCAGAACTGGCCCTCTAGTTCGTGTGATTTAAGACCATTTCATTAATTTTTATGGGTGTATTTAAAATCTCAGGCCGATTACAACAAACCCGCAGCTTTATACAAAACAATCATGACAAATTTCGATAAACGACTGTGTAAGTGCATGGAGTGCCGTGAAGGCCATTTGTGCGAAGTGTCATTTCATTAATAATACTATCTACAGTACGTCATGGTACAATAAAAAAATGAAACTCTAAAGACTAAAAGTTGTGTTTTCTATTAAATTCCAATTTGTCTTTTGACTTTTTTGACTAGCCAATATATCGGTTACTATGAGAGATAACTGAACAGGACTAAGTTTGAGCTCAACTGGTGTCAAAAATCAATTAAACAGTACCACTTCCTACCTTAGCTTTCTTGTTGAGTAAACCGATATCTATAAGATCAATAGAATCTTTAAAAAAAAAAATATTAAAGTCGCTTCACCTGTGTTGTCCTAATCCAACAATGACTCTTTAAATTTCATAAGCGCTCAGGACTTCGTTAACAACTTTCTGACAAAATGATTAATGTGCCATTAAGTTGAATATAATCTTCTCGGGAAAGAAGCCAAAAGCATTCATACATATAACTGTACATATATACAAGTACTTTGGAAATCAATATGCAAATAATTTTTCAATGTGCGTTAAGGAAACATTCTCACAGACGTGGCGGCATTTCGCTTCAAAGGACATGAGTCGTAAAAGTTTGTATGGACGTAAGCTATAATTAATGCGAACAACAACAACTGCTCATTTGTTATTGTATTTTTTTGTGAAGTGCATAATACTTGAGCGGAAAACCATGTTTGTGTGAAGAGCTTAAAGGACGAGTCATGCGAGGATTCTTAATTGACAGTTTAAATATGGTCGTGTCTTGTCGTGTAGAAAACCCTATAAGAGGTAGACAGGAAAAATAATTATTTAAGAACGAACGATGTTTTTGAAATTGAGTTCATGCTTCAAGGAAGCACTCTTAGAGCAGTTCAGTATATTATGCGTTTAGTGAAAGTATTCAACACATGACTCCATCCCACCTACGCTAATAATGAAGAAGAAAGTATACATCCTTCAATATTTTGGAAATATGATAGCGTGAACCGAGCTAACATGGTCTTTAATGATCGTTTTTAACACTTACTACTAACAAAGCATGTCCTGGGTTTCAAAACGTTTTGGAGCAGCCACGAAAATATTTCAAATAGGGAACTTTAATAATATAAAATCTGAAGCTAAGAGCTCTAGAGAAACGATTTTGCGTGATAGAAATGCTACCTTAACGTTGTAAGAAGATGGAAGATCCATTACGACAATCGTTAACGTAAAAAATTAAAAGCGAAACCTGACCAATAAGTAATAGATCCAATATATTTTTCTATGTTATAAGTTAAGTATATTTGCACAGAGTTTAACTCTTGTTCTACAGTGCGCTAAGAAAAGTATATCAGTGAGTTACTGTTGATTGAGTCCTTGTAGTAGGGAAAAATATGAGTACGAAACACGTAAAATGGCTTGGAAATTCTCCATAGTCATCGGATATAGTCCACCGGCCGTCATCTGGAAGCCAAATGTAAATATTTTCATCTACATAAACAGTAAATAATTTAACAATTTGAAGTACTTGTAGAGGTTTCTGACATCTTGCCATCATAGTAATGACACATTTACGCATTTCCAAATTTCCTCTATACCAAGGTGTGTCGTAGGCGGCGTTGGCCACTTCCAAACTCTAGAATTAAGCAAACAATTTCATGTATTACCACCAATACAACATACGAAAGTACGAAGACAGTTTGCTACTGAAAATCAAACTTACCTCAGTTGACAGGTTGTTCGCATAATAATAGGTCATGCTGATAATATAACTAGTGAAACTGACAAATGAGAGTGCCGCTAAAATAAGTCGGAGATCATGTATCTAATAAAAAATTGGATAAGAGAAAAATAAGATGGAGTTAGATAGACGAAGGTAGAGACCGTCAGTCTCGTTTCCGTGCGATAATGGAAAATAGTTTATATAATTTTTTGACAATATGAAACATAAAATCAAGTACCATTGAAAGGAAGAAGAGCAGCATGCAGAGCATCATACCAAAGAGCGCAAGGTGAAAGAATCCATCCAATGAAAGTAAATCTTGGAGATCATCACACCAACTATATAAAAGGGAAATAAATGAAGTAGGAAAGATTACAACTTTGTGGATAATCTTACGCGATAATTTTTTGGTGATACGCAATGCATTCCTTGAACTCTTGTAGCATGGTTTCTTGATTCTCACTGCGTATATTTCTTAGCTTCACACACAAATCCTTTAAGACCAGTACACCGAACATAAAGGATATGAGGAAAATATTCGTAAACAGGAGAGAGAGAGCTAAAACGGCCGGCGTTAACCACGTCACTTGCATGAGAAAAAAAATTTCAAAGAATGGTGTTTGGAGAACATTGAACGGTGGCAATTGCACTGTTATCATATGTCCTTTGAAAGACAATTTTATTATTAAATGAAAGTAATGAGAAATATAAAATAGAATCGTCTGCCATGTAGCTTACTGCGTCCATCAAATGATATTGGATATAAGATAGCGGCAAACGCTCCTAAAGCCCCTACATAGATGGTCATTTTGCTCAGCAGTTGAGTTCGTTTGGTGATTTCCTTTAGTATACCGACCATTTGTGGATCGTCGTTTCGCTTTTTGTGTGTATCGGAAATTAGAATTAGTATGTCGTACTCACACATATCTTCCAACTCTTACCTCGATTTCTTTATGCCAGTGCGCGACACATTGCAAGAATCGCTCAAATTTATTCTTCTTCTTTCTGACGATCCATAAACGAATTAAGCAATGTGTCAAAAGCAAAAAACAGTGAAAATTCATGGTTGTCTCGCCAAGATCCTCACTCCATGTCTTACACATATTTATAATTGCCCCCACATATGTTACTATTATCATTAAGCAAAATAGAAGACTCTTCGTCCAGCCGCTTGAGTCGATGAATCCCACTTTAACCAAAACTTTCACATTCACTGCATATAACGGTAGATTTTCGTAGTTAGTCATGGTGCTGATGATTTCCACTCTCTTAAAGATAAAATGGAAAAATACTTCGTGAGCCGATTAAGCACAGTTTCGATAGTAAGCTTTAGACATCAATGCTAGGACTCTATTTCAGCAATTCATTTGATTGAGGAGATGTTATTAGCAGGAAAAGATACTCTCACAGTTTGTTAAAGTTAACTCATATATTTACTCATAAATAATACATACATACACATACAAGGTATAAGGTCAATCAGTAGTTTGAAGATGTTTATATTAGGTGCAATGGAGATGTGGGAACTATTGGCCCTATTTTGTACTTTTTTGGCAGAGACGCAGAACACACGATTAATTGAAAAAGCATTCTTGATATTGTCGGCATAGTGGCGGCCGTAGGTATTCAGGTCTGTATACTTAGTTGGCTTGATAAAGTTTGACCAACAAGCCGTTTCTTCTTTTCTGATTGTGGCCTCAAATTAGAGATTCGAAGCGCAGCCAGGTGTTTCTTTACTTGGTCTTTCCAAGGGAGTGGAGGCTTTCCTCTTCCTCTGCTTCTCGCGGCGGGTACTGCATCGAAAACTCTTTGAGCTGGAGTGTTGTCATACATTCGGACGACATTCGTATACTGGCTAGGTCACAAGTAGCAAAGTCGCAGCTCATTCCATTGAACGCGTATTCGCGTCAAAGACCATAAATCTGCCGCAGAATCTTTCTCTCGAAAATTCCTAATGCCGAAGATGATGAGTGACTTGTACAATTTGGTCTTTATTCATTGATAGAGGGCTTTACTTCTCCATTGCCTCCTCAGTTAGAAGTGGCACCAGTTGCCAAGAGTTACTCTGCGTTGGATAACCAGGCTGGCGTAGTTTGTTGGTGTTAATGCTGAATCCAACATAGAAATTATTTACGAATTCGAAGTTATGACCTCTAACAATGATGTAGGAGCCAAGTCGCGCCTGATGCGACTGTTTGTTTGATGATAGAAGATATTTTGTCTTGCCCTCGTTCACTACCAGACAGATTTGCTCCGCTTCCTTATACAGTCTGATAATTAATATCGGGATCATAGGCGTACGCCAACAGCTGTTCACCTTTATATATGATTTTAACTTCCTTATTCAGATGGCACACTTTTGCAGAACTTTTATCACATTCTCTTATTTTTTGCCCAAGTTTTCCATTAATCTTTGACTTACCTAAACTGAGGGTTAACTACTTTTAGCGTTATTGTTTCTGTGGTTCGTACTGTACACTTTATTTGTCAACTGAGCCACAAAATGATTAATGCGCCCTTAAATAGAAGACAGATGCGTAAAAATTAGCATGACTTCGAGTATTCTTCTCTGCAATGGGAACTAATCATCTGTGTCTTCGCACTCCTGGCATAAGAAATTCAAATTTCATCTGCAGCTGTTACCATAAATATTCCACTAATTGATACCTGTCTTCAAAATGCTGCTGATGCTTTGCTGACTGTTAAATACTGGTTGTGTGACATCAAAATTAACGCTCAGCAATATATTCAGTTAATTCAATCATAGTAATTATATATTGTAGTTGAAGAATATTTCATACTTTTCATAATTAATTATACAAGTTCGCATAATGAGTTTACCACGTAGTTTGCAGCGCCTAGAAGTCAACGTCGGAGTTGAGACGAGCTTAGTCGATTTAGACGCGTCCAGGGCGACCATCAATTTCAAAAGACGAAGCTCACGTTCAACAAATCAAAGATTTGGTGTTGAAAACTCGTCGATTAACAATTAGAGACCTTGTTGATGAAGTTGGCATATCGAAAAGCTCAGTCAATACCATTTTTAAGGATGTTTTGGGCCGCAAGCGCGTCAAATCTCGACTGGTACCGAAAACATTGCATTTTTTGGAAAAAAGGCGTCGCGTTGAAGTGTGTGAAACGATGCTTTCCGACTACCAGGGTGTCATGAAACGCAATTTAACTGGCGATGAGACTTGGATCTATGCTTACGACCCCGAAACAACCGATCAATCGAGCGAATATCGTGCCAAAAGAGAGCCGAGACCAAAAAAATCGCGCCAAAGTCGCTCAAAAATCATGGTCATGTTGACTGTTTTCTTCGATTATCGTGGTGTTGTGCATTATGAATTGATTTCAACCGGCCAAACAGTCAACAAGGAATATTATTTGAACGTTATGCGTCGTTTGCGTAACGTTATCCGCCTAAAAAGGCCGGAATTGTGGAAAGACAATTCTTGGTTTTTACACCACGATAATGCACCATCCCATACTGCCCTCGTAATTCGTGATCATTTCGCCAAAAACAACCCATATCGTTCCGCAGCCACCGTATTCACCTGATCTAGCGCCGTGCGACTTCTGGCTGTTCACCAAGCTCAACAGACCGCTCCGCGGACACCGTTTTTATTCTATAGAGGAGAGGCCTGAGCAGCGAAGATGGAACTCCCGGAAAGTGACTATAACCAGTGTTTCGAATATTGGAAAATCCGTTGGCATAAGTACATTGCATCGGGAGAGAATTACTTTGAAATACAATGTCACCTTATTTTTTGGGCATAGTAGTATGCCGCCTGTGCGTCGCCTATTTCAAATCACTCCAATATATGCATGAACACTGAGATACAAAATACTAGTACTAGCGCTCCGAAATATATGTAAGTACATATGTATATGATATCGGTAAAATTTTGTTCGGTATATTTTTGTTGGGGTACGTATTGCATTCCGTTTGATCTACGTTTGCTATGAACACGACAATGAAACGATAAAACAATTATATAAAAAATAGTAAAACATCAGCCGAAAGTTTTCATATTTTGGTGGAAGTTTATGGTGAACATGCTGAGTGAACATGCTTAAAGAGGCTTACATGATTCAAAAGTAGTTATTTTGGCTTGGAAGACGACGAGCGCCCTACAGAGCAAATCAAGTTTAAGGAGGAGGAACAGGAAGCATTAATTGATGAAGACAAAATGATATATCTGACAGTCATGGCATTCAGGACTTGGCTCTCGCATCACTGTGGGCAGTCATTACTTTATAACTAATTTCTTTTATCTTGTTTAGCATTAATATCTATAACAATGCCTGCTCTGGAATCAAGCTCAGGATCAAAATTGACAAGTGAAGTCCTCTCTCGATAAAAAAACACTGCAAGTCTCTTATCACTCCCATCCAGTTATACGTTTCGGAGGAATGAATAATGAGAAAATCTAATGAGTCGGCGTTACCGGTTTTCATGAGGAAGGTTTTGTAGAAGATTGATGATTTTTGGAGTATCGACTGTGGTATACAGTGACATACAGTCGGCAACATCGATACAGTTCAGCAAAACAAGGATATCACTTGGACATGGATTGGGTGTCCAACCGCCGGTGTAAGGGCGGCAAAAGAAAGACCTTCCTTTCGTTGGGAAGATCACTTGGAGTTGGAGTTGACTACATCTGATGCAATAGGCACCAAAAAGCCAAGAGAAGAAACGACTGGCGCACTGTTGTTAATACGGTTGCAATCACACAAACGGTGTCCGCTCCAGTAAATTTTAATAAGACTAAAATGATCGAGATGATGAGAGGAATTGGTTTCAGTATATCGTGTTGTGCGTCTGTTCAGCCAAGCGATAACTTGAGTGCAAGTTGGAAAGAGTATGCAAACAGGTCTAGAAAGTT
>CM050325.1:94153959-94193913 GCA_027475135.1 Bactrocera correcta
ATTTGGGGCAGAGGACGGCTCTACATAACATACAGCAAACGCAACACTCAATCTTTTACTGCATATCTTCGAAAATCGCATAATCAGCAAAAGAGGTGATGTGAATTGGCCACCCAGAAGCTGCGATTTAACTCCGTTGGACTATTTTTTGTGGGGAGCTGTTAAAGATAAATGTTACGCCAACCATCCAGAAACAATTCAAGATCTAAAGTACGAGATTAAAGCTGCTGTAGCTGCCATAAGGCCTGAAACCATCGAGAAAGTACTCCAAAATTGGGTGGGTCGAATAAGCTACTGTAAACTCAGCCGTGGTGGTAATTTGTCCGAAATTGTTCTCCACAAAAAAATCTCATAAAACAACCTTTTAAATAAATGTTAGACCTTTGAAAAATATCAAGCCGTTTTTTTTTTACTGACTTTTTAAATTTAAAATTTTATATGGCCCACCCTGTATAAAGAGCAAAAAAGCGGAAGGGAGATATTTGACAACCTTATATTCAGGTCGTATTCTATTCCAAATTTGGTGTTTAAATACATAATTGATTGTATTAGGATTTTTCCTGTCAGACTGGAGTCTCTTGGAGAGCTTGGCTGAAGAAGCTCATTTCGATCATATTTTACCCCTTTTGAGCGCCGCGTTTGACTCAACCGCGCCCGTAAACTTGATTAATAGGTGTTAATTAGCTTGGATTGATAATATTAAGTGAAATAAAATAAATTCGATGAGCTAAATTAAATATTTCTCACATTTGCTCTTCAAAAATTCTAATTTAGTTACTTTGCAGACGGCAGACAAATTGAATAAATAAATTAGAGAAATCGAAAAATACCAGCTAGCAAATGCAGCAATAATATAAATGAATATATGTATGTGTATGTTGCAGCATTTTCATTTCACCTTTTTATCTATTAGCCCATCTAGCAATCATCCATTTCACCGCATATCAAGCCGATCTTAACCGTTATATGGACATATATATGCAGACCTAATTCGTATGCAAAATGTACTCGTAAAAAGGATAACAATTTCTGAATGGCACATTGTGATGTCTTCATGTGTCAGGATATCCACAAAAGCTTATTTTTATACCGTTAGATGCACGGCATTTTTCCTTTTTGCCACATTAGAAGTTCTAAATTCTACATTTCTGTGTTTTTTAGTTCAAGTATCCTCTTTGCGAACCGCATTGACAATGAACGCATTTCGGTTCTTTTTTTTTTTACTCTATTTGCCAGACAGGTAAATGCGACAATCGAATTTGTGGCAAATGCCGCAGCGAGAGTGAGCGTGTGTGTGCTGCAAACAAGCATGTGTGGGTGTATTTGCATATACCGACTATAGTGAGTGCTGAATATATATGTATGTATGTCTGCATGACAAAAGCATTAGGTATGTGCAACTAAAGAGCAACAAAAACGAGTTGAAAAGAGTAACGGAAACGGAACTAGTGATTTCGTAGAGCATTTATGCGCCAGCATCCGGAGCTTTTGCCAGCAGCTCGTGCCTCAGCTAGCAAAAAGGACGCGCCAGCATAACGAAGGCAACTTACGCAAGCATACACACCCACACATATGTATGTGTGGTAGCTACGTGCAACATGCAACATGCGCTACAAATAAGCACGAAATTGTTATTCAAATGAGTGGCAATGTCTGTTTGTTTGCAGTTTTACTTGCTTTTGCATACTTTCTCACGATTTTTCACATTTCCAACTTGCACCCGCAACAAATAGAATTTTTATTCTTCGAATTTTTTTTGTATTCTTTTTTTGTTGTTTTTTCTATTCTTTTTTTGCTGTTTTCTATTTGCTTTTCCCACATTCGGTGCAATTGTGCAGCGCTGACGGGCAGGCAAGGGGATTAGCACTCTTTTTTTTGCGCTCTCTCTCGCTCTCCATCTCTTCCAATTTGTATTCAAATTGCGGTTTGGCAGCTGAAAGCAGCAACGCAGCGACATTTCTCGACAAATTCCGGTATTTTTCCGAAAATTTGAGCAGACAAAAGTTAATTGGTGGTTTTGGTGAGCAAACGGCTTGCCAGCACCTGGGGCAAGGTAACATATGTAAGCCTTAAATGGGTTTGAAATTCTCACAACAACTGTCTGCCAGCCCATTAACGAGTGCCAGGTAGACCCTTGTGTTTGAAATCTCTGCGTTTTACTCCATACTTAACCGCAACAAATAACTGTCGGCCGGTAAGCAGCCGTCGTCTCGCTTCGGCACCGCAAAGCGAGTGAGCTTATGGCTGAATTGACTATTTGTAACCCTTCACTTGCTAACTAGCAAATAATTTAGTTGTAGCTGACAGTCGAAACATAACGGTAAAGAGCGCTACAACAGCAGTTGGGAAGACAGTAGTACTGACAGACAAACAGTTGTATAGATCCTTACACAAACACATACACAAACTCTTAGTTCGCATTACGAACCCAAACAGTTGAGTAAATCCTTTCTTTTGTTAGTTCGGTTAATTTGTTCGTTTATGTTTGCTTTACCAACTTTCCTCAGCTGCACCACCGCTCACTCCCTTCGTCCTTACGTTGCGCTCGCTATGGTCTAATTATCCTTATTTATTTTTAAATACTAGATACCACAGCAAATGCCAAACATTTCTAAATGTCAAAAGGGAGAAAAAATCGGACAGTCTCGTCCTCTTTTCTCCGCACCGTTAACCCAGCGCTCCGTGATTTGCTTTTCACTTTGGCATTCTTAGTATTTGGACCGTAAAAATGCGGTTAATGATACAGTTACAATTATATATACAAATACACACATATATATATATGTAATGTCTATGCATATAGGTATGTGTACACATGTAACTCTTTTGCTTCGGCGTCTGTCGTTGCCATGTGGCAAGCGCCTGTGTGCAGCTGTGCCTTCGAATGATATTCTAGCTGAATAATTAGTTGGCATTGAGCTGACAAAAAGTTAAGTTGTTCGGAAATAAGCTGATTTTAAAAGCGGTTTAATTGAAGAGCGAAAGGTTTGTGGTATATAATTAGCAATACATACTTATGCTAATACATTAAGGCGATTAAGGAGAGGAAGTGCTATAGGCAATAGAATTTCTAGAAGCATGATGGCTGTATCTATAGTTCAATGTAGTACGATCCTTAGACTAACTATATGCATAACCACATGCACTATTCGCGTTTACGACTCCTTGTCTAATTGAAGCTTAATGAAGCACCTGACGTGCAAAACCTTTCTTTCTAGGCTTTGTCTTGGACCAGCTTTGACACACCAAAGGGTTCAGCGCCCTGACTTAACTTGGCAATTATGGGTATCATAACAAATAAATAAGGCTTTAAACAATTTAAAGGAAGATTTTTTCTCACCGATATATAATTTTTTTGATAAACAATTTAAGGCCAAAATTTCGGTCAAAAATAACATTGAGAAACCGCAATTTGTCAAAAAATTTTAATCTGCTTATTTCTTTATATATTTTACTAGATTTGACATTACTTTAACGAAATCTATTTGCTTTTTTTATTTCAAAGGATCCAATTCTTAGATATAGTGGTCACCGCAAAACGTATTTTTTGAGAGGAGCTTCCGGTAATCAGCTGTAGTTAGTCTTTAAATAAATATTAATTATTACTGAATTTTAAAATACGGTTAAGAGATGCCACAATTAGTGTAAAAATTTTTGGAAAAATAAATTTTAAAGTTTTCTCGGAAAAAAATCGCTTTTTTCGGACTTCTAACTGTATACTGTGCCCAAAAACTAAGGTGACATTTGAATTTAAACTGCGCGCCTCGAAGGTTTTGAAGAATTACTTTTTTTAGGTTGGTAGTACTGTCAGTCACATTTGCATCAAATTTCATGTCAAAATGTTCATTAGTGTTTGGGATACGTGTCGTTTTGTGAACTGCTAAAAGTGAGTTTTTCGTTTTTTGCGATGTCGAAATTTGTTGAGCAAAGAATTTGCATTAAATTTTGTTTACGGAATCAATTTTCTGCTGCAGATACGTTGAGGATGGTGCAGAAAGCTTTTGGTGATGAGGCTATGTCTAAAAAAAACTGTTTACAAGTGGTATAGTGAGTTCCAAGCCGGCCGTGAACGTATCGAAGACGAAGAGCGTCCAGGGCTACCATCAACCTCAACCGACGAAGCCCACGTTCAACAAATCAAAGATTTGGCGTAGAAAAACCGTCGATTAACAATTGGAGACCTTGCTGATGAAGTAGGTATATCGAACGGCTCAGCCAATACCATTGTGAAGGATGTTTTGGGCCTCAAACTCGTCAAATCTCGACTGGTACCGAAAACATTAAATCTTTTGGAAAAACGGTGTCGCTTTGAAGTGTGTGAAACGATGCTTTCCGACTACCAGGGTGTCATGAAATGCATTATAACTGGCGATGAGACTTGGATCTATGCTTACGACCTCCAAACAACCGATCAATCGAGCGAATATCGTGCCAAAAGAGAGCCGTGACCAAAAATATCGCGCCAAAGTTGCTCAAAAATCAAGGTCATGTTGACTGTTTTCTTCGATTATCGTGGTGTTGCGCATTATGAATTCCTTCCAACCGGTCAAACAGTCAACAAGGAATACTATTTGAACGTTACGCGTCGTTTGCGTAACGCTATCCGCCTAAAAAGGCCGGAATTGTGAAAAGACAATTCTTGGTTTTTACACCACGATAATGCACCATCCCATACTGCCCTCGTAATTCGTGATCATTTCGCCAAAAACTCAACCTATATCGTTCCGCAACCACCATATTCATATGATCTGGCGTCGTGCGATTTCTGGCTGTTCACCAAGCTCAAAAGACCGCTCCGGGGACACCGTTTTTATACGATAAGGGAGATTTAAGCCGCAGCGAAGACGGAACTGAAGGCCATCCCGGAAAGTGACTACAACCAGTGTATCGAAGATTGGAAAATCCGTTGGCAGAAGTGCCAATGTTCGTTGGAATATAGGAAGGATAAGTGAAAACCATTTTAAAGATTGTTTGGGTCTAAGAAAAGTGAAAGCACTAAATTTTTTTCGTAAAACTGCGTCGCGTTAGCGTCTATGAACCAATGCTTTTCAACTACCAGGATATCATGAAATGTGTTACGATGGGCGATGAGTCTTGAATATATGCTTACGACCTGGAAACAGACAATCGGCCGAATATTGTGGCAAAAGTGAGCTGAAGCTGAAAAAAACATGTCAAAATAGGACAAAAATCAAGGTTACTTTGAAAGTTTGTTTTTTTTTTTTGTTTCGATTATCGAAGTGTGGCCAAATTGTCAACAAGAAATAATATTTGAATGTTTTGTGTCGTTTGAGCGAGGCTATTCGTTATGCGCCGAGCAACTCTCGGTTTTTGATTTTAACTGCTAGCTTTTAACTGATTACTTTGAGGGAAATAACATAGAATTTGAAGAATAAATTAAGAACATTAAAATTATGAAGAAAGTCTTACTATTTTTTGCTCAGAATAAATATACAATAGTGGCCACGCACACCTTACCACTCAAAATTTTCAAATATTGTGCATATTTGAATACACCTTATTGCGGCACCTTTTGCGGTATATAAATTCTTTATTTAGAAATAAGTTAATGGCATGTTATTAATCAAAAATATTAAAAATTAAAAACAAAACACATTCAGCTGTAGATAAATCAATTGAACGATAGCGAGCTTTACAAAATGAGCTCGAAATGTAACAGATTGACATGCGATGGAAAAGTTTTTATTTTTATTTTTTTAATTAATTTTCATTTACACTATTTTTTATTTTTTCGGTGTAAATTTTTTTTTTTTTTATATTCTTAATATTTTAAATAAAAAAATATATTGTGGTTAGGAAATAAAAAAAAATAATAATTTTATCTCGAAGGAAACGCTTTCTTTCATGTAAAATAAAAATAAAAAACCCAAAAACTTGGATTTTTTGAGATTGTATGAAAAAGCTGTTAGAACTTTTCATTATCTGCAACTTTGGCATATGAATTTATTGCAGTCACAGTTTTTCTCAAAAATCAGTTTTAACCACTAAAAATTCAACCACACCTCTCCCCTTCTTCTTCCCGACCCCAGATCACCCCTGCATTATTTTTCCTTTCATTATTGCTATTTCAACTTTCGTTTCCGATGAGTTTCAACCAACTACGATGTTTTTTATTCCAAAATCATCTATCCGTATATTCTATATTTACTTGACATTTTTTAATTGCGCGAAAATTAGTTACAAATTTGTCATGCACAGATAAAATGTTTCACTTCGAAAGCAGCCCGCGGACAGTTTCATCCGTCAAAAACAAAACCGAAAACTGAAAAACTGAAAAAAACGCGAGTTTTCCACAAATTATTATTAATTGGTATTTTATAGCTAATTTGCAAACTTTTCTTTAAAAAAAATAAAAACTACCAACACACATTTATATTTACATTTAACTCGCGCTGCCGGCAGCAGTTGCATTTAGCACGAAAAAAATGTTGCTCATACGCCCCCGCGAAACAAATTACTTTGCCATAGCAAACAAAAGCTGTGATGCGGAAAAACTGCAAAGTTCAAAACAAATTTGTCACGCAAAAGTAATTAATTAAATTTAATTGTCATGCAAACTATGCTTACTTTGTTGCTTGGCATTTGGTGGCGTTTTTTTGCCGCGCCTTTTTCGCTCATTGCTGCAAAGTGACTACCACTCATTGCCCTCGCTCGCCTGCTACCCAGCATCGCTTGATAATTGCTGGCGCAATAGAAGCGTAGAATGCCATAAACAGATGTGCAAATAGCCAACTAAGGAATGCTGCAACAATAGCGCGGCAATAATAACAAAAACACGAGCACACAAAGAAAACAAATGCGAACAATAAGGCGGCAAGAAACATGCAAGCAGGACTTTTTCGGGGAACAAAAGACAGCATGGCAGGCAGAGAAATGGGAAATTCGTTGCATTGTGGCCACATTGAGACCGTGTCAAAAGCAAATATTGCTGCGTATTTGTTGCAGCGCTGTGTGGCAAGCAATTGCTGGCAAATAAGTGGAACAATAATAATAGCAGCAGCGAGTGAATGAGTGTGTGAAAGTGAGTGCCGCCACAAAATTGAAATGTAAAAGTATTTATTTGCCACATTGCAACAGACACCAGTGCGTTTTTGTGGCAACTGTGTACAAATGAAGAAGGAGCAGTTAAAAATAAAGATAAATATTTTTGTGTAGCAACTGAAGCCAAGAAAACTAAACCAGCACACAGCGCCAGCTTTGGCCATGCAACAGACGCATTTTTCAGGCATCTCTAAAATAGTCTGCATGCCACACTCCGCAAACACACATACACACATATATATTTCGACGGCTATCTGCTTGGTTATTTAAAGCGACATGGCACAGTTACACATTTCAGCGTCAGCCATGCAATCAACGAGCTGCCGGCCAACTAAAGAGTCAACATGGCGCACTCAACATGACTTGACAGCGGATCCTTAAAGAAAAATGCCAGTTAACTTTTGCGCTGTTGGAATGAATTGAAAGTGTTGCTTTTTCATGTCTTACAAAGTGACTCAAGTGGCTTGCTGGTAGGTCGCTACTGCCGGTGACGTCATCAACGAGGTCTCTGGCACTTGTGTGTCATCGTCAATGTTATGCGCGGTAGTTAGGACTTTTTAAATATTTTATGAATAAAGAATAATAATAATGTTAACTTTTTCTTATTTATATGAAAATTAAAACCGTTATGTCGAGGATTTTGACTTAACTTTCTTTTGTGCAGCGAAAAATTTTGACCAAATCAGTATAAGTCTCAATTAAATAGAGAAAGTCAGGCATTTTCAGTATCTATTGACAGTGTGGAATGAACACAATAACCACCTTGCTAGGGTTCGAGTCCCACCTAAAACCGCTGTCGTACTTTGGAACGGCACCCGGTTGCAATGCAACTCCACATTCAACTGACAAAGCGTCAGTTATTTCTGCATTTGGGTTTAAACCACAACCACCACGATACTTCCCGAAGGTCCAGTCCGCATAAGCAGGCTGGAGCGCACTCCCAGGGCTTCTGCTCCCCGTGGAAGCAGAATTAAGTCTTCGGTCAGACCTCGTAGCTGAAATTACTACCAGTTGAGCTTCCATACAGCTAAGGACTAGTGGTCAAGGGTTGGACGCCATACAAACATTACATACATACACCACTCATCCAAAAGCTAACCCTAATTCCCAGTTAAACGCCTGCGCAGCTTAATCAACCCACGCGCAAACGACTATAACTGCTCGGCATTCCGACTAGTGGAGATCACATCGTTAACATCTAAACGGCCATCAGTCCAGCTAATCCCCAAACCTCCCAAATCCCTAATGTACGAGTACATCGGGCATTCTGCAATTACATGCACCCAGTCCTCTATCCCCGCCCCACAAAAACAACCCGACCTATCAGATAGGGGCCTCTGATACAAAAATATATTCAAAGGCCCATGCCTCGTAAGCAGAAACCCGAGACCCAGACAAACTCTCTGAAGTCTGGGTTACCCTGATCAAACCCAACGCCCCAAATGCATTCAAAAGTCGCTCGACCGTTAGGACTATTGTTTCAACGGTCTTGCCACCTACACTTGACCCTATCATCTAGAAGCCTCCTGTTCCCTAGATATCCCTCCCTCTCCATATCATCATTGGAAATCCAGTCATTCTACAGCAATGACACCTAATAGAACCTGCATAGCTAGCATCATACAACGCTGAATTGACATGAGTTTCTGGGACCCCAAGACGGCGTCACATACTTGATGCTGAGCCCGTTTACCCGGACAATCGGCGGACGAGCTGGCCAGAAGTTGCCCTTAAAAAGCAGTTTTTTCTGTCGATACGAGTATGTCCATTCCCACACTCAAACCCCAAGTATTTACAATCTCTAAGTGATGTCCTCCCGCCCACTCCAGCTTCGACCGCGAGCGACCTTCGACGAAAAGGAGAAGATCGTCCGCATACGCACAACATTTATGGAGTGGCTTGAGCTGCCCAAGCAGAGAGTCCATCATAAGATTCCAAATATATGGGCCACAGATGGCAGCCACGAGCCACTCCAATCTCCATACTCCCAATCATGCCGACTAGAGACATCACTGTTGATATTCATAATTTCGAAGTCGTAGATTATTTGGCCTATCTGGGAAGCAGTATTAACACCAGGAACAATGTCAAACTCGAAATCCAACACAGAATAACTCTTGGCGCCCAACAGGTGCTACTTTGAACGGGGTAAAGGAAGCTCCTTAAACAACTATCGAACTAATTATAATAATCCAAACTGAAGTCTCTATTACCAACAGCATACAATATTTAATAATTCTCTTTGGCTTCGCTAAAAAGCTTATGTAAATAACGTAGAATTTAATTAGACTCAAGAGTTTGCCAACTTTCTATCCACTTGATTATTTTGAAATTAAATATTAGCTTCTCCAAGCTGAGTCAACATGCACCTGCATTCTAATAAGTTTTCGTACACTTGCAAAATTAATTTCCCTGCACTGCCAGCACCAACAACCACACCGCCGCCAAGGTAGAAACCGCAAAGTCACAGCAATCCCATCAACGAGGCATTAGAGCGTGAGCAGTGCGCCTTTAATGCCGTGAAATACAAAAATTAACAAATTAGCAAGTTATTGATGCAGAAAAATACTTTGGTGAATCTTTAATTAAGTGCATCCGCACTACAGCCCCGTCGCGCCCCGCACGTAGCCACTTCAACCGCTACTTAACTTAAAAGCTAAGCGATCATTTCATTTATGCAGTTTTTTGGCTTTGCTTTCGCTTTGCATTCGCTTCATCTATGCTCGTTTTTTGCTCTTTAGTGCGCACTTAGTTTCGTGAAAATTGCAACATTTTGTTTTAATTTTAACTTTTTTCTATTATCTCTGAGTACTGGCGCTCGTTTTGTTGAAGAAGACGGTCGCTTCATCATTACCATCATTGCGATGAGCCAAGCCACAGAAATATGGCATGTAAAAATGTGTAGTGATGAATGGAAAGAGAGGAATGAGTTGGTGAGGAGGCGGTATAATGAGAAGCAGAGTAAGGAAGGAGGGTAAGCAAAGAGAAGTGCTGCATTTGCATTGTGGCATAATGTTTGTTTGTAAGTATTCAATTTCTGGCTTCTTTCTCGACTCTTTCGTGCGTAATTAACTGATTCGAAACTTTTCGTTTCTTCATGCGGTTTTATATAACCCAGCGCTTGGCTAAGCCACTTGGGTATTATGCGATACTTTAGCAAAAACATGGCCAAGTATTCGCTCTGTAGATATCTAATAGTTACAATGACCACTGGACTTTAGGACTCCAAAAGCTTTGGACTTATAATTTTAGTGGTTTAAGACCTGCTCCAAAGTTCTGAAGCATACTTCGGAGAGGCAATTTTTTCTATAATTTTGCATTCTGTCCAAACGTCGAAAAGGGAGGCTCGAAAATCTGCGCCAACTACCGTGGAATAAGCCTCATCCTTCAAAATCGCATATATGAATCATACATATATAATCAAGAAGAAGAAGTGTGAAAGACTGAATCGACCAGATTTTCACTATGCGCCGAAACTCGGAGAAGATCCGTGAAAGAGAGATCGACATACATCACGTCTTCGTCGATTTAAGACTGCCTTCGACAGCACGAAATGGAACTGTCTTTATGCCACTATGTCTGAACTTGGTATCCCCGCAAAACTAAGACATCTCGGTAAAGTCGGTGATATATAATAAAGAAGAAGAAGAAGAGGAATAAATAAAACTGCGTGGTATGAAGTGGCATATTCTCTTTTTGAATTATTCATTTTTCGTAGTCTGAAAATCAAGAGATTGCGATCAGTTTTGTCTATCAAGTACATCTTTCTTAAACAAAACCTCGATTCGGATAACAGGCATTGGGAATAAATTGACAACCGCCACTCGCAATTATATCGCTTACTTCAAGTTTGCTGATTATCATTTCACTTTGTTAAGCTCAATGAGGTCTGCACGAATTTCATGCTCAACTCGCCGCGCTCAGCAACAGCTGCATTTCGCCAACGCCGTTAACCACAGACTTGAAGAGCAGCGGAAAATTCTTTCATAAAGCAGATATTGGAAATTTCTGCAGAGAAAACGCCATAAACTTTTACAATCTCCAAAGAATTCTGCATTTTTATTGCAACGCAAAAACCTAGCAACCAGTAGATGAAATGCATAGTTTTCCAACGGCATATTCTATGTTAATAAAACGAGCGCAAACGAATGACAACAACAACAAAAATTAAAGCTTAAAAGAAAGAAACAAAAAGTGGCCATTTTGTTTTACGCCAAATCAGCTGGTGGTCAACAAGGCTAAGCATAACTTCCTTTACGGCACATCAAAAAAGAAGTTTAGAGAGAATTCTTTAGTCAATTGCCGGCAGCGAATTTTGCAAAACAATTTACAAGATTTTTAAGCTAAAGTACAAGTAACTATGCATCCGCTGCGGACAGCTGTGGTGGTTGTCTTTGCAAACTTAGTTATGTTCATTTGGTCACAGCACCAGCAGCAAGCCCCTCTCTCTCTCTCTGACACTGTAGGTGTGAGCGACTGAACCTGCAGATTTATGCACTTCGCAACTTCTGACTTCTGGTAGATGCTTGGCAACGCCTTTTTAGCATTTAGTAAGAATTTATAGCCGACAGCTAAAAATCTTATTTCAATAAGTCTCTTCGTACGCTGGTCAGGCTTTCTACAGCTGAAGTTGTTATATGTACTATATGTACATTTATTAAGGTGATCATTAAAAGATACACATTTTGTTTCAAATTCGAATCTCTGTTTTACAAAACTAGCTAGCATGACCTTTTAAGTGGCAATCTGAATTTCGAATACAATACGCTTCACCGTCCCGAATCGGCGAAAAAAATTATACACATGCGATTGCTTCAACTTCAATAGTCTGTCAGACACTGAGTAAAACTAATGTAAAAAGTATCTTTATTACCCTTTATGGGCCACCCTAAGTTAGTGGATAGTAAACGTACTACAACTTCCAATTTCTTTAGTTTCCATGAAAGTGGTAATCGGGCTTAAAGAAATTCAACATTTCTATACCTCCGTTTTCATAGTTATACAGTTTCAAAAGAAATTTTCCAAAGCTACTTAGTCGTTCTCAGCTGACACGTGTCATTGGAATTTTAAAACCCTGCATAGGGTACTTAAATTTGCAACGAACTTCGTAAGAGTCGCAGATACATGAAAACATGTGAAGTCATGTGTAGAAGTAAAGGCAAGTGAGAAAAGTTCTCTGAGCGTCATTCCCTTGAGAGTGGCCAGAAACGATTATTTTACATATGGCTTAAGCAGCTCCCGACCTCCGGACTTAGGCCAAGTATCCTCTGGGTCTCAAACAAGGCGACTCCCTATCGTGGGATTACTCCAATTTACTGCCGGAGTAAATTTTTCGAGCTGCAGAGCCGAACAGAGAAAGTGCAATATTCTACAAGAGTGTACAGCTACTGGCATACGCCGATGGATCGATATCATAGGTCACAAAAACAGCGCCGAAAAATCAGCTTTCTCTAGACTTGATAAGGAAACGAAGCAAGTGGATCTGGCAGTAAACGTGGGCAAGACAAAATATTTCCTATCATCAAACAAATAGTCGTCACGACTTGGCTCCCAAGTCACTGTTGACAGTCATAACTTCGAAGTCAAAGATAATTTCGGTTATCTTGGAACCAGCATTAACACGAACAACAATGTCAGCCTTGAAATCCATCGCAAAATAACTCTTGCCAACAGGTCCTACTCCGGGCTAAACAGGCAATTGAAAAGTAAAGTCGCCTCTCGACAAACAAAGACCATGGTCTTTTATGCCCGTTGGCCACAGCGAATACCACATTCGATGGATCAATGAGCTGTACGAGTGATACGGCGACATTGACATAGTTCAGCGAATTAAGACACGAAATCTAGGCTGCCTAGGTGATGTCATGGAATGGATGAAAACACTCCAGCTCTGAAAGCATTCGACGAAGTACCCGCAGGGGAAAGCAGAGGAAGAAGAAGACCTCCACTCGGTTGGAAAGGCCAAGTGGAGAAGGACATTGGCGCCAAGAGCGAAAAGGAAGAAGGACTGGCCCGCTGGTTCAAACTCGTCTACAACCGCGAAGGCGCTGTCTACGCCAATAAAAAAGGGAGAAAAGACGATGATAAATTGGACAAATTACGTGAGAGTAATGAAGTAATTACAGAAACACTTTACACAATTTAAAATATAATTGATTTCATTGCAAGAAAACCGTAGACTCAATGAATCGCACCATAGTCACACGACGAAGCCAATATGCAGAAAAAGAATATTGATGTCGCACAGTTCGCGAGAACCATTCATTATTTCATATGAAATCGATGTATATTTATTTTTGCAGGCACGTTAACCAAGTGCGTTGATGTCTGCTCTTGTCGACCCTTTCGCCTTTTGTCTTCATTTCATTACACTTAGAGAAAAGCAGGCATTCACAACTGGCAATTAAAGGCACTTGACATACCAACTTTCATATGCATATGTCATATACATTTGTACTCCACATATCGCTTATATAATCATGTGATCCACAGACGACGCCCACACACTCCTCGCTTTCGTACATCGCGTTCTCCCGCGAAGCATTTGGGGAAAATCGAATTTAAGAATTTTTCAAAGGATAATTAAAAATCAATTATGCCAAATTGAACTGGTGGCATGAAATGGACGGACACAAATGAGAAACGAACAAAAAACACATGGCAGCAGCGCACTGTGAGCAAGGCAGTGAGCCTTCGCGCAAATGTATCTACGAAGCCGGCAAGCGAACAAAGAGATGTAGCAACTGTTGCTGCTGCCGTGGCTCCCTCGGCAAAGTTCAGAATTTACGCAAGTGTGTGCTTATTGGCCGGCAATTACCCGCGTGTGTGCCAACTGGACAGAATGTAATTGAGAGACAAGATTGGATATCATGTGTACAAAAGGCGGGCAGGAAGGAGTGTCAGTCAGAGTGGGCGAAAAATTAAACAAACTGAGTATTGAATGTCGTTTTAAGAACGGAAGAAACGTGCTGGGATTTAAGTTTTGTACTTGACTACTTAAAAAAGCCAACAATTAATTAAATTTTCGGATTTTTAATTTTTGATTTTTAATTTGTAAATTTTCAATTTTGAGTTACTAATTCGAGATGTTGAAAAATTTTAAACACTGAATTTATATTTTAAAATTTTAACGGTAAATTTTCTGAATTTTAGTTTTGAATTTAAGAATTTCAATGGTTTTCGAGTATGGGATTCTAATTTTTAAATTATTGAATATTGAGTTTTGAATATAAGACACAGGTTTCGATTTCAAATTTTGTAAAGGCTAGATTTTTGATTTTTGATTTAAAGTTTAAAATTTTGAATTAAGTCGAATTAGTTTCGAATTTGGGTTTTTGTACTTTTCAATTGTCATTTTGAATTAAAATGAATTGTGTTCGAATTTGAGATTTTGATTTTTCAATTCGAATTACATATTTTGAATTTTGAATTTTAGGTTTCAATTTAATTTAGAAAATTATGAATTTTTAGGTTCAAATATTAAATTTTGATTTTCAAATAATTATTTTTGAATTTCAAAATTGGAATTAGCATGAACTGATGCGAATCAGGATTATAAATTTCTCCTTTTCCTTTGAGTATTTTACAATTCAAGTTTTCAAAAATTGTATTTTGATTTTTGAGCTTAAAAATTTTGATGTTCAGTTTTTGAATTCTGTAGTTTTGTATTTCAAATATAAATTTTTAAGAATTTAAATAACATTTGCAATTGTAATTGTTAATTTTATGAGTTTAGATTTATGAATTTTTAGGTTTTGGTTTTGAATTTGAGATTTCGAAATTCTCATTTTAATATTTTTTTGGTTTTGAGTTTTCATTTCAAAATTTTCCATTTTAAACTTTTTATTTTAAATTTTTGAAAATTAAAATTGTAATATTGTATTTCAAATTTTTTACTTGAGTTTTAAAAACTTAATTAGAATGCTTAAATTTTGAATATTTACTTTTAATAATTAAAATAATATTTTCAATTGTAGCTGTTAATACGTGGCTCTTGGTTTATAAATTTTTATTTATTATTTGGTTAGAATTTGAGTTTCCGAAATTTTTGAATTTGATTTTTTTATTTTTTGTTTTTGAATTTTTATTTTAAATTTTTCCATCTTGAAATTTGGATTTTTAATTTTAAAATTTAAGATTAGAATTTTGAGCTCTGAGTTTTAAAAATTTAATTTGAATATTTAAATTGCGAATTTTAAATTTTTAAATTTTTAGTTTGTAATTTCTGTTTTTCAATCCTTAGAACTTAATACTAAATTTTCACTTTTAACTGAAATTTATTGAATTTACAGTTTTAAATTTTGAATTTTTTTCATTACAATTCTTTTCTGCAATAATAAGTTTAAATTTTCAAACACATTCAAAAGTAAAATTTTAAAACTTAGGTTTTAGTTTACAATTCTGAGTTTTCATTTTCTTTGGAAATTTTCAACTTTTTATTTTGAAATTTAAATTTTTAATATTTTTTTTTTAGGAATTTTCGAATATCAAATTTTTGAAAATTGATTATTTATTTTGAGTGTGTATACATACATATATATATATATATAATACAGAAATATTTTTTATAAACGATCTTTCATGTAAGAAACAGTTTTCTGCACTTTTCCCATAAAAAATAATTATTTTCCTAAATATTTTGGCTCAGAAGACGTCAAAAAGAACTTTTGAACGGTTTGCATTTCAACAACACAATTTACAAGCTGTCAGGTGATGTCTGGTGAGCAGTCAGAAATTTGAATGGCAATGTCGCAATTACCAGCTAATGAAAAATTGTCAGAAAGTAAATGCGAAAGGGATAAATTCGAGGGAAAAATGAAAATTGAAATATGGAAAAGGCAATGAGACACATAAAATTGGCTGCTAAAGAGGGAAGGAATGTGTCCGAATGTGTGCGAAAAGCGGAATTCGAATAAAGAAATATGACGGCTGTGAACAGAAAGTCATTTACAACAACAAAGCGCTTGATGGGAGCACATTGTTTGCCAATGAAAGGAAAATGCCAACGAAGAATCAGCCAAGCACGGAGGTAATCAGTCTGCGGCGCCTGCACTTAGGCTATAAAATACATACGTACTTATTAACACATACATTCATATATATGTATAATCGAAAATGCTTGAAGGATATAAATATATAAGTATATATATACACATGTACTTATGAGCAACCACAAAGTTTCATGTAGCAAAGTGTGCATGTGTGTGTGTGTTGACATGTGCTTCATTGCAGCAAATTGGCGGCTTTTATATGCGTGTGTGCTTGCTGCTGTTGTTGTTATTGGAGAGAAAGAGTGCAATCAAGCACGTGAAATATATGTATGTATGTATGTGTGTGTGTTTGCTTTTGCAATTAAGGTTGTAAAATATCCGCTCTGGCGTCCAACCTACTTGATGTTGCCAGCGAGTTGGGACGTACCGTTAGCTCATTTACGGATTTTTTGTATATTTTTTGTTTGTGTGTTCGTATCCTTGCCATTAACTTGTGTGCACAAAAATCAGCTCCCAACGACCGCATTCAATTCCGAACATGTGGAAAATGGCGCAAGGGACCTGTGTGGCTCAGCTGATGGATTGACAGTTTTTACTTTCATTGTTCACAATTTTCCTTTTTGTTAATGTTGTTGTAGTTGGGTTTTTGTTACTCTGCGGCCAGCAGCCATTAGTCGTGCGATTTACGGGAAAAACCCTCTTGATAATTTCTTACCTCAATTTGCAGTTGACAGAAAAAACATGTTGAGCAGAACTTAGTGCGGCAAAGGGATGTGGGCAGACCTTCCTTATTATGTGCAGAGTATGGTTGGAATTGCGGTAATAACTAACTGTTTGGTAAGTTAAAGGATGAAAATATGTTCGAATGAAAAATTAATGATTATTGCTTTGAGTGGCACTTAGTGGTGAATACCGAACCGCTTGATAGGGAATTTGGTAAATACGATGTAGTCTAGATGACAAATAGGGCTATTATAGAGCGGATATTTGTAAGGAATATATGTTTATGTGAATAAAAAATAAAATCCGCGCGTTTTCGATATTGAAATAGTAATTTTTCATTGCGACCTTTACTATGCTTAACTCCTAGCAGCCTGTAAAAGTATGAACTTGAATGAACTTCACAATGAATTTCTCTCGAACTCATCACATTTATTATTTTCATAGTTCTTATTTCTATTTCGTGAGCTTAGAGTTCTAAAGCAAGAGAATGCAGAATTATTTTACTTGAATAATTAGAAATGTTGAACACTAAAATGTCCAAATATGGTAGAATTAAATTGAATAAGAGGTAGACCAGAGAGAGAGCGAAGAGAGGAGAGAGAAATACAAGGTTGGAGAGAAAGAATAAGAGCAAAAAACTTTAAAACTAAAGGAGATAGAGTATAAGTTAGAAAGAGAGAGAGAGAGAGGAACAGAATAATCAGCCTATTTTAAACTAAAAGATCCCGTAACATTTCGAATTGTGTCGCTCTTGAGTTTCAAAACAAGAACATTATGTACAATGTGATGAAATATCCATTAATTTTTCAAATGATGTCTTTACTTATCTGTATCCTGCGAACTCGCATTGTAAAAATGTCAACGAATTACTCAAATAAGAGCTCGTATTAAAAATGTTTTCAAACAGATTTGTGATTGCTTGCTCAGTATTGTTTGAGCACTCTTCAAGGTGTGGAAAAAGTAATTAGTGTTCAACGTCTTAGTGCTATAGGAGACAGAATCTGGAATACCAATTGTTGAAGGTACTGTTAGATTCCGCAGGAGCTAAATACACAACACAAGGACAACTCTTTGGTATCTTTTAAATTGGCAGGGATACAAAAAGAAGCTCGATATTTGGCTGACACATGGGATAATTTAAGCCAACTTCGGAAATTGATTAAATATCCGCCAGCCGGCCAGTTACTGAATCGCAAGAAAATCGTTAAATTTGTAAAAATTTATTCACTTATGATAAGCTTAAACGAAATGTCGTACTTGCTTCGCTTTGAGATTTTGCCTTGTGTTTGTGGGACTTACAGAGAATAATTTATTACGTGCTACTCGCCTACGACAAACTATTTTATTCAGAACAGGCTTGTCAACAGTTGGACTATCTGAAGTAAGTGAACGCCTGGAAGTAGCCATTTTTTGCTAATATGAGAGGAGAATTGTGTTCCAGTATCCAAAACAATATCAGGCCCCACACACCGATAATGACTCGCCACAAGCTCCAGAAACTTGGTTGTGAGGTTTCCATGCAACCACCATGCAGTTTGAACCCGGTGCTTGCCATCTTGCGAATAATTTGTTTAGTGATAGAGTTGTTCTCCTCAAAGGAAGCTTATGAAAATCGACTGCAAAAGTTGAAAACGTAGAAACGAGGATTTCTATGACAAACTTAACCTAAAACCACCGTAAACCATAAACTATCGGAGCGGTCGATAATCATCCCTACTGTTTCGAAGACAAAACTGTAATTTCAGAAGAGTTAAACGTGGTAGGATGGCGTCCTCTCCTTGTTACAGTTCAACTACCACATTTCGAAAATCCCTAAACCACCATTATCTCAGACGCAGATTATTGTTCGGCATTGATGTCAGCCAATGGAATCGAAGGCATGTATTCGAAAGTAACCAGATAGCTGGTCCGATATTTCTCGCCATATTTCTACAAGGAGCTTAACACTATCTTCCACTAAATCTATAGTGACTATATTCACTAACTGGTCGAAGGAGTACAGAGTGGATATTAATACAATAGTCGATTGAGTTAAAATTTCGACTGTCAGCAATTCTAAAACTTTAAGTCTTATATTCGAAGGCCACTCCTCGAACAGCCGTGATTACTGTTGAAGTAAGGAGCCGCAACAGGATCCTCTAAAAGCTCGCGGGCAGCTAATGGAGAAATAGCAAAGACACATTGTTGGCAACATACAATGGACGTCTGGGTGTAGTACAATTGAGACAAAGAATCTTATGATGTGTCAAAATAATGTACTTCGAGCGACTACAGAATGCCTCTTCTTGTGTCTTCTGTTGAAGCTTTATATAGTACTTTTGGTCAAGATACAAAATGAACTTCTCTCCAGACAATTCCTGCGTGGATCTTTTTGCAGAAAACAGGAGCAACCTCTCCTAGATTATGTCGACGACATCGACCAGACTTCGGACGTAAACAACTTTAAACACTCTCTGACCACCATTTACAGTGAAGCCATCAACAGCTTCATCGACTTCCTCTTAGTAAATGGTGTACTTAGAGTCAAACCAAAGTTCATTGCAAACGAAGGCCTCGAGTTGACAGGAGAATCTAGAGTGACCCTTGCGCAACTCCGTTTCGGATACTGTGGCAGTATCAACTCCTATTATACTGAATTAATCTCGACATATTACCTCATTCCCTCAAGAATCTAATCACTTATTTGCATGACCAGGAAACCCCTCTCATCTAAACGGCTCGTTTTATGGGGCTATGACTTCGATGCCAACCAAGCCGAACTTCAATAACCAATTGAGAAGTAGATATTCCGGTTAACTCGTCCTCACTTGACCGTTAAGTTTCAAGTTGATTGTCATCAAAGTATTGCTTGGGCTTATATGCTGATTCGGCATGGTCGGAAATGTGGAGACAGAGTTAATCTATGAAATAACTGACAAATGTTAATAGTTTATGGACAAAATATTGTAAATTTCACCTAAGTCGGATAATTCTGAACGTGCTCAATCAAATCAGTGCAAAAATAATGAAACTCTGAAACAAATATCTAATGAAAAGTTCGCTATTTAATCAAAATTTTGTTCAAGAGACCAGCAATTTTGTTTGAGAAAGATTTTATACGCAAAATTGTTCTCAGGATTTTAAAAGGAAGATCGATTATACCATAAATATATATAATTTTAGTCAGCTTTTTGACTTTCGAGGTACTCTCGCATTGTATTAAAAACACATTCTACTTTTTTACACTTTTATACTTTCTACCTTCCATAAATCCGAATCTCGCCAGCAAAGTGCTTACTATTTTCATTATGGAAACTACTCATATAAAGTCCATAAAGATTAATGGAGAACGCCAACATACTTAAAGCTAAAACCCACAACATTGTTTTTATTGAGGCAACAGAATACGCAAGAAATTAACGGGAAATGCGGAAAACAAAAAGCAAAACAACAACGAGAAAAACAAAAACGAAAATGAAAACGAAAACAAGCGGCAACACCAACACAACAGCCGGAATACACAAAGTAAGCGCAAAGCACAGTATTAAACCCACTGCATGGCCGCCGAAGTAAACAACATAAATAACAATCTTGTGGCAATAGGATGCACTGCTGCTGTGGTAAGCTGCGATATGAAGTCATAGTAACGCAACTAATGATCAAGTGGAGACATCAACAACAGCAGGTAGCCAATGGGCAGCGGAGGCGGCAAGTTACGCGGAAAAGCAGTCACACACATGCTTATGCTTACATGCTTATGTTTGTGTGTTTATAAGCCTTAGCCGCTTACTGCAAGTCTATATTTAGTGCGTCCAGCTATAAAGTGCGCTATCTCACTGTCGCAAATTGCGTTCGGCATTATACGCCTGCATCATCGTCCAATGTGACGAAGCAGATAAATCACAAAATTAATTAAAACATCCGCGCCGCTGAAAGGCTAGCAGCCCCTGCCTTTGAAGCTGACTAGTTCAGCACTCGATAGTTGGCTGCTTCATCATGCTTTTAACGTTTATTTCTGAAAACTTCCGCTCTTCCGTATAAATGACCCCTATTATTTACTTTACGTACGCTTTTAATTTAAAAACTTGCAACCACTATAGGTAAAAGGGCGCTGCAGCAAGCAAGAAGAGCCACAAACAAAGCATAAGAACAAGCGAATATAGTGATAGAAGAGCACAAATAAAATAGTAAAAATTAATTAAATTGACAGTGATGCCAAGGTGATGTGTCTTTACACTTTACTTCTGCGAAAAAGGTCGCTTTGTTGGCGCTGTTAAGCTGCAGCAAGTTTCTCGCTTCTAGTCGCTCGCATACTCAGCGCGCGTTTCTACTTCAGTTACTGCTGCGCTTTACTCAAGTTTTTCTAAGCTTACAAAGGGTGCTGAGTGCATTGTGCACTCAATTTTGCAAACAATTACAGCGTCATACATACATACGCAAATACACATACATATAAATAATTGCAGGCGTCTCAGACGCGCTGTAAATACTACAAGTGGCAATTGTCATTTCTCCTTGTCACTCAGCATTACTAAGGACAATCGCAAGTCTTGAAGGATGTGTAACGGTAAAGTGAAGTAAATGCAAGAATCGTTAAATTGATTTCTTCAAATCAGTTTTTGTTTTTTTTGAAAAAAGTACTAGTAAAATGAAAAAGCTTTGTATATCGCCTAAATGTAGGCAACATTTAATTTGTTTTTCCAAATAAATAAAAAGTTCGTAATATATAATTATTTAAGAGTTGTTTCATAGAGGTTTAAGAACAAGAAAAGCTTAAATTCTTCACAAATAAAAGGGTTGTCATACAAGAACTTGATTTTAATCGCTCAGTTTATATGGCAGCTACATGCTATAGTGATTCGATCCTAATTAGTTTCGTTCGAGATTACATTATTGCTTCAGGTAATAACCCCTGCTAAACTTCATGATGATATCTTTTCAAATGAAAAAGTTTCTTATATAAGAACTTGATTTTGATAATTTCAGCATGTAGGCTATAATAGTCCGACATCGACGTTTCGGACAAATGAGTAGCATCTCGGAGAGAAAAAGAAGCACAATATCAGATCGAGTTTTTAAAATCTGAGGGACTCGTTCGCGTATATGCAGTTAGTCTGAGACATAACTAAATCGACTGCACCATCATGCTGATCATTTATATGTATGTATATATATATATTTTAAAGAGTCTCAGAAATTTTCTTCTGAATGTTGCAAATTACGGGGCAAACATAATAAACCCTGTTTAGAGTATAAATATTTAAACATACTCAAAATGCAATTATTTTTTAATTTTTAATATTTTTTTATTGAAAATGTTCCAGTTTTTTTAATAAAATTAGGTGGCAACGCCAAAAATTTTATTTTTTCTTTAATTTGCAACAATTAATTCATAACATTATTTCATATTGAAAAATTAATATTTTAACCAAAAATCTTTCAAAAATGTAGTAAATATGGCAACCCTTTTTAAACATGACTAAATTTCAAATTTGAAAACATATAAAGTCTTTAGATTCTCTGTATTATGGAAAAATTATGGTTTTTTTTTTTTAAGCTTTAAGCAATAAGGTGGCAACTCCATTAAATAATAATTTTCTTTATTCGCTTCAATAAATATTTCACACATTATACTGTTTAGGGTATAAATATTTCCACATATGCAAAACCCAGCTTTTTTTTTAAATTTTCAGTTTTTTAAATAAAAACAGGTGGCAACGGCAAAAAATTTAATTTTAAAATTATAACAATTTCTAAATAACATTATTTCACAATGATACCTTAATATTTTAACCAAAAATCTAAACAGGTGGCAACGTTAAATTTTTTTTTAATTTTTTACAAATCCTAAATAATATTATTTCATATTAAAACCATAATATATTAACCAAAAATATTTAAAAAATTTAGTAAATACGGCAACCCTTTTTAAATTTGACTTAATTTAAAATTTTGAAAATACATGGGGGTTTAGATTCTCTGTAACGTGGACAAATGCTGGAATTACTTATTTTTTAACTTTAGGCAATGAGGTGGCAACTCCAATAACTAATAATTTTCTTCATTCCTTGCAATAAATATTTCACACATTATACTGTTTAGAGTATAAGTATTTCCACATTGTATCCAACTTTACAATTAAACATTTTTAGTTCTTTTTAATAAAAACAGGTGGCAACGACAAAAGGTTTAATTTTTAAAATTATAATAATTTCCATATAACATTATTTCATATTGAAACCTTGATATTTGGCAAAAAAATCTTTCAAAAATTTAGTAAATATGGCAACACTTTTTAAATTTGACTAAATTTAAAATTTTGGAAATACATTGTCTTTAGATTCTCTGTATTGCGAAAATATTGGACTGAAGGTTTTTTTTTTAAACTTCAAGCAATAAGGTGGCAACACCATAAAAAAATAATTTTCTAAAAACTAAAAACTTCACTTTAATTAATAAAAGTGCGTTACCAAAAACAAAATATAAAAATAAGTTATATCAGGTTTTTTACTGCAAACATGTAACAAGAAGCTTAGAAGAGAGTTCTAGCAGAGAACGTACATCATTTACGTTCTCTGGTTCTACCAAATTTCTTTATAGCAAAGTATTTCTAGGCTCTATAAACAACTAAGGTATCATAAATGTCCCATAAACGACACGCCATAAAATTTTACGATGATAATATCGTAATATCGTAACGCGATTAGTGAGCTTTACGCATTATAGCAGCTTTGTCTTTCATCATGTGCACTAATTGACTGAGCTTTTTATAGTTAATATCTAGTAGACTTTTATGCAAGCTTTTCCAGCTTATCGGAAAGGTGCAGAAATGACCTACTTGCATATAAGTATATGAAAGAAAGCTTTATAGTAATATAATTATTTGGCATTATGTATAACTGAATCAAAATATTATATTACACAATACCATAAAACGAGCTCTGTAGCTTATGAAAGTTCTAAAGGGAAGTAAAGTATTGCCATAAAGCTTTTTCGAACATTTGCTTACTGTTTGCCATCGCGTTAATGCCAGTCTTATTTGAGGAGACTTTGAGCTTTTGCCTAAAAATGCAGTGGCAGGTAAAAGCTTCGAAAATTATTACTATTCTCAATAGATTTAGCGGCCAATGTACTGACGAAATAACGGACATTTGACCGTTGGGTACTTTTTAATAAGAAATAAAAAAATGTGTACGACTAAGAAATATAAATTTAAAATATTTCATATTAATAATACTGCGCTAGAAATGCCTTAAGGCCTATCCCATTTTGTTTTTTTTTGTCTGAGTATTGATATGAACTAGGATGGTTTGTCACGAACACGATAGTAGTCTTCTTAACCACACTTGCAATCTAAAATCTGTCATACCTTGCCAATATACTAAAGTGTCGCCGACCATATACACATGGAAGACTGATAAAAATGGAGTTTAGAAATATGTAAAAGATCATAATGAAACCGCAGAATCAAGACGTTGAACAATTTTCGATTAGGGAGATGCTTGTAAGACAGAAGGATGTCTAAATTTATATTATATTATAAGGAAGCAAAAACCAAATTATCCCTTATTATATTAAAAACTGTGGTTTTTTAATTTCGAAATCCTATTGAATTAAACTTAAAGTCGGTCTCCAAAATTGAAAAATGTAAAGTGGAAGTCGACAGAGGCGCAGGGATAAGCGTCTAAACGGATGGGTCTAAACTAAATAATAGAGTGGGAGGGGCTGTCTTTTCAGCAAAATTAGTAACCAAAATCGCATTCCGTCTACCAGACCACTGCTCTACCTTCTAAGGGGAGATCACAGCAATCAAAACAGCCTTCTTGTTCTGACAAGGTGTGAAAGGAATAACAAGGAAGCTGCTTTGGTTTTAGAGTTTCATTAAAGACAGTGAAATAATACCTTGATTCCTTAGTGAATTAACATTCTATTTCAAAATCAATATGCCTGGAATTCCTGGAATAGTGATATTCTTAGTAACTCTGAATCAGATGAAGCTTTACCTACAAATAGATTTCGGAAAAGGCGGAATTTATATGCCTCTGGCTACTTGTGGATATTTAATCGGCAAAAATACTATAAAAATAACTCGCTTGGAGTCAAATCCTATCGCAGCTCAATAATCAGGCAAACGTGTCATAAATGGATTTTGGGAGGCACATGCCGAAAAGGATTGATATAAGACCTCGAGTAGGACTGCTAATAGGTCACGACCTTAGAGACGCAGACGCGTCAGCAAACTAGGAACACCATATAAAGAATATTGTAAAAGATGTTAGGATATAGAAAAAGAAAATGTAGATTATAAAACATCATCCATGCGAATGCAAGGCTTTGAATAGGAAAACAATCGCAGCTTTCGTTCAAGAATTTCGACGCACTTTATAAAAAATACGGGGTGTGGGTATTTTTTGTTGACAGAAATAATTGTCTAAAGATTAGACCGTTTAGAATACACTTAGTTCTTATCTTCAGTTGGAACTATTGTACGAATTGAAATCGCTCATTGTTAATCCTAAATGCTAAAGTCTAAGTCTGTTCATCAGGTTCAATGATATTATTTATGCTATTTATATCTTCGATTTTGGTTAAAGTAAAGAGTATCTTACAATATGTTTTGTACGCTTTTCGAAAAAGATATTTTCATTCAAATAGAGTATACCATGGCGTATGAGCAATACAAAATGTGTGAGGTACTTGTATGAATATTCAAGTACGTTTTATACATAATTTTGACTGTATTAAAATTAAGAAAAAAAAACTAAATTTTTATAAAAAAAATAACAAAAATATTTTGCGAAAGTTACAGGTTTATTTGCTTAAACAAAAGATCAAGAAACGCGTGTTGCATACATTGAAAAAGTGCATTGCTTTAGAAGCGGTTTAAATTTATGCTAAAGAGCTGGAACTACAGGATACTCAGCAAAACAAATTTCGAAAATAACGAACAATTCAATTTACATACTATGTATTTTATGTTACTGGGTCTATTGCTACAAAAAATTTATTAAAATCAAACAAATCGAGGCAATGTCTCCATATTCATACAAACAAGTCAGTAAAGCCTTAAAGGACAGTGGTGTTCGTTCAGCAGCCTAAAGAGTGCGCTTCAGAGAGATTATCTGTAATTCCAACAATAACAAATAAAGCAAAAATAATTTAAATTTATGTAGAAAAATAGAGTTGACCTATTCTTATTTCTGGAATTTTTGTGCATTTTGAAAATATTTTTTTTTTTTTTTTTTTTTGGAAACTTAACAAGACAATCGTTGAATGTTGGTCAGAACGCTTTTTAAAAATATATAAAATTTGAAAATACTAAAAATTAAATACTTACTACGACGGAATTTTGTCATCTCTTTCGAAATATTTTTTGAATAAGTGCCAATTTTTATTTTTTTATTTCATAAATATTGTTTTTTTTTTTTTTTTAATATTTTCTATAGCATATCTTTAACTAGAATAACACAGAGATATAAGGAAGGGAAATTAGAATTGAATTTCTGCATATATGTATGTATAGTTATGTTGTATGTATGTGATCTGCATATATGTATGTATAATTATGTTGTATGTATGTGATCTTTGTAGTTTCATTTGCTCAGACAAAGCGCTGACAACAGCTGTCAATACTGGTTATATAAATGTACATATCTAAGTTTGTATGTAGATATGTTCCACTGAAAGTATGTGACCGCCAGAACTTTTATTAAATTTATACCTACAATACACACTCACACGAATATATTTATGCAAAAACAACAACATGCATTCTGAGGTCACATACAAACACACTTACGAGTACATCACAGTCACACACTCAACGACGTCAAATTGTATTTGCAAATCAGCGTTGCTCTACAGTCTACCCCAGACATAGAAAATCATACACGCAAACATATTACATAACCAAAAACTCCGAAATCACCACATATGCACGTATGTTTATTAGCAATTTGCCACAGGAGCTTTGCTTCCAACATTAAAGCTCGTTACCGTTAAGGGAAACAAAAGTTTCTATTTTGTTTTTGTTTTTATTTTCACCTTATTGTCATTAAAGTTAGGTAATTTATGCATAACTACAGGTGTTCAAGCGCAGCGCAACAAAAAAGTGTCGTGGCAGTAGCCGAAACTTTGTTGGTGCTTCTAAGCGGCTAATGTGACCGCAAGCCTATAAATAAAGTTCATGGTGAAGTGGCTCGAGGAATTTTATGTTAACTTCAGGTTATTACCTGAAATGAGGGTTACACTTACATATATAAAAATAGTACATATTTACACACATTTATATAAGTATGTGCATATATACATATGTACACATATACAGAGTATACAGTAGATTGGGATACTAGCGCAAGCCACCAAGTTTAGCCAAGTGTATGTCCTATGGGGTCAGTTGTTACGAAAAACTATTTAATGGTGTCCATTTATTAAGCAGTTAACCCATCATTACTACATTAAGTCTTAGTTCAGTCACATTTTTCCCAAAGGGCCTGGTGTTGCCATTTGTTTTTGGTGTACTCGCATATGCGAGGAGTTCATGGCACTTAGATTAGCTCGTTTAGAGGTGAGAGCTCAATTAGTTATGTATGTTAAACATTTTAAAACCTGTGAGGGTTGTTTTTTGACGATTATGCAGTCATTTAATCAACTGTGTGAATCCATGCAAATATAACTATGGGTTAAAGCTAAAGGGAATATTTATATTTACGTCAATATATCAATATAAGGGTACAATGATACTTCTCGTATTATCTTGTCTGCTAAAATGAACCCTTTATGAATTAATCCAAGTTCATTCTCAAACAAGTTCGTACCAAAACTATTTTAGGACTTTTCGGGATTTTTTATTGGTAATGAAAAAACCTTAACGGTAAATGAATGAATCCGGCTTACAAATATTATCAGCAAACTATCAAAATTATAATCACAGATACATCGCAGAGCTTACAAAGTCCTGTAACTATTTAGCGGTACATTTATCAGGCCTCCAAGAACCTGTTTCAACGCTATGTAGTGGTCTACAAACGTAGAAATAAAATCCTTTGATCCATATATCCATATAGAGAGCACATTGTCTTAATGGCATCAGTCAATATATTGCAATTTATCAGAGTCCTGGGCTAATATAAGTTTTAATGTGTTTAAAAAGGCTGGCTAAGTCTATGAAAAATATAATAGACTAAATTAAAAAATTTAATGAATTAACATTTGTGATTCTTTGCTAAAACGGAATAAAATCGAACCATTTCTGAAGTGAATGGTAACAGGAGACTAAAAGTGGATAAAACACGACAATAATGTACGAAAAAGATCATGATTTAAGAGTCGTGAAGCTCAACAAATGGTCGCAAAGCCTCGAAAGGTTATGCTGAGTGTTTGGTGAAACTGGAAAGGAATCAACCACTATGAGTTGCTCCAGTCTGGAACGATTGATTGTACATTTTACTTTCAACAACTGATGAGAATGAAGCAATTAATCGAAAAAAAACTGCTAGAACTGATCAACAGAAAGGGCTACATCTTTCAGCAGGACAACGATAGACCACACACATCTTTGATGACTCGGCAAAATCTGGTAGAGCTTGGCTGGGAAATTTCAATGCATCCACCATATAGCCCTAACCTTACACCTTCGGACTACCATTTGTTTCGGTCAATGCAGAAATCCCTTAGTAGAGTAAATTTGGCTTTAAGAGAAGTCAGTGAAAATTACTTGTCGCAGTTTTTCGCCGAGAAACTAGAAAAGTTTTACACTGATGGAACAATGTATCTCTTGGAAAAATAGCAAAAAGTCTTCGACCAAAATAGTACATACTTTGTTCATTAAAGTTCATTATAAATACAAAAAAAATTAAAAATTGAGATTTGATTAGAAATATGAAAAGACTTTTTTCGACTACCCAATATATGTATATCGCTTCAGTTGCCCAGGAGCTGAGAATTTTCAGAAAACGGTTGTGACGTTTAATCGAACTCCGAGCTTGCCTTGAATTGATTCTACAATATCTGGTTCACAGAGGTCAGATCTGAGAGATCTACAGAAATCTGTTCCATTTACAAATCAAAAGAAAGACCCCGTCGGTTCGGTGAATTTTTAAAGATTTGAGGTCACCAAATCCAGAAAAAACTTAAAATCAACATACTCTTTAAGACGTCTGACCTGATGTGTATTCTGCGTAAGAATACAGTAGGTCTAAGTAAGTAAGCGCAAGTCAGAGCCTTGAGCCCGACACAGTCGACTTTATACTGATTAAATCTGGTTTCCGGAGATCAGATCAGAAGATTTAGTGCCCCAAAAACTCCAAATTGATAGCGATATCTGCTTCTTTTGGAAACCGTGCAAGAAAACTCCGTCAATGTGTGGTGATTTAACGAATTCGAGATCAGGAAATGATGTATAATCACAAGATCAACATCCTAACGAAGACGTCTGACAGGATGTAGAGTCGTAGTACCCACAGTAGGTCTCAGCAAAAGGATGAGGCACTCTAAGCGCAACTCAGAGCTTCAGTTTAGTAGTGGGAAGGAAGTGGTTATGAGAACTATGAAATGATCGCGTAATGATGACGAATTCGAGACCACAAAAGCAAGTATAAATACGAGGTCAATATCCTAACAAAGACGTCTGATTGGATATGGAATCCTGGAGACTGGTGTCACAAAGTAAAGGAGGCGCTCTAAGCGCAAGTCAGGGCCTAAGTTTAGTAGTAGGAAGGAAACGGTTATGTCATCATAAGATAGCAATTTCGCATATGTTCTACGAATATTTTGGACAACTAGGCTTAAAGAAGTATGGTAAGCGATTATTTGGATCGTTATCGAGATCACATGCACTGAGTCTTTGAAATCGTTAGTCGAAACCAATCGACTTTCATATAACAGAGTTCTAGATTATCAAAGATCTCGAAAATTTAAATTCATAAAAAATGTTCAAGGTCACATTACTGAACAGCAAAAATCAACGAAGAAATCTTCTTTGCTTTCAAGTCTGAATAACCTTTCTTGCCTAACCTTCACCCATGAGCAATTAAGCAATCGGGCTAATCTGATATAACCACACATGTATATTTATGGGCAAGAACCAAGCATATTTTATGTGCCACAACCAACAAATACATACACACACATTTAATATATATGTACAGATAGGCACATAATCGTGTAGCTGCGCCACAGTCATTATCCTTGAAACAATAAAACACTTGCCACTTTTGTCTATTTGCTGGCTGCTCTGTGTGTTTTGTTGTTGTTTCTGGTTTTTTGCATCCTTTTATCAGACACTGCAATCTGCAATTTCTTTTTTACTATCAGTCGTTTGCAATGCCATTCGTCTGCCCATCTGATTGTGTCTCTATTTTGCAAGTCAATGTCAACTGGCAATTTAAAGAAGAAATCTACGGCTCACACGTCGCCTGCCAACTCGACTCATTCGCATAGAAGAAGACAAGCAGAGACAAATAATTGTCGTCATTTACGGTGAGATTGTTGCATTGTTATCACGAACCGAACTTTGTTTTTGCTGTAAACGAGCTGATGCACACACACACACACACACACACACATGCATATCTACTCCCACCAACCGTGGCTTGATGGCAAATGGTGAATATATCTATTTGTATATATACATATATAAAGGGTTTCTGTTTACCGCTAGCGTATCTATGACACGCGCCCTTGTTGTTTTTGTTGTTGCTGCTGTTGTTTTGTTATAGCAGCCAGACGTGCCGAGGTGCGATTGCATAAATGCATAGCAATTAAGCGCAGTTGGCAGTCAACTTCCTTCGTTGTTCTTGAAAAGCCGTGACGCCTTTGTAGCTTTGTGGCTTTGAAAATATTTATTTGAGCTTCTTGTCTTCATTTAAATTAAACTGACAGCGATTAAAGACTGCAGCAAGCGGTTGCTGCTTTGGTCATGTTGGATTGCAGAAAATGCCTACTTAGCCGGTAATTAAATAAATGGACGCATGCGGCATACAATTTTAATTAATTAATGCAGTTGACTTAAGATAATGGCATTTCACCTCTAATCGAACTCGATTAAGTCTTAATGAACGGTGAGGGAATTGAGAATATGCGTTAATATTTGGATATTGAATCTTTAGTTAAAGGGCCTAGAAGGAGAAATACTTAATATCATCCATGACTATACTCGATTGACTCTAGGGTTCCAAGCAAGACAAAATCATAATCTTATCAAGAGCTTAACTTTACTTAAAACCCTTTAAATTTTTTTTATATAAAAGTTCTTTCCTTTAAACGAAGAAACAAGTATTGTAGGCCGAGCTTACAAAAGCGCGCCAGTCATTCTTCTTTTTTACTGTTTGACGCAAATTGGAAACTCAAAGTACAGCCAAGTCCTTATCCACCTGATCTTTCCAAGGGAGTGGAGGTCTTCCTCTACCTCTGGAGGTCTTCCTCTTTCTCTGCTTCCCCTGGCATGTATGGCGTCGAATACTCTAATAGCTGGAGTTCTTTCATTCATTCGGACGACATAATCTAGCCAGCGTAGCCGTGGTCTCTTAATTTGTTGAACTATATCAATGCCGTTGTATATCTCGTACAGCTGATCGTTCCATCGACTGCACTTTTCTCGCGAAAACTCGTCACACCGACTCATCAGCTGTTATCATTGTTCATGCCTCTAAACCATATAGTAGGACGGGGATGATGAGTGGCTTGTAGAGTTTTGTCTTTGCTCGTCGAGAGAGGTCCCTACTTCTCAATTGCCTAACTGGAGGGTGGAGTCAAGTGTAGAAGTTCACGGAAGTAAGGAAAGTACCCTGAGCGCTATTCACGTGGGAATGGCCACAAATAGTTCTTTTACGTAGCTCATGACTTGCGGTTTTAGACCAAATATCCTCTGCGTAACAAAAAAACATCCAGCTGAAGGCGATCTAAAGTGAGAAGGCGAAAAATCTCTCCCCAGAGCTGCGAGCTGGGTTTGAGACCCGCCATGGTAAAAAACGCACCCAATGAAAAATAACAACCAGCCTAGAATGAGTGGCCCCCCTTTTGGTGACGACCATGGCAAACGAAATAAGGACTACGCATGCACCTAGAATGTCGGGTTCTTTCTTTGGGAAGGTGCCGCTGCAAAGCTGGTTGATGTCCTCGTTAGAGTGAAGGCTGACATCACCGCCGTCCAAGAAATGCTATGGACGGGACAAGGACTGAGGCGAGTAGTTCCTTGTGGCCAAATAAAGGAGCGGAATGGAAACAAACCGGGAAAACAGATACTGGACAGAGCATGCAAAGATCGCTCAAAAGGAGTAGCAATTTCAAAGATTTATTTCACTCCTAGCTTGTTTAAATGGTAATTTTTTAGCTGTTCCACTTTATCGTCGACTGTCGTGTTTTCACTAAACTGGGACTGAAGGAACTGCTACGCCGTTCTTTTGGTAAACTCAAATTCGTCCAGCTAAGTTTGTGTTCGACTTAAGGAGCTTCGTCGGTGCTCGAGGATCCTCTAATACATACTTAGAGTTTAGGACGACACAAAGGACCTGTGTTTGATCTTCCCAAGCAAGATCCACTGACCGCCGTCGTAGGCAGGGTGTGCTGTCTCAAGCGGTCTTACTCACACCACCCAAATAGAAATGGAAAGAAGAGCTCGTCGAATATCTTTTTAAATCAGTCACACCTAATGGGAATACATCAATTGCTCACCAGTGCTCTTGCCAAAATACATCAAATATGAGAACAAAGAAGGGTAAATCTATTTCAAAGCTATCGAGTGTATTTTTCTAACAATGTACAGTTTCAAAAGACATGTACTTTATAGCTTTCGCAGTGACACAAAGCCACACATAGTTCAAAGCGCTTTCGAGCAATTCAAACGGGTTAACAGGCTTTCAATTTGATTTCACCTGCTTCGTGATGTGCCTGCCTGCCGCTTGCTTGCGACACACTTGTTTGCTCGTTTTCAGTTGTCTACAAAACGGAAACGGAAATGCAAAAATCTACTGCGTAGAAGAGCCTCAATTGCGTGACGCAACGGTAACCAAATCAGCATTGCATGCCTGGCATTGCACTGCACATGGCTTTGTTGGCACCCAACAAGGCCCGCTCACCCGCTCGCCCACTCTTGAATTGCTCGCTCACCGGCTTTGCCTTGTCTTGGCTTTCCGTCAACTTTCTAAGCAACATGCTCAGCAGCAACAACCGAAGAAAAAAACCGTTAGCTGCGCAATAATTCCAACAACAACAACAACAACAACAACGGCAACAAAGCAAAAGTAAACAAAGTGGCAACTACAATAGTAACAACAGATGACAGTGTGCAACAATAGAGTAAAGAGACAAGGCAAACAAGCTGACAGGCATACATACACACAAACAATCACATGCATCCGTCGAACCAGCAGCAACGACATCGTGCAAGCAACATAAACTGACAACTCCACAAAAAGCCACATGAATTGTGGCCTCATATTGTGCCCGACAAGCGACGGTGCCGAAGAGCGGCAGTGGAGGCAGCGGCACAGAGAGCGGCGAAGAGCTACAATGTGCGGCGTTTTGACGTAGCGAGCGCCAGGACGTGATGAGTTGGAGCGCTGGGGAGCTATGTAGGCCTCGTATTTTCACTACGTGTTCCCCAGTGTGCGTCTGGTCGCCCATAAAGTTCACACATACAATACACAGCCTTACCTACACACGCGCATGCTGCTGTCTACTGCGTTCTGTATGTTTGCTCTTTGTGCGTGTTCGTGTGCCTTTGTTTGATATGCAAACAACAATAAATCGAAGAAGATTTATTGGCTGGCGTTAGCGTTGCGCGTGCTGAATGGATTAGAGCAACGAAATTTATTAACAAATCCCGCACATACATACACACAAACACACACACACACTGCCACATTGCTGGCCACAAACAAGCTTTTGTTAGCGGTCTGTTATCTTTTCTCTCTTTCCCGTTTTGTGCACCTCTTTGCAGTTTCCATTATCTGATTTTTTTCCATATAACACTTCTCAGTTGAGTTAAAATGATTGACAATTGTGAAACATAAAAACTTGGATATACATACATTAGGTCAGGTCGATTTCTTTTCTATAAAATCACATAAGCGGAAAATTTTCTACAGGTCATTTTGACCAACTTCGACTATGAGATTATGTGTCTAAAACCGGTTTCGAGCTCACGCTTTTAAGGCGATGTTTTTCGGTTTTTGACATTCTGTAAATCGACCCTCTCTAATATACTTAACAATATACTAGAGAGCGATTGTTAGTGTTCGATAATGCTGAAATTAATCCATCACGTCTTTCTCTTTTGGTCTATTTAAAATTCTCATGAAATTAGGTATAGACGAGAGTATATTATACTCCACACAATCGTTAAATAAACCTCACATCTGATCCTTCTGACTATCAGACCATTCAGTGAAATGATAGCAATGTCATACTCTGCTCAATTTTATATGCGGAACAATGATAATAGGTTAGGTTTAATAATCAGTTGTAGTACCCAGAACTGCTACACATGTTTATCATAAAGACCCTTATAAATCGAAAATGTCTGTTTCGACTACGTCTGCTCGTTCGCTGAAGGTATGGCTACCCAGGTGTTCCATCCCCAGCTTTACAAATGCTGGGAAATGGAGGAGAAAGTGCCTGAATACTTTCACCTCAGCTTCGTCCTTACAAATCTAACAGTTGAGTCTGACCATTTTAGCTTGAATGCTTATGGGACAACCTCAAGTAAAAGCCTCTACGATTGTTGCAAGATGAACTTTGTAAAGGGCAAACAATTCAGTAGATCTCTTACGTTCTACTCTAGATCAGAAAGACCTCGCAGTCGCATAGGTCCATAGATCCAATGCTAGAGCGCAAGATGTTAACGGAGATCCGACTCGTTCCCACTCCGATGTCAGCGGGGTACAGGTGCCCTGACTTGCTAGCTCATCGGTTTCGCAGTTTACAGCGATCCCACTATGGCCAGGCAACCGAACAAAATTAATAAAGAAGTAGTTTGATACAATTTCAAGTTAGGACAGACGATCCTTGACTGACTTTAAGCGCACAGTTTGCGAGCACAATACTAATATCGTCGCTCTGCTGTCGAGAGTGAATTCTCTCCCCCCTGAAATAACTTGTATTACGGAGCTGTAAGTCTAGTGCTACCTAAATAGCAGGCCTTCTGTCCGAAAACCACTAAGTAGTCCGGTAGCTAAAAGCGAAGCTGGAGGAAGAGTTCTTTGCAGAAGACTCCCACTTCAAATTTCCTGCCTATCTTCGACCTATCTGCGAACATCTTCACATCTACACATTTCTCTCGTGGATATGTAAGCAGAGAAACTGTCCATATATTTTCTCTACACAATGTTCCAATACCAAAAGCACAAAAAACTATATCAAACCACAAGCTGTAGGATTTTTTGAAAGCATTTTGGCTTGCATCCGTAAAATGATTGCCACTCAAGAACCGAACTCATTGGACCAACGTAAACGTTGAAAATGATAACGATTTAAAAAAAATCATCTTCTCAGCTGAGGCTAACTTGCATCAGACTGGTTTGCTAAACAAACAAAACGGTCGACTCTGGGGCGAAGAAAATCCAAAAATTATTCAAGAAGCCAAATTGACAGTTTGTTGTGGTTTTTGGACTGGTAAAATCATCGGTCCGCACTTCTTCCAAAATAAAGCCGGTAAGGCCGCTATTATCAATGTAGGGCGGTATAGATCGATGGTTACCAACTTTTTATGGAAGAAATTAGAAGTAGAAGTTGATCTTGACAACATCATGTTCCAACAAGACGGGGCTGCGGGTCACAACAACCGAGTTATTGAATGGCATCGAAGAAATTGTGACCTTTAGACTACTTCTTGTGAGGTTAGTTGAAGACATTGGCCTTTAACAAGAAACCAGACTGTCCTCAATCTTTAGAAGTCAATATTGAACGTGCTTTTCACGACTTGATTAGTGAAAAAACCACTTTAAATTAAAAAAATATTTAACAAAATATGATCCAGGTCTACGAAATTTCTTGTCATTAATAAGGCTTGGCTTCCTCATCCAACTTAAATAATTCATTATGCAACAACACTTTAACTGCTACTACAACCAAACCACAATGACAGAAACAAAAACTGTTCAGGAACTTGTCAAATCTCCCCTACTCCACTCAGTGTTGCCACTTCGTAACACTTTTGAATTTTCGGCGCAAAAATATAACTTTTTCGCATACATTTTCATAACTTATATTTTTCCATACAGAATTTATGGCATGGCAGTGTACTCATGTCCCTTGTGATATGACTTTGGTTTTGTAGAAGTGTTCACTGGAACAACTGAAGTGTCGTTGTATAATTTTCGCGGCTTTTGCTTTCGCTCAAATTTATTTAGTTTTCATGCTCGCTGTTTTGACACCTGAAATTATGCAGTGGCATGTACAAGTACTTATGCAACACATGCCCGTTATGTAGTGCGGAGTATGTGGATGTGGACGTGTGGGTGTAGACTTTTAATCTCCTGGTGATATTCAAATTGATTATTCAAAGACAGTCTCAGCGGCAGAACAGCGACAGCGACAGCCTTATGAATTTTCAATGGGCGCGTTGTGGAAGAAAAAGTTTTGACACAGTATGTAAATTGAGCTTTTTGTATGGCAAAGGCTGGACTTGGAACCCGAAAAGGAGATTGCGGAAAGAAGGTCTGGTTCATGTGACACAAAAATGAGAATCTTATGAATAAAATATAAATCTTATTACGTTATTTTCTTTCTGTTTTTTAATTGAGAAGCATATTTCATGGGTTCAGATGCTGACATAAATTTAGAGGTTATGTTTTTGAGAGCTCTTTCAGGTATTCCAAGTTTTACTAAATCAATTAAGGGCTCATTGCATTCTGATATCAATGAAGTCGTAACTTGCCGTACATTTTCGTAGGATAGTATCGTCTTCAATTTCTATAAACCCATGACGAATAATTGAAAAACACATATATGGGAGATGCCACCTGTTTCAAATATTAATCTTAAGTTAAGTACTGTTCTAAATTTTAGATCCTTAAACCAAATGATTTTAGCAAAGTTATGACTTTAAAACTAAATACTTGCAATAACCGGCTAATTTAAAAACACAGTTAAGAGAGTTGCCACTTCTTTCAAATATTAAGTACAATTTACGTACTTTCTTAATTAAAAAAACATTGATTTATGGGTATTAAAGAGGCTAAAGGGACGTTAATAAAGCAAACAACGTGAGTAGAGTTGCCACCTGTTTCACACAATTTAACTAAATTGATCAAACAATTTTGCTACAGGAGAATATTAATTAATTAGGAATATTTTTTACATTTGACTGTTGAGAAAAATATAGAGTTGCCACCTAATTGAAAAATGTACATAATTCAGTTCCAATAAAGGAGTTTAATTTGAAAAATGTAAATAGTACAGATTTAAAAAAGTTTTAGTAAGGTGCCAAATATTAAGTTTTTTATTACGGGTTGCCCACCTGATTGAGAAACGTAATTCAACAAAATTGAAAAATATAAAGCAGTACAGATTTGCCACTTAATTAGGAATAATAAATATTACATTATGAGTATCAAATAAAAGAGACTTAAAAAATGTTATTATAGAAAATATTTTTGAACAGAGTTGCCACCTGTTTCACGCAATTTAACGAAATTTATCAAATAACTTCACTTCACGTAATGAATACTAATTTAAACATATGTCGAAAATTTTGCTGTTGAAAAAAAATTATAGAGAGTTGCCACCTAATTTAGAAGTATACATAATTCATTTCTAATAGATGAGATAAATTTGGAAAACGTAAGTAGTACAGAATAAAAGAGGTTTTAGTAAAGTGAAAAATATTTAATTTTGTATAGCGGGTTGCCACCTGATTGAGTAACTTAATACAAGGAAAATAAAAAAAAAATATTTGTAGTACACAATTGTTACTTAAATAAGAAATTTTATGGCGTTTAGATAGGAAAATTTTTGAAGAGTTGCCACCTGTTTATATAATCGTATCACGAAGGCAAAAAGAATAAAAAACTTTTTATTTACGCGATTATACCTTGATTTTCATAAAATTTATGATTTTTTTCGGAGAAATACTCAAGCTTGAGAAAAGTATAAGCAAAATAAATTGAAACTTCGTACAACAAAGTTGCAATCCACACTTGGGAAGTCTTGGTATAATTACTTTCGTCAATGCTACCAACTTTACGCAAATAACCGAAAATAAATTGATTTTATTTAAATTAGTCACCAGACTGATTGGACTGCAGCACAATACAATAAGCAATCATACTGTAATTTGAATAACTGACAAAAAATGGTGGCAACCACCGCATCAAAAAAACAACACGACTGTAACAACAGGCGAATACTAAGTTAATTACTCAGCGCACATAGCGCTCATTCGCCTAAAGCAAAAATTATTACAAATTTCCAGCATATTCTGAAAGACAATTCCGTTGTGAAAATACTGCAAAACAGAGGGAGCTAAAGAATTGCGCAAGTAAACGCACAAGAAACATACACAAACAGCTTAGCTTACTTGCGAAGAAGCGCCACTACCGCGAGATACCAATTCAAAATCCATTAACGGTGCAGAGCTAACTAAGTTAAAGAAGTTACGCCAACTTGCCGACGTGAGAGTCTGTCTGCATACTCTTCGCATTGGCAAATATGCCTGCATACGCTTCGCTACGCCGATGAACGCCCGCAGCAGCAAGGACGAAGCGATGCGTAAAATGAAGTGAAGTGTCGAGTTGGAGCGGCAAGTCAGCGCGGCAGCCACGGGCTGCAGCAGCTAACTGCGCGCATAACATAGCACAGGGCGCACATACCCAGAGTTGCACGGCAAAGCCCAGCGCACAGTTATGTTTTGTCGGTTTGGTGCATGCGAAATGGCTAAAACTCGAGAGATAAATTGCAATTTTCTAGTTGGCAACGCCGCTGCAGCGAACCAACGCGAGTAACGAGCATTTCAGCCACCACAAGGCGATACAGCGACGCGGGTGGCTGTAAACAGAGTCAGGCATGTGTGGAGGGTAGCTTGGGGCGCCGCCAAGCACAGCAACTCCAGTTAAATGCGAAAATTCCCGCTAATTTATATTGCAAGGCGGGCGAAAGTAAAGTTTTTAAAGTCTTATTAGCGCCGTGCAGCTCAGCTCATAAATTGACGGAAGGCAAGCTGTTGGCGAGTGAGAGGCAGCGTGAGAGCGTGTGAGAGTGCTGGAGATAGGGAGAAAGTATATTGTTTTCTTACTTCCGTAGGAATGCATAAATTATGCGTTGCCTCATTTTCGAAATCATAAAGAAAACTTTTGAATTTATTTCAATTTATTAATAAGCACAAGTTAGCAGCCATTAATTGCCACAGTTGCAACAATTTACCATTGTTAATGATTCAAAAGCGCTGTGGCGAGTAGAAACACAGTTCCTGTGAGAATTATTAGTCTTAAAGTTTAAAAGATTATAAAAGACATTTAAGTAGGATACAAATGGGATTTTTTTTTTTTTTAATTTTTTATCCTCTTATATTTTATTCACTTAGCAAAGTTCTGAAAACAAAAATGTAATGGGGTTTTCAACAAGGACGCTACAAAAGTAGATCGATAGAGACAGCAAACGACATTTCTTCTCAGTACGGTTTGCCATTTCATCATGGAAACACATACGATCCTACAACGAATCAAAATTATTAAAATTTACCACCGAAGCTCGGAGTCAGTGGCATCAACTTTAAGAGCGCTACGTTAAATTTATGGTCATCATAATCGTTCTGCCAGATCACCAATTGAGCGTCTACTGGAAAAATTTGAATCTACAGACGCAGTACAAAATGTTCCCGTGACAGTGAGATAAAGAAATGTCCGTAGTGTCGAGAATATTGCTGTCTCTCGCGTATCTATTGAGGAAGACCCAAATCAGTCTCTCTCACGTCGCTCTCAAGCGTTGTGTATCTTTGGCGAATTTTGCCAAAATATCTAGAACTACATTCTAACAAGATCAAACTGACGCAAGAGCTGAAGCCGCTTGACCACCAGAATTGTCGTATGTTCGTGAATGGAACTTGAAAATTATCCGGATTTTCATCGAAAAAACATCTTCAGCGTTGACGCTCATTTCTGGCTGAATGGCTTTGCCAATAAATGCATTATGCGATAATGGTCAGGCAGCAATACACAGGTACCCCATGACTCATAATTGGTGAGGTTTATCGGCCGCCGGGGTC
>CM050325.1:94194413-94234198 GCA_027475135.1 Bactrocera correcta
TTCTGAATGTTACACAATCATGACATACTTAATATACTCTGTTCAGGGTAGAGAATGGGTCTTGAAGGGAGTTAAAGTGCTTAATGATAACACTCGCTTACGGACTTCAATTGAAAAGAGTTAGAACATGACTTAATAATTGGGACTGAGTAATGAGAAAAAAAACATATATTCTTTCGAGAAATTCGGTGCATATTTTAAAAGGATGGTGTCATGGCATGCCATAGAACGACAATGGGAAATAAGAATATAGGGTTTTCCTTTCGCACAAAAGTGTTACAGGCGGATAATCAAATTTGAGTGATCTTCTATGCGGAAAAAGAGCAACAAAGAGGGATTGAACCACAATTTTCGGAACTGATGAATTTTGCGTAAATGAATTTGACGATGGAGCTGTCGGATTTCAATACGCTATAGTCCTTAAAAATTTGTATATTACTCAGAGTGGATGGAATTCTAGGAATTTCTGTAATATTATACAATGGCGCACCAAAAGTTCATAAATCTTCCTTGACAACATTCTTTTATACACTTTAATAGTTAAATGGTATTGTCCAACGAATTTACATATTGGTTTACTAGAATGGTGCTGAGGTCGCCCTGCACCTGCTTCGTTATGACGGCCATCAGCGTAAAATGCAGGGATATTGATTGTCAGTATACATAGCAGTGATAGCTATTAATTTCAAATACAACAGGTTAGGTTATGAACAAACCTTATTTTTATAAATTTTTTTATATGATAATTATCACTCGTAAGACCTCTTTTCTAATTGAAGACTAAAAAAGATTTTTAATTTATTTGGTTAAGAGATTTCGTTTAAAAATATCGATATTTTATTGATACAACCAGCGTCCATTTTAGCGACAGGGAAATCTGCACTTTCTGTTTCTTGCTCACGTCACCCACTGAAAGGTGTAACCTCAATTAGCTCGCTTTGAGATTTTGGGGCTTTAATGTATTTTTAATTTGTTCTGTTAATAATGTGTTGATATATCTAACCGAATGATGCCATTCTATGGAGAAGACGCGTGTTGCTCAACGCATTTTCTAGTTTTATTTTGAACTTATGCAAATTTTCTTTGTTGTGGTTCGATTTCTTGTTTATGTTTATGTTGATTTCACGTTTAATCGCCGGTTTACATTCTAGTTTCAATAGATATGTTGAACCACATTTTTTTGTTTCTAATTCAGACGAGCGGATTAATCACAAGCCATGTGGAAAATGTTTAATGTGTGGCGAATGATCTTAGTTTAGCGCACGCTTTATATAATTACTTTAGTTTAAGGCGGCTTCGACGCTCTTTTGGTCAATTGTTTAGGTGTTTACTGCTTTAAAGTAAAGCTAGTCTATATATGGATGTATGCAGTATGTGAATATTTTAAATAATGTCCGTTGTCTTGGTAGTTGGAAATATATTTAATTTAAATTATTTTTCAAATTTGAATGTCGCATAATTTTACTATTAATATCATGTAACTTTTTTTTTCTAACGGTTTGTAAGTTTTTGCGAACGCGTGTTCTCAAACTCGGCTAACTGTAAGCCAAACTATTACTATTTTAGAAACAGTTAGAAACATAAAAGTCTGTGCGTCAAATTTGCCGCGCGTTCTGTGGTAAAGTGGTACAACCGGAAAACTTGAGTTATTTATGAGCCTTAATAGTTTCTTCAAAGCACTGTTTAACGCAATCATACATTTAGCTGACTTATAGCTTATACATAATGACTAACTTTTCTTGTTTTATCATTTGGGATTTGCGTCGTCACATTTTTAATGATTCACTTCAGACCAGTATGTGTAGTCGGAGTTGAGATTTGATTTTAAACTGGAATCTGTAGATTTCTACATAAATGATACCATTATTTCCTAAGTTATTGATTATCCATGGACTTGGACCAATTTAATATGTAACACATACATATGTTTTACATATGTATATGTACATATATACATATGTATATTGCTTAAAAAGGAGGCGGACTCATTGCGTTTTTCTCACTTCGCCTAGATCTCACCTCAAACCAGATTGGATGCCATAAATGAGCTCTTATACTTAGGGGACTCATAACCGATCATAACGCATCATAAATTCATAAAATTATAAATTTTTACATTTTCTTAGAAAAATTTTTGTTGAATTAACGGGTGATTTTTTTGAGGTTAGGATTTTCATGCAGTAGTATTTGACAGATCACGTGGGATGTCAGACATGGTGTCAAAGAGAAAGATGCTCAGTATGCTTTGACATTTCATCATGAATAGACTTACTAACGAGCAACGCTTGCAAATCATTGAATTTTATTACCAAAATCAGTGTTCGGTTCGAAATGTGTTTCGCGTCCGTGTCCGATGAGCGATGAGGCTCATTTCTGGTTGAATGGCTACGTAAATAAGCAAAATTGCCGCATTTGGGGTGAAGAGCAACCAGAAGCCGTTCAAGAACTGCCCATGCATCCCGAAAAATGCACTGTTTGGTGTGGTTTGTACGCTGGTGGAATCATTGGACCGTATTTTTTCAAAGATGCTGTTGGACGCAACGTTACGGTGAATGGCGATCGCTATCGTTCGATGCTAACAAACTTTTTGTTGCCAAAAATGGAAGAACTGAACTTGGTTGACATGTGGTTTCAACAAGATGGCGCTACATGCCACACAGCTCGCGATTCTATGGCCATTTTGAGGGAAAACTTCGGACAACAATTCATCTCAAGAAATGGACCCGTAAGTTGGCCACCAAGATCATGCGATTTAACGCCTTTAGACTATTTTTTGTGGGGCTACGTCAAGTCTAAAGTCTACAGAAATAAGCCAGCAACTATTCCAGCTTTGGAAGACAACATTTCCGAAGAAATTCGGGCTATTCCGGCCGAAATGCTCGAAAAAGTTGCCCAAAATTGGACTTTCCGAATGGACCACCTAAGACGCAGCCGCGGTCAACATTTAAATGAAATTATCTTCAAAAAGTAAATGTCATGAACCAATCTAACGTTTCAAATAAAGAACCGATGAGATTTTGCAAATTTTATGCGTTTTTTTTTTTAAAAAAGTTATCAAGCTCTTAAAAAATCACCCGTTACATACAAAAATGAATCAATTGAAGCTAAACGGGAATCGGTACGCGCATTGAAAGCTATTCTGAAAATTGACTTTAACAACTGTCTCGAGGATTGGAAAACACGTTGGCACAGTTGTGTTGGGACCAAGGGGGATTACGTCACAGATTTTGAAGAATAAATTAAGAATTTTAAAATTATGAACACAATATTATTATTTTTTGCTCAGTGCGGTATGTATCTAAGGAGTTTGGGTGAAGAATTCAAGTTCGGACTAGCTGTTTCGTCGAAATTTTTTTAAATACAAACTGTTAGCCGATTAACTTAAAACTTTCGGAAAATGCTCTCAAATATATATACATTCAACAGCCGTTGACAGCTAATGAGAAACGCGACTTATTTTGAAGTAAATGAAATTATACCTAATTATATACATTATATTATGAATAAAACACTTATTTTTACCGTTTCATTAATTTTATTGAAACTTACATTGAACTAAAAAAAAAAAAAAACAAAAAAAAAATCCGTTTTTTTTTTTTAAGATTTCAACAAAAATGAACGAAACGAAAATTTTTTCTCAGCAAAAAATTTTGCTTACTTTCAGTTAGTATTTTGTTGCTTAACCCTTTTTATTTAATACTGTTTCACATCCACTGCGAATTGACGTTATAGCACTCTGACAGCCCACCACTAGTGTTGCTTGCCATGCCGTCCTAATTTCATAAAAAAGGACCTCCATATTTGTGATATTTTGCTACCTACAGCTTTTTTGACATCAACAGAGATGTGTTCTCTTAAAGCCACTCCAAAACATTTATGAAATTTTCAACAAAAAACTTGTGTGTTGACTTTGCCATTGGATTTGGATTGTTATTTTGTTGGAATTTCCATATAACAGGCAAATTGTCCTTAGTCCATGGCAGGATGACATTTTTTAGGATGTCGACGTATTTCTCCTTATTTAAAATTCCATCAATCTTATGGAGCGGACCTACACTACCCCAGGAAAAAAATTCCCACACCATAAGTGATTGGTTTAATGCGTCCTGTTCTGCCGGGAAATCCAAATTCGACTAAACGCCGGGCAATTGTTTGCTTGGATATTTGGACATTGTATTCGTCTTGAATTTTATGTAGAATGTCAGTGGAACCCTTTATTGAGTCTACTCGGGAGATGGTTGTAATTCTGCGGTATATTTCTGTTGAAGTTTTTCGGGTTTTTTCTTCGCGTGCAATGTTGGAAATAGTTTTAAAATCCTTTATATGCTTAAGGGCATTGAAAAAAAAATTCTTTTCAGCATTTGACCTGATTCGAAATTTGTTTGTACGTCTTTCCAGACTGGCGGAGGTCAAAAATGTAACTACGTATAGCGGGGAGCGTTTGCTCATCAAACAACTTGAATAATACATTTTAATATATTTTAAACCACAACTTTAAAACACACCCCTACCAGAAATCAATAACATTTTTAAGAAAAATTAACAGCTTGTGGAATTTTAATTCTTTAAACAACTGTTTCAATATCGTAGCGCATTTACTATTTTGGAAAAAACTAAAAACAATTTTAACTTCAGAACTACAAAACAGAGTGAATTTAGTAGTAAATAGAGTATGTAAGACTTTTAGAAATATAACTAACGGTATATTAAAATCTTTTATCATTATACTCATCAGCCACCTACAAAAAAGGGAGCGTTTCTAATTAGCTATCATCACCTGTATATTTGAAACATAAATCGGTTATTTGAAATTTATATGTGTATGATTTGGTTCTTAAAGCCTTTTTGGTGCTTACTTGATTTTCCTTTGCCAAATTATGTATTCATTGTAATAATAAATGGATAAGTTGAATTAAAATTAAATTAAAATGTGTGTGCTTTTTTAAGCTTTGAATATACATATTTCTATGTCAAGGACTGTTTTGCGCAATTTTAAACAATTGCATTGAATTGTTTTTGTTTCCCGTCACAATAGTTTTGCACCCCCCAACGCCTTAGCTCCAAATAAAAACCTCATATTAATACTTACAATACATTACTAATATGAAGTCATAAAGTTAAAAGCTATTAAGACTGCGGTTTGTGCAATAAAAACGCGCCGAAGCTCTAGGGTCAAAGACTACCTGTTCAAGTAGATAACATTTGACAGCTCTTTGAGAAAGGTAAAGTGTGTTTTTTGTCTCATTTTTGCAAGGTATACAAATCGGGCTATAGTATATACTATATGTATTTATCTATATATGCATGTAATCCTATGCACTTGTATATTTTAATTATAATCCAAGCGGTATACAATTCTTTCATCAATCAATTTCAATGTTGGCAAAATATTATTAAAACAATACTTATGTATTTGTTATACCGTTAATGCTATTCACAGTAGCTGATCATTTACTTTACTCATCATCACTTTAGCATGTTTAATTAAAGTCGACTTTGTTACGCTTGATAAGTAAGCTTAATTTGGAGGATTTCTCAATTAACGAGTATATACATATAAGTAGAGTTTACGTTCTAATACATTGGGTTGAGATATTATTTTGTTATTGTTTAAATATATGTAAGATTTGCAATGAAAGTACTACTATGAGCAAAAAATAATAAGACTTTATTCATAATTTTGAAATTCTTAATTTATTCTTCAAAATCTATGTCGTCCCCCTCAAAGTAATTCTATTGGTCAAAATACACTTTTTTCCAAACCTCGAAACAGTTGTTAAAGTCAATTTCCGGAGAAGCCATCAAAGCGCTTAGCGTTTATTGGTTTCAATTGACTCAAAACACTATCTCCGGAGCTTTCGTTTGAGTTTGCTGAATAACCAGAAGTTACATGGAGTTAAATCAGATGAATGCGGCACAATATTGGTGGAACATGTAGCGAAGAATTCACGAAAAATTCCATGCAGTATGCGACGTTGCATTAACGTGGTGCAAAAACCAAGAGTTGGCGGCACATAAATTCGATCTCTTTTTACGAATAGCTACGCGCAAACGACGCATGACACTCAAATAATATTCCTAGTTTGGAAGGAATTCGGAGTAACAACTTGATAATCGGAGAAAACTGTGAACAAAACCTTGAATTTTGACCTGCTTTGACGTAGTGTATTCGTTGCTTCGGCCGTTTGATCGTCTGCTTCCGAGTCGTAACCATAGATCCAAGACTCATCGCCAGTAATAATACGTTTCATGACATTCTGGTAGTTGGAAAGCATTCTTTCACAGAAGTTAACGCGAGGCCGTCGAAAAAAATTGAGTTATTTTGGAACCAATCTTGCTTTCACTTTTCTTAAGGGGTCAGTAGGGCAATCTTTTTTCCAATTTTTTTTTTTTTTTCATTTTCTGTTCCCTTATACCCTTAGAATTAATGTAGAAAACCACTTTACCATTGGAAGGTTTTGGCGTGCGCCTCAAACTTTAAACGTGTTTTTCCCAAACACACACTTTTTTAAACTGGCGGACATGATTCCCGTCGAACTACTCAATCGACTTGCTTAATTTTTTTTTAAATATTCACAAAAACTGGTTATCATAATTCACAATTTTTTATAATTTATTGACAATGTTATGCCAAAATTTATGTAAAAAAATAGGGAAAAATTAAAAACAAAAAACGTTAATTACTCTTTTATTTATCAACATTTTTCATGATTTCAGTAGGGACGATAACCATTCGCGTGCTTTTTAAGAATAAACTGGGTTTTTGTGTTTCAGATGATCCAAGCATGAGAAATTGTGTCCGCCAGTGAAAAAACGCATCTCATTCTCCCAGCCATTTCTCCGACAGATGTCATTAAAAATTCCGAAAAATTTGTTTTTGCACTCCACGATATACCTCTTGATATGTGAAAAAAGTTCAATTTTAGAATAAAAATTTTTATGAAAAAATTACAAAAAAGCAGGCCAGATTACCCTTCTGACCCCTTAAGCCCAAATGATCTTTGAAAATAGTTTTCACCGATATTCCAAAGATGCCAGTGAGATTTCTGTCTGTTTATCGTTGATTTTCAAGCCCCACTTCCTTTATATTATTGACCATGACTGACCATTATACCAACCTAAAAAAATCTTTGACGTGTAGATTTTCGGGCGATGTTTAAATTAAAAAGTCTTACTATTTTTTGTCCACACAGCGGTTTCTAATATGGGTCGATTGATCAATTATTTCGTTTTGAATTGAAACTTCTTTAGTAAAATTGATCGACTGCAAAGAATTAAGGAGTATTCATACGATAAATACCGATTTGATTGAATATTTTAAATATAGGGTGATTTTTTAAGAGCTTGATAACTTTTTAAAAAAAAAAAACGCATAAAATTTGCAAAATCTCATCGGTTCTTTATTTGAAACGTTAGATTGGTTCATGACATTTACTTTTTGAAGATAATTTCATTTAAATGTTGACCGCGGCTGCGTCTTAGGTGGTCCATTCGGAAAGTCCAATTTTGGGCAACTTTTTCGAGCATTTCGGCCGGAATAGCCCGAATTTCTTCGGAAATGTTGTCTTCCAAAGCTGGAATAGTTGCTGGCTTATTTCTGTAGACTTTAGACTTGACGTAGCCCCACAAAAAATAGTCTAAAGGCGTTAAATCGCATGATCTTGGTGGCCAACTTACGGGTCCATTTCTTGAGATGAATTGTTGTCCGAAGTTTTCCCTCAAAATGGCCATAGAATCGCGAGCTGTGTGGCATGTAGCGCCATCTTGTTGAAACCACATGTCAACCAAGTTCAGTTCTTCCATTTTTGGCAACAAAAAGTTTGTTAGCATCGAACGATAGCGATCGCCATTCACCGTAACGTTGCGTCCAACAGCATCTTTGAAAAAATACGGTCCAATGATTCCACCAGCGTACAAACCACACCAAACAGTGCATTTTTCGGGATGCATGGGCAGTTCTTGAACGGCTTCTGGTTGCTCTTCACCCCAAATGCGGCAATTTTGCTTATTTACGTAGCCATTCAACCAGAAATGAGCCTCATCGCTCATCGGACACGGACGCGAAACACATTTCGAACCGAACACTGATTTTGGTAATAAAATTCAATGATTTGCAAGCGTTGCTCGTTAGTAAGTCTATTCATGATGAAATGTCAAAGCATACTGAGCATCTTTCTCTTTGACACCATGTCTGACATCCCACGTGATCTGTCAAATACTACTGCATGAAAATCCTAACCTCAAAAAAATCACCCGTTATTTTTGAAAATTTATTTGCCGCAAATTAAAAGAATATTGTCATTTTTACAATAGTACATGAAGCAAATGAAAGTTTTTCCTGAAATCTTTGTTGAATATAAAATAGATAATTTTAAGTTTAATTTTTTTTCATACATTTTCTCTCTTATTATGTATGAAGAAATATAACATATTTTTTGTAATATAAGCAGAAGACAGTCCCCCCAATGACTTACTATATAATAGTCATAATAATGAATGAATGATAGCCCGATGAAAGCTCCCTAATATCGTTCTAATGAAATATTTTTCATGATATTAGTTATGAAAGTCTGTCACTTGAAAGACTCATCGTCTTTCCCAAAATCATTTATTTTGATGATAAAGTTAATCGGTTATTGCAAGACAGACAGCTGAGAGGAGCTTTTGAAAACTCGCTCTCATGAATGTATTCCGCAAAGATGACATCAATTCAAATTTGGCTGAACTGCTGAATTTCCTATTCTACGCTTTTCATTTCCTCGCAAGAATATCTTTACATATTTGTATCTTTAGGTATGTGAGTAATTATAATTAATTGTATTGTACAACTCGATTAACAAACCCCATTTTAAGCGCTAATACTAACAAGTAATGCTTTATATTGTGTATAATATTATTTATATCAAGAATTCTTAATCACGAAAGCCTTTCTTTACGCAAAAATAAAATAAACTTACTGACAAGCAAATAAATTTCACTGCAGTAATTTATGTTTCCTGCAACAAAACGGAAGCCAAGTAAGTCCGTCTAAGCTGACACTAATGACACACTCAATTAGTGCTCTTTGTAATAGGAGGTGCCCGTGATCATTGTGATCATAAATCAAGCCATAAATTTTGGCATAGTATATTCTTTACAGTAGCGGATATAAAGTAATTAAAATATATAGGGTGTGCATAATAATATTTATATTATTATTGTTGACTACATATTTCTGTAAACTTGAAATCTTACAAAATATTCCTGTTAACCGAAAGAATCCTCAAAAAATGTGTTCTACTTAACAAGATTGTTTTACATTTTTGGTGCAACAGAATATTTTGCTGGTTAAATGTAAGCCATCGGATTCCAGATATCTCTATATGCAGTCCTTCGTGAAGTTATAAAGAACTCTTTTATTCGATCTTATAAATCGGCAAAGCACCTTGTGGCCAATATAAATGTCCACCAGCTAGAAAGAATACTATCTGAAAGTGTGAGTTCCCAAGTGTTTAAGGATTGATCTCTTAAACCCGGGTGTCCAGTAGTATAATACAGAAGAAGAGGGTCTTAGGGGCACGGCGCCCTAACTTCCACGCGGATATGTGGGAAGAGCAAGGCCAACAAAGTTGAGTTTGGATTTTAGAAACCCACGTTTTCTTATGCCTACTTTCACATCCATACAGTTATCGGCGATATCTATGGGCACTATATGCAGAAAGGCATTAAGAGCCTTATTGCACCACACATAACCCCTAAAACACCATACAAAAACCCCATAGAACACATTAGTGTTGACCGACGTGCCGTAGAGTTAATAGACTACTTTCGGTAAGAGACCCCACCTTTCACCAATAGCTCATCTGAAGCAGTAAAAGGTAGTTAATGCCTTCCTTACGCTCACCTCGATATGGAGCTCTAAATATTTCATCGTATCTGCAGGCTGTAGTCGGATACTTTCCATCCGCGGCAGTGAATTCTCCAGGATCTTTCATCTTCTAATAAATGAAATCCTCTCGGTGTTATTTGGTTTAATGGCGACGCCACTTTCATCTACCCAAATAGTTATGACGCTTATAGACAACTTATACATGGTAGTCAAGAATCTTCCTCTAACCATGAGTGCTACATCGTCGGCATAGGCAATCAGGCGTCAGTCGCAATGCTCAAGTTTTTTCGTCAGATCGTTGACGGACAAGTTCCATGGAGAAAGAACTCACATTGTGTGTGCCCCTACTTATATTTCGCACGTTCGATACCTCACTTCTTCACGATCACTCTATCGAAAATAAGATTAAAAATAAGGTGTTTAAGATTCGACTCAACTTCAAAAGAGCTGTTACAGCCGCTTCCGGCTAGACGTTGTTGAACGCTACCATAATTTCTAGAAAGGTCGCAAGTTCTTAAAACCCTTTTGTTTCTTCAAACCAAGACTTGATGATGCGCAAAGCAGTGTCCCTTGACGTACCTTTCCAATAAGCATATTGCGCTCCTGATAAATGGTTGCTTGGAATACGTTCCCTATGTGTCAGTCGATCAGCCTCTTAAACGTTTTCATGTTGTGTCCGGAAGAAAAGCCTGTAGCCAAGCCTGTAGCCTGTAGCGGACGTAGCAGAAGGTCCACAGCCTTCAATCTGACTCACTTTCATACTTCCCTTCTTCCTCCTTATAGAGGATTGTTTATCATCATCTAATAAGATCACGCCATGGATCAGGGTTTTCTATGACCTATGACCATCTTATAAAAGACTGACCACATAATAGTAGTATGTCTAGTCAATGTCCCGTGTGATTAATTATCAGGTATATTTCTTGATGTTTTCACTTATTGAATTATTATGGGCTATTTTGGTTATGCCGATACTCGTTGAGAAAGAAATTTGACTAATGAGGGATTTGAAATGAAGGATATAGAACAAGCAACTTAGGACTATATTATATTTCAAATATTTTAAACTTTGTACCGGTGTAATTTTATGTTTAGGGATTCTCCAAAATATTTGGAATATAAATGCAAAGCTTTACTATAACAACTATAGGAAATTCGTCAATTACTAATTACGATTATTGATTTGGAAGAATTATTTTAATAAGCTCTTAAAAAGCCCAATCGCTTCTGCAAATAAAACTAATTTTATTAAAATCAATAGTGTTTAGTTTTTATTGCGACAATTGCTTTTGTTTGTTACAATTTGTAATTTCTTTGGTGTATTGAATTAAGTAAATAAAGTACATTATAATTTTTAATTAAAGCACATGTGTATTTCTCTTAGAGAGCTCTTATTGTTGTACTACAATATTAAATTATTTTTTTGCACGCTTATGAAGCAATGCAATGACAGCTGCTTACTCAAACGCTCAAAGTATGGGAATTATGTATGCTTGAGCTATTCTTTTTGCAACTCTTGGCCGCATATTATTTGAGGTGTTTAAGTAGCTTTTTCTTTGGCTTTTTTTTATTAGCTAATATTATTTGTAGACAGGTATGCGTGTTTGAATTGTGCTACAATATCTATACCTACGTGCATTCACGTAAATTAATTAAAGAATAAATAATTTATACACGTATGTGCGTGTGTGTATTTGCAGTTGTTGGTGAGTCATTAATTAGGCGCATGCAACCGCCTGAGCCTTCTTCTGTATCAAACAATCCAGAGCGCGTTGCACATCCACGAAAATATCATCGGCAGAACGTTCGGCGTTGAGCTGCATCGAAATAGAAGACAAATCGAATAGAAAAATAAATATTAAATGCCTTAAAAATGTACATAATTAATATTTATGGTAAAAGTAGAATTTCTTCAGACGCAATATTTCGCCTGCCTCTTACCGTTATCGTCTTCTCGATGTATTGGGTTAGAATGGCATTTGTGTTTGTTCTGAAGGTGGCTAGACGAGTCTTAATGGTTTCCTCATTGTCATCGGCACGTACTTCTGTGGAAGCAGCTGCCCGTCCCATTATACGTTGGACCATAACTTCCTGAAATAAAAAAAATAATAACAAGACTTTAGAGATTTGTTGCATAAGCTACTTTTAATTGTAATTAACTTTTTCTTGAATTAAAACAAATTTAATATTAATATGAATCCTTCTTGGTTATACAAAAAGACCCAAAAAGGGGTCACCTAGTATTCGACATAAATATACCTACACTCGTTTGTTTTATGGAAGCTTGAGAAAACGTAGTAGAAAGTTGCAAGAAATCTGGGTTGCTATACCTTTAAGCTTCAAGATTTTCGTTGATGTTAGAGATGTTTAGTGTTGAGTTGAATAATTTATGGAAAACAAGTGTTGTTTGATTGTCAGTAAAATGTAATGAGTTAAATAGCCTCAGATATAAAACTTTTCCCTTCAATGTGGACAGTTCCACGTCTATCATAATTTTTTAATTCTCGATAAAGAGATCAATGGTATTAAAATATTTTCATTTTCTTTATGCTGATCTAGATATTGGGATTTGATCCTTTTATTGCTTTCTGAAATTGACGACTTTTCGTTAGTGGCCAATCCCCTTAAAGTACTTATACTACCGCGGCACTGCAAAGCTACGCTCAAAATTTTAAGCATCCCAAATTTTGGAGACAAATAACAAAAAGATCTTAAATTTCTGCGTTCGAAATGTAACTTTCTGAACTGATTTACATTGTGACAAAAAAACACCCAGAAATTAAAATTATAATCCCCGGGTAAATGATATTTGAAACAAGAAAAAGCGTTAACTTCGGTTGCACCGAAGCTAAATACCCTTCACAGGTGCATTTCTGTTAGTAACTATGAGTCCAGTTTGTATGGAAGCTATATGCTATAGTAACCCGTTCTGAACAAGTTTCTTAGAGATTACATTGTTGCCTTAGAAAATAATATATACCAAATTTTGTGAATATATCTTGTCAAATGTGAAAGTTGTCCATACAAGAACTTGATTCCGATCGTTCAGTTTGTATGGCAGCTATATGTTATAGTTAACGGATCTAAACAATTTCTTCGGAGATTACATTGTTGCCTTAGAAAATAATATATACCAAATTTTGTGAATATATCTTGTCAAATGTGAAAGTTGTCCATATAAGAACTTGATTCCGATCGTTCAGTTTGTATGGCAGCTATATGTTATAGTTAACGGATCTAAACAATTTCTTCGGAGATTACATTGTTGCCTTAGAAAATAATATATACCAAATTTCGTGAATATATCTTGTCAAATGTGAAAGTTGTCCATACAAGAACTTGATTCCGATCGTTCAGTTTGTATGGCAGCTATATGTTATAGTTAACGGATCTAAACAATTTCTTCGGAGATTACATTGTTGCCTTAGAAAATAATATATACCAAATTTCGTGAATATATCTTGTCAAATGTGAAAGTTGTCCATACAAGAACTTGATTCCGATCGTTCAGTTTGTATGGCAGCTATATGTTATAGTTAACGGATCTAAACAATTTCTTCGGAGATTACATTGTTGCCTTAGAAAATAATATATACCAAATTTTGTGAATATATCTTGTCAAATGTGAAAGTTGTCCATACAAGAACTTGATTCCGATCGTTAAGTTTGTATGACAGCTATATGTTATAGTTAACCGATCTGAACAATTTTCTCGGATATTACAACTTTGCTCTAGAAAATAATCTATACCAGATTTGGTGATGATACATTGTCAAATGCGAAAGTTTTCCATATGAGAACTTGATTCCGATCGTTCAGTTTATATGGCAGCTATATGTTATAGTGGTCCGATATCGGCCGTTCCGACAAATGAGCAGCTTCTTGAAGAGCAAATGACGTTTACAAAATTTCAAAAGGATATTTTAAAAACTGAGGGACTAGTTCGTATATATACAGACAGACGGACAGACAGACGGATATGGCTAAATCGACTCAGCTCAACATACTGATCATTTATATATATACTTTATAGGGTCTCCGACGCTTCCTTCTGGGTGTTATAAACATCGTGACAAAGTTAATATACCCTGTTCAGGGTATAAAAAGTGTATCGAGAACTGGAAAAATCGTTGGCATAAGTGTATTACATCTGATGGGGGTTACTTTGAAGGCGAAAAAATAAATATTGATTAATATTTAAGTATTTTGCGTTTTAACGGGTGATTTTTTTGAGGTTAGGATTTTCATGCAGTAGTATTTGACAGATCACGTGGGATGTCAGACATGGTGTCAAAGAGAAAGATGCTCAGTATGCTTTGACATTTCATCATGAATAGACTTACTAACGAGCAACGCTTGCAAATCATTGAATTTTATTACCAAAATCAGTGTTCGGTTCGAAATGTGTTTCGCGTCCGTGTCCGATGAGCGATGAGGCTCATTTCTGGTTGAATGGCTACGTAAATAAGCAAAATTGCCGCATTTGGGGTGAAGAGCAACCAGAAGCCGTTCAAGAACTGCCCATGCATCCCGAAAAATGCACTGTTTGGTGTGGTTTGTACGCTGGTGGAATCATTGGACCGTATTTTTTCAAAGATGCTGTTGGACGCAACGTTACGGTGAATGGCGATCGCTATCGTTCGATGCTAACAAACTTTTTGTTGCCAAAAATGGAAGAACTGAACTTGGTTGACATGTGGTTTCAACAAGATGGCGCTACATGCCACACAGCTCGCGATTCTATGGCCATTTTGAGGGAAAACTTCGGACAACAATTCATCTCAAGAAATGGACCCGTAAGTTGGCCACCAAGATCATGCGATTTAACGCCTTTAGACTATTTTTTGTGGGGCTACGTCAAGTCTAAAGTCTACAGAAATAAGCCAGCAACTATTCCAGCTTTGGAAGACAACATTTCCGAAGAAATTCGGGCTATTCCGGCCGAAATGCTCGAAAAAGTTGCCCAAAATTGGACTTTCCGAATGGACCACCTAAGACGCAGCCGCGGTCAACATTTAAATGAAATTATCTTCAAAAAGTAAATGTCATGAACCAATCTAACGTTTCAAATAAAGAACCGATGAGATTTTGCAAATTTTATGCGTTTTTTTTTTTAAAAAAGTTATCAAGCTCTTAAAAAATCACCCTATATTTACAATTTCTGGACACTTTTATGTCACATTATATAACAAACCAAATTTCATCTCATAACCTTTATTACCACTAACGTTAGAAGTCATAGTTTTATAGTCTGATTTCTAACGTAGAGAGCCTAAGGTATCTACGGTGATCACTTTTAGTAGCTGAAAAAACTCAAAATTGGAAACAGAAGGCAATCGGCCGCCTTGCGATGGTACACGTAATGTCGCCGGGAATAATAAGACTTAGATGTACACTCTGTACGCTTACCAGAGCACGGCATTTTACGCAGTACAGGTCACCTCTCGATGTCACCCGAACATTATTTACGCAAAGTTGTACCGGAATCTATCAACAATATATAGAGAATATTTCTAAACTAAATTGGCCTTGGTCCTACGAAGCGCAAATCCGTCACTGGACTTTCCGCCCGAGGATTACATACTGAATTATAAATTACTCAATATATAAAGTACTCATATTAGATTAACTATTTATTCACGCATTATCGCGGCATAAAACTTATTTCTCACACACAATGAGCCCACGCATGACATAATTGCTTTCTTGAATGCTCTACTCATATCTAAACATTTATGTCGCTACTTTCTGAACCTCTCGAAACACTTCGCTTCCTGGAAACTCTAAAAAGTTTACATGACAACTAAAATACCAACAAAATCTAGCAAAGGTCAGCTAAAGATGTCAGTCTGCTTTTTATGTAAATAAATAATGGATAATTTAGTATGGATAAATATTCCAATAACATATATACTGTTATGTACTTACATCCGAACAATCAAAGTAGATAATCAGATCCGCTGGTGCGATTTGACGTTCAAAAGCTGCGCCTTGATCCTTTTCGCGTGGGTAACTGGAAATAATAAACGAAAGGAATTAATAGTCTTTTAAAATTGAAGAAAAGTAAAAAATCACACACCCATCAATTAGAAAGCCCTTCGAATCGCACTTGTGATCGGCAATGGCTTTGGCTAGCAGGCACAAGACAGCTTCGTTCGGCACCAACTTTCCCTCTTTCATGATAGCTGCCAATTCACGACCCTTATCAGAGCCAGAGGCCACCTGTATAATGAACAAAGTGTTTGCATCATTATTTTATATTTTTGGTATTTGACTTTTTCATTTCGCCAAATTCAAGCGCGCTCTGCTCGGCTATGTCTCCGATTGCAATAGTCGGAAGTATTTATAGCAGTTGTTTGTTCGATTCTCCATTGTCTCGAATTTGCGAAACGAAGTCAACTATTTTTTTATTATCGCTATGAATAATCACCTCTGCGCGCAGTAAATCACCGGAACTCAAGTGTGTGAATCCGTACTTTTCTACAATTTTGGCGCATTGTGTGCCTTTGCCGCAACCGGGACCGCCCAAAATCCAGACAATTGGTACGCCAACCTAAAAAAATGAAGTAGCTATTAAAGCGGGTGGTTACAATGGTATATATGTTTACTACACGCCATCTAATTACAATCATACAATATAATTTCAATACCAATAATTTAATTTTGTAAATATTTTTTGACGTTTTTTGCAGGGAAGCAGGATAAATCAGGTTTGCACAGGCTAGTAAATTTGTTACGACATTCGGGCGGGTAAGTTTGACTGACAAGCTCAAATATGTTGCGATTAGTTGATACATTGGTTTTTTGAGAGATTAATAAATATATTTATATGTTATAAGCGTTTTTACATACTGACGACTGTTAGCTGAGTATTATGAAATGCATTGAAAATTTCGAGTTATAATTTTGCTTTACCTATGTATTTTGAAGCACACTAAGCAACATCCGTGCAATTTCAGTATTTTCGGAGCCAGACAATTTCTTTTTTTTTTTAAGGTATTTCTTAATTTTTACGCTCATTCGAGTTTGTTTAGAAGTACCATACTATACATTACGAAACGTTTGGTTTAGACCTTTCGGTTATTTATCGTTTACTTACACCGATTTGTGCTCTTCGAAGTTCGGCGGCCTTCGATTTGTCATTGGCTTCCTTCTTCATCGCCATTTGATGACACATAAATAACTGGACAAACACATACATAGTGTAGTTGAGACATATACGAGTAAATACAGTATAAAGTATAACAAAGAAGCCGGTGCACTGGCGCACACATATTTTGCTTATTAAAATATATTTATTTAATTCCAATAACTACTTAATTCGAATTAGAATTGCTAGGTACTACTTAATTAGAATCAGAATTTATAGAGCACAGCGTAATTAGTAGTAGTTTCAAATTTGAAAATATATATATTTTTGATATGAATTGGTTTGGCGAAATTATTATTAGTTGTCAAAAATTTAAATCTATAAACAATACTGTTAAATATTACCTGAAAAAATAATTTCACTTAAAATGCGCTAATCTAATCGCTATAGTTCATAAATCACTCATCGAAAAACATAAATAGATTCGGGTGTAAAAAAAATATAAACAATTTATATTATTTATTTATAGCATGCGAATTTTCATTCAACAGAACAAATTCGACGTTTGCTCAAAACTGTTTAAAGTGCGATATGTGCGTAAAATGTATGAGCAGAAATTTAAATTCGATAGTAAATAAAAATTTGGAGGGTTTAACAGTTCAAGAAATGAATAGAATCGCTGTACATTTTCTCTTAGACCCCATATATACAATATATTTATATATACATATGTACTATCCTACCATATACATATGTACATATATCAGTTTAAATTTACACTATATACGAGTAATCGGTCAGTAATTGAGAAAATTTTATGAACCTCTGTTCCTCGCCCTAATTTTATATTTGAAAATTATATTGAAGTGCGTTAGATATTTCAAGGCTCATGGCAGATATATCGCTACTGAAATAGATGCATTTAGAATACAAACACATACAAAATGCATATCCTCTAATTTTGTCATAATGAAAGAGGAATATAATACGTAGAGAAATATAAAAGGAAATAAGGAAGAGCTAAGTTCGGGTAAAACCGAACATTTTATACTCTTTCAACTTGCAAGGATTAAAACCAGGGAAGTACCGTCAAGTACATAAGGCCTCTTAGTAATATGGGGTCTAAGGCGAGTTTTTACCTGATTTCATTCATTGTATAAGAAACACACGCTCTCTCAACCTTATTAAGACAACTCACATATTTGCCGAAATAAAGTCACCGAAAATTTGAAACGGGTTAATGGAAGTATTGACGCAATTCCATCCATTTGTTGCATACAGATATACTACCATCAGCAAAGGATTATTTCTGAATTTTAATTATATATCTCAGACGTAGAGCGATATTTTCGGTAAAAAACCAGCTGTGGGCAGCACAAAGCCTACATATTCAGTACCTAGGGGTTGAATGGTTTGGTTTGATTTAATTTAAGTTGTATCCCCTTATATTAATTGTTTCTTGATTTGTACACTGGAGAATGAAAGTTGTAAATGGAATTTTAAATTGTGTTGTATGGAAGTACGGCTGTAGTCCGATTTTGCCAATTTTCCCACTGTAATACATATAAGAATATTAGAAGAATGACATGTACACAATTTTGTTGAAATCGGTTGGGCGGATCTCGAAATATCAGAATATGAATATCTAAAAGACCAATTCTATTATTGAGATTTTTAATTTTCATCAACTTAAGGCGAACCTGAATTTTCTCAAGTATCAAGATCTGAGACCTGCATGAAGTGAAGAGTGAATAAAGTATTTTCTGGATAGTTCTATTTAATACTTTGAAAACATTTCCTCCTAGTACATATCTCAGTTGGAAAAGCTGCTCGTACAAAAATGAGTTTTCCGGAATTTAACTAGGAAAATCCAATCATCGATTCTCGCTCAGATTAATATTAAAAGGTTGTTTCTAATGGCGGTCGCCACGCAGCAGAAAGTATCAAACATTCGAACACGGCAATCAAAATGTTCTCATAGGGCCTCTAAAACGTTCCGGGTCGGTTTAAAGAAAAAATGAAGTTTTATATTAACTACCAATTAATTTATAATTTTACAGTCAAAAAAGTGTTTATAAATGTAGATAAGGATTTCGAAAAAAAATTCCGTGAGCTAAAGTTTTTATTTTAATATATACAGAGTATAAAATTATTACTCAAACAAAAAATGAAAAATTAATGATTTACAAGTCGTCATATGTACAAGTATATACATGAAAAATCCAGCAAAGGAATTTATTATGTCAAAAACAAAAAAATAGAAAATGTTAAACCCATGTTTTCAACAAAAAAAAGAGTACAAGAATTAATTATATGACACCTTAAAAATAACAAAAGTATGTCATTCTTTGCACTTTTAAGAAGCTTTAACAAGTGGCACAGCAAAATTTTCTCTCACATGCATCATTTAGAGCTGGCAAAGTGCCCTGTTTGGTAGTTTTTTGAAGTGTGTGTGGCAGTCGCATATTAATCGCCTTATTATTGATTGCTCAAGCGTTCAAAATTGTGGAAAAGTATGCGTGAGAAAATCACTAATGAGAAATCTCCTGCTGACGGCCTAGACGCCTTTATTATTGCTTTGAACTTTTTGAAGAACTTTTACTTGACCTTCATATTTTCTTAACGAGTAGTTTTATAATTAGCTGCAGCCTTGAGAGCAAAAGCAGTGGTTTGTGGGTACAAGTTTTCGAATATATAAAAATTGAGTGGAAATGTTTAAATATATACATATATACTTAATCCTTTTTAATATTTATGAATGAAATATTTGGCACGTGCAAGAAGTGTTGGAGCCAACGCTCATTTCTATCTCAATGGAAAAAGCAAAGGTTTAGTGTGGTTTGTGTGCCGGTGAAATAATCGATCATTATTTCTTCAAAGGTGATGCCGGTAAGAAGGTAATCGTAAATGGTCTGAAATTGTAGCTCGTGATCTCAGCGCCATTTGGTTTCAACAAGACAAATTTGAAATTTCTGAGTTTTTTTTGTTTCAAAAAGTAGGAAGTCTCGAAATGGATCACCCTGTATATACTTACATATAATAGAAGGAAATCTCGAACTTTACATATGCATACATGCGTCAACCTACAAATCCATCTATTTTAGTAAATCACATTTTCACTCCATTTTATAATAGATTGGCGAAATGTATGCCATTTATCTGGCAATTTGTAATTAGTTGTAAAAATACTGCAAGAGTAAATAAAAACAAACAAATGCAGCAATACGATTATAATATAGTCACTATACATATGGTGTACCCAAGATATACATACGTAAAAGTTATGAATACACAAAGTGTGAAAGAGGCGCGCGGACTTGACCGCCAAAGTGTCAATTATGACATTGAACGATTTGTGTGCTCAGATAATTGCGCGTAAAATTGTCAGACAGAAATTCATTGTCAAAAGCAAGCAAAAATTTAAAAATAAACTCAGGAAAAATTAAATAATTTACAACTAAACGATAGAGGCAACAAATACATGTGAATATTCATACATACGCATTAGGGTGCTTCAAAAAAAAAAAATTTTTCAATCTTAACCCCTCAATTGTTTGGGATTGACAATACAAAAATCCTCCCTCAAGCCAGGCACTGTAGGTTAAATCAAACTATTTTTTTCGTTTGTTTTGTCAGTCACTAACTTCTGAGGGGGTAAGAGTTGAAAAAAAATTTAAAAAATTTTTTTGGAGCACCCTAATATGCACGCCTACATATAAATCTAAAAGTGTCTCAGTGTCTCTATAAACGATTTGGGTCTAATTCAATTGTGGCACTCATGACACTAATTCAAACGGGGAAAAAGTGTGAAAACAATTACAGTTTGCTATTTGTTTAAAAAAATACAACGAAAGAGTTAAAACGATAAACAAACGCAGCGCGAACTCGCCCTCAACGACATATATGATAATTTATACGCGAAGTGGCAGCAACTGAAACAAATTATAGTTTTTATAATGCTAATTTGTATATTAAACATGCACACACACACGCGCATAAAATCCAATATATTTTCAAACCCACGCATTCGTTTGTTTGCTATGAAGTTGTTTTGTTGAAATTCCAGTAGCATTTTTTGTTTTGACAGTCGCTATTGTCATATAACATGCATTTGACAGTTGTTAATGGCTAATGTCATAACAACAATGTGGCGAGATATATAAGAGTAATTAACGAGTAACTGATTACATTGTGATTATCATTAATTTGAATTGATAAATAAATAATAATAATTTAATATCAGAAAAAAACTGTTTCGAATATTCACATAGAAATGTCAGAAAAATTTCAACAATAGATTATTTTCATTTTATAAAGACAATACTTACATACATATGTATGTATAACCAAAATTCTTATTTTAAGTTTGAAGAATTAAATTGACTTTCTGGCATTTGCTATCGGTATATCTGGTTGACCGAAATAACAGCTCTTTGCCGGATAAAATCCGGGCCAATTCCGATAACGTCGAACTGGATTTTTTGGGAATTGGAACCCAGAAAGGGGCGAGCTATTTTAGCCGGCCGTGTTATTCAGCGGATGCGCAGAAACATATACTACGTATAAGTGCGACGGAAGTAAAATACCTATATGTCGCTGATCACTTCTCACATGCCCCATATGTAATGAGTTGAAAGATTGGTCCCACTACTGAGTCCTGGGAAAACCGACATCTTAAGGGAGACTAATCCGATAATTCTGTTTTACACCAATAGTAGAGACACTTGGTACCTTCCTACTTCCATTGTTCACTTACCATTTGCGTCAAGCAGACCATCAACATGACTTCTGCAAAGTGTAGATCACTTAATCAATAACCATGATGAGATGATCCTAGAAGGTTTTAACACAGTCAATCACACAACCCTATTAGAAGAGTTCAAACAATCTATGCTCCCTCCAGTGCTGAAGAGGTGAACCATGAATTATATGAGTTAATTTCCTCTCCCTGCTACCCTTGAACTTCTATAATTCGAACACTAGAGGGAATTTCCATCATCTTATTTGCAAAAATATTGTACGCCATTGACGACAGGCAATGGAATTGGTGACTGAAGATTTTAAGTTTACACTCGACAGGCGCTCACTCCGCATACGACCGCGAGACGAAAGTCGCTAGCCGGCATCACCTGGGGAAAAGTCAAAGAAAATTGTTGGCAACTGAGAAGGTAATTGTAAGGCCGACCAGAAAAAAATGCGTCGACCAAGCTACTGACGCAAGTAACTTCAGTCACGGGTTTAACGTGGGATCACCATAATTTCACCGATTCCCTTCCTGCAACTGGCGTACTTGGAGTCAAACCACCACCCATTGCAACGAATTTCGAGTGGCATCGCGAATCTAGAGCGATCCATACACAATTTCGTTCTAGATATTGTAGTAGGTTAAACTCCAACTTATCCACAAGCGACCCTGGCATAGCAAACAATTGTCCTGCATACAATGTGTCACCGCACTTTAACCACCTCTTTGCATGCCCAATTAATCCCACTCATTTAACATCCCACTTTCTTTGGTTGGATTCCGTGGAAACAGCACCCTTTAGATGGTTTTCGATAAGCTTTTAGAACAACAGCAATCGCTACGATTTCGAAACTAAATAAGCAGGCGTTTAATGTGTCTATTTTTCAAAACGTTTTGTGGTTCAAAACAAGCTCTTGGTGAAAATTAAAAAAAATCATTTCTGAAAAATATTTCCAAACTATAGAAAACTAACTAGATTCTGTGTATTTCTGGAATAAATGAAGTGAACCGTAAGCAAGGAGATACGCGTATTCCGTACATGTGGGCTATAAAAGTATTTTAAGCTGGAAATTCTTATAAACTTATTGATCAAAACAAAAAATAAAATAATCAAGCGATTCCTGATTCTCTAAACACTTGAAGTAGTAATTTTTTTCCGAAGTTGTTTTGACAGAGCCCTTTGATATAAAATTTTGTATGACTTTTTACTCGTATGTAGGTGTTAATGACCTTAATTAATAAATTATCCCTTTAATACCTAAGTTCTAATAAACTGTGAATCTCCAAAGTCAATTTAACCTTCAATATGCCAATTCACACCAAAATATTTACACATGCAGCTCAACAAAATAAATACATCAATAAATAACGTATAATCAGCACCCGTTTGCGAAATTTCGAAATATCTTCAATGATCACACATACATATGTACATATATCTGAAACAAACAGCACTTTGACCCGCTGTATGATAAATTCAATGAACATTTAATCTGAAAATTCTTCAGTTCAGAAACATTGTTTTCTCTCAAAATAAAGGAAAACAAATAGGAGAAACGCACTTTCAAATAATATATGGAAATATTCACGTACGTACATACACACTAAAAATAAGTAAATACCCTCCGAAGAGAGGTATAGTAAGACCCTTCTCTCTTAGAAGAATAATTACGAACTCAGCTAAGATAGCAAAAATAGCAGCTTGGGAATGGCCAAATAGTTTATAAAAATTATGTAGTCAGTTAATGCTATATAAAAACTAAAAACCGCAAACACAAGTATATATGATTGTACTATATATACATACATTAATTTCTACATATTTAATTTATATTCTATATTTTAGTGGCCCGACTCATGAACAACAAGAATTTGGTTGGCAACCTGTAGGTTTTTGGGAATTAAAAATTATTTAATACGTAATTTGCCAAAAACTATATGAAGATTGAAAGAGAAAAGTGGAAAATAAAAACATATACATAAATCAAATCAGACGTTCTGAAGGGAATGCGCCCACAATAGGCTGAAGGTAAAGGCAAAGCCAACGAGGCCGCAATTCTAGCCAAAAAAAAGTTGAATTCAATAAAAATTTGCAAATTTCTCATATGATTTCATGGTTTGTTACATTTTTTACTTTCCTCTCTTTCTTATTTCCGATGAATTCTACTGAGGGTAAAGCAAAATGTAAAATAAGAAAAAAATATTTTTATGAAGTGCAAATTACACAGTGATTTGCAATATTTATATAAAATTTGTAAATCTAAAGGAAAAAATGCTTAATTGAAATTTATATTTATTATCTAAAAATAAAAAAAACTGGTATAATACTCTTCACAAGTACAAAATATTCCATATATAGTAAAAACATGATTATGGACACTAAGTTTCTATAATAGCTATATGCTATAGTAGTCCGATCTGAACAATTTCTTCAAAGATTTTACTGATGTCTTGAGCAAAATATCTCGTAAAATAAAAAGTTTTCTATACAAATGCATGATTTGGTTCGTTCGGTTCGTATGACAGCTACATACTATAGTGATTCGATATAGACAGTTTTGACAAATGGACAACTTATTGAAGAGATATCAGACCGATACCGCAAAAACTGAGGTTTAACTTATGGAAAATAGAGAAAAACCTTTGATTTTTATTTTTTTATTTTTAAATTTTTAATATGGTAAAGCGTCTTTAAGCAATAGGTTAGTAAAGAAAGACAAATTTATGCATATGGATTTCGAAAAAAGTCAGTTTTTTCTTGAGAAATATTGCCACCTGTTTAAAGTTTTGTAATCAATTACATTGGCAAGTGCAATATTGCAATATGTGAATCCAACTGAAGAGATGTTTGTGAGATTTTGGGAGAGATTTCTGTAAAAGAATGTAAAGGGTCTATCAACAAGAACAACGTGATGTTTAAACTTAATAAAACACTCAAATTCGTTCAAAATGGTTTCTCTTTTTTTGTTATGCAGAAAGTTTTAGGTATATGTGATTTGAACAAAATGTCGGCCAAATGGGAACCATGGCCCGGTTTGCGTATCTCCACGCATTTACGCTAATTTTCAATGACCCGCTGCAGCATTTTGGCTATAGTCCGCTTAAAGTTATCTTTGAGCTCCTCGAGCGTTGCTGATTCATTGGGGGGAACATTTGAGATACAGATCGTCTCGGCATATTTCGAAAAAAATAAGACCCGATGATGTCACCGTATCGCAGTCCGCATCAAATGGTAAATTTTTGGGGATGCAATGGCTTTTCTTGCTTCATAAGAGGATTTCGCTCATCACAATAGCGATAATTTTGTTTGTTTACGAAGCCATTAAGCTAGAAATGGGCTTCATCTGAGAATGGCATATTTTTGCGCGAGGAGTTCTTACAGTAGCTATTGGAGAACGTGAAGTTTTAATATAAGTATAACCTTGGAACATTTTAAAGTGTTGTATCAAGGCATGATGAAAACACAGCCAAAATTTTACACAAATCCATAAGCAAACATGGCCGTCAAGAACTGTCAAAATCAATTCATTCCTATTGGTAGACGCTGCATTTGCATGAAATCGATATCATTCGACACATTTGTCGAATTGGTTACAAATTATTATTTTCACTAGATCCCCCAATGTAATAAATATTGTAAAAAATATTGAATTTAAATGGTTTAATTATAAGTATCTAATTCGTTTTCTTATAAAATCTTATATTTGCGACATGCATTGGAGAGCCTTACATTTATAGCGCATAGCTGTATACAAAAATTTGTCTATGTATAGCACAGCCTGGGCTCTGAAACCACTTGGAAAAGTACGTTGCGAAATCAATGGAAATGATAAACAAAAGCGAACAAATCACTATAATAGCAATAATCAAAATTGTAATTTGTTTATAATTTGTTTGAAAAGATTTCATCTATTTGGAAAATAAATCTATATACACATACGTATAATAACAGGTACATATGTACATACATATATGTATATTTAGTGAGTAATGCATATTCCGTATTAGTAGTTTTCACACATGTTCCCGAATAAATCATCAGTCATCAAGAAATAAGCGATTAAACAATTTTAAAGGGTTGTTGAGATATTAGCAACAATTAATCTCCAAAAGTCAAATAACTAAGATTATTTTCACTCTTATTCGAATATTTGAATAATTTTTCAAAAGTAAAGCTTTTTAAGCTATTTGTGTGATATTATAGGTATAATTAATTAAATCCTTATATCATCACCTGGAAGGCAAAACAACGTATCATCAAAAAATTCAAAATTGAGTGTCTTATTGATTACGATTCACTACTTCAAATTATATACATAATACTACATATGTCCAACATTTTCAGGTTCTGCGCTCAGATATAAACCAGCTTTAACCAATTCTAATTTTTTTTTTACTTATGTTCCATTTTCTTTCGTGTTTCATTCATGCCACTGTAAATTTCCGAAAATGTTGTTACGTTATTTTTCATTTCAGGTGACGATAAGCACTTTAAAGATTCTATCAAAATCGAGTTAGGTTGTTTTATGTGTATAATTCACACATGTTTAGGAATTTATAGAAACACACCTACATTTTTGAACTAATAATGATGTTCATTATTACGATGACTTTAATGGATGGCACAAGTATAAAGCGTGAAAAAATAATAAAACTGAAACTAACATTGCTATGTAAAATTTTACAAATATTTTTCATTAATTTTTTTTTTCTTTGTTTGTTTTTAATTTTCTCTGTTTCTGAATAAACAAACGAAATTACTTTCTTGGTACTTTTTGTAAAGGAAACTTTTCGTTTTTGGCATCTGTTACATGAACTTTTATGAAATCATTATTATTATTTACGTTGTTTACACTATCAAGTGTGTCTTCAAGGTAAAAATAAACATACAACGCCAGGAGAGGAAAATTAATTTGTGTAATAACAGTAATAAATTGTAGTTTTCATTTTCCCTTTTGAATACAGAATGTGGTAATAACGAAAAACTAATGTTCGTGAATGAAAGTGCGGAAATAATTTTGCAATTTTTTGTGCAATAAAGGCGAATAAAAATTTATTATTTTGCAACCGAGCATTTTTGCGGTGATAATGTCTGCTTTGTATAGGATTAATGAGCATTTTAGACGAGTGGGTTGAGTTCGTGACTAACATTCGAAGTTCTTTCATAGCAGCAGTTACATATCTCTTGATCGAAATTTTCAAATTAGTTTAGCAGATTTACGAAATTTTTTCATAAATGTATTCTCTTTAATACTAGTACCTTAACCATTTTTGACGATATTTCCAAAATGAGTCGGCACGTAGTAGTATATTCCCAGAAATAAAAATGTACTGATTTCGACATGAAATACTATATTTTGTAAGAGAAGCGTAGATGAATATAAAAAAAAATTGTGTGTAATCGGAAATAACTCAACTATATTTTCATTTTGAATGTAATATATTGTAGTTACATATCCTAGATCGAGTGCATCTGCAGAAATAAGAGGAAAGAGGCTCCTAACTTCCAAAAGCCTAGCCCATAAGAAAAGCTAGTTGGACGGTATATCACAGCAGTAATTCGTTTCATGAAATTACAAAAATTTTGTTTGAGGGGTTGTGTGATGAGGTGACCAAATATTTCAAAAATGAACGACAACTAGCGGAACTTATAGCCGCCAAACTTACGGATAATGTGATGAACAATATTCGGAGGGGACAACAAACAAAAAGAAACACTTTTCAATTTGCATACTACTGTGGTCCATCTAGAGTTTTTTTTAGTTAATTGTTAGTTAGTAGACCTTTTTTTATAAGAAATTTACAGCTCTCTTTTCGTAACAAATTTAACCCTAATTTTTAGAGGCAGTTATTCAAAAATATTTTTAATATATTTTGAGAGAGTGAAATACTTGTTCTTAGTTCCTGAATAAATTGTGAAGGTTGGTTGGAGCTGGCTCAATCACTTAAGGAATCACAGACAACACTTTGTTAAAAGTTTACTAATATATGTAAACAGACAAATTAACTTGCTTTTTACTGTGCAATTCAGAATTAATCAGAACTAAACAATCATGTAACAGAAATCCGTCCCTTTCATGGTGTAATTTATCATAAAAGCAAGATATTGAAGTAATTTAAATAACACGTTTGTACCTATCACTAGTTTTGACACACTTTTGTCACAATGAATCTAAAATTTCAGACTATGACGTTCTCACTAGAAACCGCCTGATCAAATTTGACCAGAACTGGCGCAAATAAACTGCGTGAGCAAACCAAATCAATGCAAAAATTTTCATAGATTGATCTCTGTATATAATTTTTTTACCGGCGATTTTTGCCTTGGAAAAAATTTAATAATGAATTTGCTTGAAATTTTGCGTATTCAATATCAATCATGGCAACGCAATCATTGAAAATGTTGCAGAAGAGTTTTGGCGAGTCTTTTGTATCAAGAACACAAATATTTAAGTGAGACAAAGAAATCAGTGAAGGTTTATAATAAGTGTATAGAAAATTGGATTAATAAAGATTTGTATTTTTTTTCAGTTCGCTTAAATTTGATTAGTTGGTAGTTCGCAATAAATTATTTTTATGGTGGAAAATTTTAGACAATATAGCTGGTTTTTAAAGGTACATATGTATGTAAATTCATTGGTTTGTTATTATAAACTAAAATATATATATTTTTTTGATTTCCTCGATAGTATAGTGGCAAGTATTTTTATAAAGTCAATAGTCTCATCAAAAATTCACTGTAGTTTACACCCACACATTTCATGTTTATCTAAATACATATTTTCGATTAACGTCACGCACTAACAAAGAATATTAGAAAGATTAAAAAAACATCACTGTTCGTAATTTATTATGCTTCATAACAAATTTACACGCACAGTCAATATATAAATTATGTCACATATAACTTATGGTTGATCATATGATTAATAAAAAATATATACATATGTTTTTAAATTAAACTCACATTGTAGCTCAGCTATCACTGCACATCACCAAAAAAACATCAAAATTGTTTTACAAAAAAATTAAATCGCACGAAAATTCGTATTATATATATTTTACGAAATAACTGTGGTATTATTTTGTTTTAAACTGCAGCCAATTCTCTACCCACCGAAGTAAGCTGAAGTAAAACTACACATTCACCGCGAATTCATCGATTATCACCGACTTTAGGACATAACTGAGTGCCACTTACGAATGCGGCGAGTCGCTTTGTTTTTGTTTACTTTTATGAAATGATGCAGAATAAGCATTATGTTTCTTTATCATCAAAATTCGGCTGCCGGCTTACAAATAAACGCACTGCCGAGAGAGAAAAAAGTCCGAATGTCGAATTGTGTTAGTGTGGAAGCAGCATCGCCATAATACTTTCGACCAGGAGTTGGCAACATCTTGGAATGACTCTTGACTTTCGGAATAAACAACTAACTAACGCTTGTTTTATTGATTATACGTGATTTGCGAATATTCACTAATTTATGCAAAAACAACAAATCGAAAAACCCCGATTATTTAAAAGGCAGCACTTTGACGTCAAAACATCTGGAATGCAGACAATCAACTTCGATTTTATTTTCGTAAAACAGTAAACCAAACATCAGTTACCCCTTTCTCTTCGGTATCATTTCTTATCCCAGATTCATTATACTTTTGCGTTATTTATACATATTTTGTTCTCGTACGTTTTTTGGTAGACTATTTTCGTATGTAAAACGCTGCTAATATAAATAAAAATATAAATAAGTATGTGAATGGACCAGGTAAAAAAAGTTTTGGAATTTTTGAAAGCACGGAGTTGTTGTTTAAATGACGTGGTAAATTATTGTAAGCTGTACATATGTATGTACCGATATTGTTGCTTATTGGCGTATGAGTGCACGGGATTTGTTTGTTTTCTTTTCATTTATAAACTATAAATATTAAATACATTTTTTCATACACTTGGGCTCTCTTAATGAAATTTACATTTTATTTGTTTATTTTTGTTTGTGGCGAGAATCATATGGGCCAAATGAACATCGCATTTGTACAAGTGTACGGTACACATTTGGACCAATGAATTTTCCTGGGCTACTTTGTGGGTGGAGCCGTGTGTAGAAGTTCACGGAAGTGAGGAAAGTTGTCTGAACGCCATTCACTTGGCCTCCAAACGTTTCTTTTACATATGGTTTAAGCAGCTCACGACTTCTAGTCTTAAAACTCAAAGTAGCCAAAAAAACTTCCGTTCGAAAGGGAGCTAAAGTGAGAAGGCGAATCATTTTTTCCCAGGATTGTGCGCTGGGTTTGAGATCCGTCACGTAAAAAAACACCCCTAATGAAACGAGCACAACAGCCTTGTTATAGTAAACAGTGTCTACGCCATTGAAGAACTTTGTTAGAGAAGGCACTTAATAAAAGAACGGATATCCAAAGCTTTTTTCAAAGGCTGATACATAAATCCACAAAGCTTAGACCCCAACCATTAAGAAAAATTTCCGCAATAAGCCACATATGAAAAACTAGATTAACATTATGAAAAGAAAAATGCTGCATCTAATACACCTCTCAGGTGCATTTCTTATAGCATTATAAGTATATATAATATATAAATACCTTTATCTTGATCGGAATTATCGGAATTGACAGAGGTTTTAACCGGTCAAGGGCGGATCGAGGCTCTAAACCTATTTGAATCATTAAAAAATCCTTGTCTTGATTTTGGTCGGTAAATTTGTACGGCAGCTACATATATGCTCCAGTCGTCTAATATCGGCGATTCCTACAAATGAGTGGCTTCTTAGGAAGAGAAGAACGTAAGCATTTCAGCCTATATTTCAAAAAATGAAATATACACGTATATACAGACGGACATGGCTGAATGAGGCTCAAAATACAGAATTTATACATTTTTTAAGCCACATCTCCTTGCCCACTCACCTATTTGTGAGCCTAAATTTATTAAGATTACATCTAAAAAAATAATTATTATACCTTGCGTAAAGCAGGAGTCATGAATACATTCAGTTTTTAGAGTTTCGTATTAGAAATTTCAAAAATTATAAAATACATTTAACTTTGGCTGTGAAGTACATATACATATGTACATAGCTGCGACCTTGCCCTTCTTTATTTTTTTATATGTATTAAGGAAACATACATATACTATGCATATATGTATGTATATCACGACATCGAAAAGTTTATAGCCCAACTGTCTAAAGAACCGTGTTAAAGAGATTATCTTATCATATCGATTGATAAAAGGAGCATAAAAATTTCGAACTAGGAGTATGTACTTACATATGTTTGATTGCTATTTTAAAAAATTTAGTATTGCTTGATTTCGTAATATAAACAATAAAATATTGAGTACATTATTTTAAGGTAATTGCTTGCACGAGCAAAGAGCAACAACTTTCTGTTTTGATTGTACATAAATCTGTATATACACACACGTACATTCCTGCTTAGTTCTACACCGTGACGACTACTATTGGGGTCAAGGTCGTTGTCAATAGCGGCCGATGCTCGCTCTTAGCGGAGCGAGAAAATCTCTTTTATAATAACACGTACATAAGTACTTTGTAATACATTCTACGCATGTTTCACTTCAACCACCCCACACTATCCAGTCCAATTGGTTATGAAAAATCCAATAATGAATCACTGTTCACTTTAGTAGGACAATGTCAAACCAAATGAGGTTAAAAGGAATGTTGTATTATTGTCAAAAGGTTAAGCGTTTTTCACTCGAGGCACCAGTACAAAAACAAAAATGAAAGTTTTGCTCAAGTTGCAAGACTACGCAAATTCACTACGTTCACTTACCATGATGATTAAATGTAGTTTTTGTGATTTGCGTTTAGTTTGAGTAATATTTTAGCGGTGTTTATATACGCCTTTGTAATTTCGGCTGCACGGTCAGTTTTCTGCTCAGCTGTTGCTTCTCGATTCTGGGTAATTGTTTTATGATTCCGACGAACAAATTCCTCTTTACTATAGTCACGCAAATTTTCCGCTTCTGGCGAGAATCGGTACCAAATTGGTTAAGCCGAACACTAGAGGCACTTGCGCTCACGGCGAATGTTTGAAAATGACTAAAACTTTGTGTACCTGCACACCACTCTTGCAAGAAAATACACGAGCTTATGCGTTAATTTGTTTATTTACGGCGCACGAGCGAATTTCGTTTATCTTCAGCCCACGCGAATGAAGAAAATTTGCAGTGTTCAAGGAAATCGTGTCGGAAACAATAATAATTTTTTTTTTCGTTTTTTAAAATAGTTGACAAGTTTGCAAAATTAAAAAGTTTTCGAGTGGAAATAGAAAAGAAATATGTTGAATGGCATTACAATCGTTGCCATTTATGTTGTTAAATAAAATAGTTAAAGTGTTTATAAATATTTACAAAAGGAATAATGGAACAAAATTTAGCCGCAGGAATTTTATAGTTTTTAAGAAATTTTGAATTAAAGTTAAAAAATTCAGCAATTAAAGTATGCAATTTTTCGATTTATAATAAATTCTACACATTGTTTTCTTATTAAGTTAAAAATCTATATTATTTTATTTTATAACTAGTAAGGCTTTACTAAATTCATTTAATATAAATGTTTCCCTATTCAAATCGCAACCATGACAATCAGAACATGAATTACAGAAATGTCTGCATTTTTTTTAATTTGGCTGTTTGAAATTGCCAAACCGGAAATAGTTATAGGAAGACAAATTTTAAGGGACACAGAAATATAAACGCCTAAAAACACAACAAAAACATTAAATAAACACCAAATGAGATGGATCCTTTAAATTTTCTTTAAAAAAGATTCCAAAATTCACAAATAAACTCTAATTACGGCAATAAGTAGTTTATACAAACATAAAGCTTATTCGAGTAAACCTTTATGCATTCACATATTTTTAACAATCGAAATGCAACTCTGTCACACAGCTGATAAACGTTAAAACTCTAGTAAATTCTACATATTTGGCGGGGCATTTTGCATTTTCCAACCGGAAATAGTCATAATTATTTATATGCTAAAACTAATAATTTAGGAAAATGTGTTAAATTCGTTGTTAAAGTGGTTAATAGAGCCTGAGAATGTGGATAAAGTGAATTGCTAATTTAAAAACAATTTAATGAGTTTTGCCACAACTTAACAGAAACGTTTCAAACTGGTTAGCTATTTTATTAAAACATAAATAATAATATTTGTTACAACTTTAACTTTACATTAAAAAAATTGTATACATTTGCATTATATCAACTAAAATAATACACAAACGCTTGTATTTGCTTTGATTCGCCCACAGAAACTACTAGAATAGGCACAGGGTACTTTTGCAAGTTGTAAATGTTTGTTATTTCTGCATGTGTAGGGAATGGCTCATGTACCCCTAGTATCAATAAACGGAAAGTTGGTGGCTTTGGTGATCGTTTTTTGAATCCATTATTATGCAGGTACAAATCGAAAGCTATGTGTAAACTGCGCACCTCCTCCTCCGCGTTTATAGTGGCATCGCCCATTTGAATAATGTCGAATTTTGCGAATGTTGCTTGAAATTGTTTATATTCCGGTTCATCTTTGAGACAATCCAGAAAACTTTTTTGACTAGATGCTACCTCTAGACATCTTCGTTTCGCTTCTGTTGGATTTTCTGATTCGTCAATTCCGAGTTTCCGTTTACCAGTAGATATGACCTTTCCATTGAAATTTATGGATGATGAATCTGTTTCGCTGAATTGTTGTTGTTCGTGTACCTGTTGTTTGGTTATACATTCCTTAATTTGTTTCATTTCCTTTTTTACTTTTACAAAGTGTTGAGACTTTTTCACATTTTCGGGTATCGCGCGATTATTAATGACATTTAATGCCAGTGCCCAAGCACAATCCTCTTCGGTGGGTTCGACGTTATCGTAATAAGGAATATTTTGATGTCTCACTAAAATGTAGCCGATGCGCGTTAGATGTGCATATACAAGATATTCATTGCATTTCGGGGTAGCTGTCTCGCCCAAAAGTAACAAATAAGCTTGTTCAATTGACATTATCATGGAATGATATTCTAATTGCAAACGATTCTGAAAGGACATAAAATTATTAACTACAGTTTTTTAATCATACTTTAAAAGTTTTACCATTTCTAAGAGAAATAGCGCCTCGTAATATTCCAAATATAGGCGACCGCCATGACTATAACCAAAATTTCCAAATTTCCCATCTTTACGTAGCACGTGCACCGCTTTTTCGTCCGGGTCCCAAGTAGCCAGCGCTCGTCCGCCCAAGCGGTCAGTGCGTGGCAAAGAAAGTTGATTCCGCAAATCATCTAAAATTAATATAGCATTTTGAATTGACCTTTTAGCAATTGGAATTATTTCAAAATACCATAAAGTTTATTTAGCTCAAGTGTTTCCTCTACTGTGCCCTCGGGAATTGTTCGTTTCAGTCCAGATTGAGAATGTTTATCAACTTTAGCTGTAGACATTTTTTTCCATTTAATCTTTTCCCTAATTTTTAATTTATTTATTTTATAATTGTAAACCTTAAAAATAAGTTATTATTTTATGAAAGTTTGTAAACAAAACAAAAGTGATAAATATGGAGTAGAGGTAAGTTGAAGCGCGATGCTGCCATATTTTAAATAGAAAAAAATATTTTCTTAGCTTTGATCAGAGAACGTATATATATAAAAAAAATTTTAAACAAAAACTTATTGATAGTACGTATTTAGTAAATTTGATCAATTATTTGGTAAATGTTCAGGAGAGCGGCTTTTCCGAAAACGTGCACCAATTTTCACGGGAAATGTCTTAAAAAATTCGTTTTTACATCCGATTCAAGAATATGTATGGCGCGTTATTTAATTTTACGTTTTTTTGCAATAAAAACAATAAAAAATATTACGATTTTGCACAATATTTACGCCATAAATGGCATCACTGTTCGAAATTCAATTGAGAACTAGTGATGCAAACAGTGATCGGTTTCGAAATATCGATACTCTCGATATTCTAGACTAAACAAGAATTGATAAAAATGAGATATATATAAAAGAAAAATATTATTAATTGGAAAAATAAAACTAAATAGAAATATCGATATTCTCAATATTCGAGTCTGAAAGAAAATTGGTAAAAATGAGAAATACATAATAAAAAAATAATAATAATTGGAAAAATAAAAATAAATTAAAATATCGATATTCTCAATATACGAGTCTGGTCGAGAATTGGCAAAAATGAGAATTACATAATAGGAAAATTTATAATTCATTATTATTGCAGAAAGAAGAAGAATTTGGATTCAAAATTCTTCTGTATCCAAATTCTTCTTCTTTCTGCAATAATAATGAATTATAAATTTTCCTATTATGTATTTTTCATTATTGCCAATTCTCAATCAGTCTCGAATATTTTTCTTCAATAATAATGAATGAATTATAAATTTTCCTGTTATGTATTTCTCATTTTTGCCAATTCTCGATCAGTCTCGAATATTGAGAGTATCGATAATTCGAAAACGATCAGTGCATGAGTGGCCATTCGAATTTACAACAGCTGTGCCATAATTTCGAACATAACCTTGCCATTTTCGTTGAAGTGAAGTGATTGTAAAGTTTTTCATATTTTTATAAAAATAACAAAAAAACCAATTTTTCTTATTGATTAACTAAACTACATCAATAATTACGCGTATATAACTTATATAAAGTATAATTTCAACATCCAAAGACGTGTAAAGTGCAAAAGTGAATTTTTGATTTCGGGAAATACGATGTTTTTTGATAAAAACAAAGAAAATACTGATTTTAAAGGCACGCGCCTAACATATTCGTAAATAAGAACTAAAAACGAGTATTTTAAGACCTTTCCCGTGAAAATTGGTGCACGTTTTCGGAAAAGCCGCTCTCCTGAACATTTACCAATTATTTTTTGTAATTCTTAAATTAAACAAAGCGCAATTTCAATAATAATAACGTTTTTTACGGAAATTTTCAGGTGTGATGCAGAGAACGTATTTTACGTTCTCTGGTATGAACTACTTGGTAACGCTAAAATCTTAACGTTTGCGTTGCCAATCGATTATTAGACTTTCTTTGAAACAGAGAATGTATAATATAGAGAAGGTTCACCGCGTTGCCAAACTTACGATATTTCATTTTTTGGAGGGGTACTCGTTTCTATTAGTGGATTTCACCACAAAATCAGGGGTACTCGTTTCTATAAGCGGATTTCACCAATATTTACCAGGAGCGTCGAAAATAGCAGAATTGAGCATTTTTAGTGTTAAATGAGAAAAGTGATGCTAATTTCAATGTACGCTTACAGATTCGCATATTTAACTACAATGCGCAAACGGCTATGGATATCATTTATAGATATGCTCCATATATTTGATATCAAAGCACATAAATATGTATGTGCAATTTGACCCATTTAAAGATGAATGGCACTAAATCTGTTGAAATGTATAATAAAGTCATATTTTTATTTTTGACTAAATATTTAATTAATATACTTAGGTGTGATAAGTTATATTTTTATATACATATGTACATACATATGTATGTATTTATTTGCTTTGGGCATTAGAAGTTTTGATAACATCTTAAAAGACCATATCATATGCATACAATTATGTGTACTTGTAAAAACATTTTAAAAAACCTTTCGCATAATGCTCACATTTTTACATACTATGTACATATGTAGTTTTGTGTTCATGTAAACAAAATTGAAAGAATCGTTCATGTTTGTAATTTTGTCTACACACAACTTTGTTTGTAAATATACACACCCATTGTTTCATACAAAAACTCCGTTGTCACGGACAACCAATGGCCGAACTTTACGTTTTATGAAAAAGTCAATGTGTGGAAGGACTGACGCGACAAATAAAAAAAAATAAACGAATGGCCGCCGATTGTCCCCGCTTCCCTTGCCGTTGTACAGCTCCGCCTACAAACCAGCATAAATATGTACATATGTTTGTGCGTGAGCTTGCATACATATCGACGTAGCTGCGTAAAAACATTTCCGAATAACGAAATATTTTCTACATTCCTTCACAAATACAGTCAATCCCGGTTATGTGCCACTTTCTAAGATACAGATATTTGTAGTTAGTTAAAAATAAAAATATAATATGGTACATAAGTGAATGAGGAGACCTAAACGAGTGGTACTTAAAACAATAATTTCTACGTATTTCAAAAAAACAAACCGTGAGATGCAGCAAGATGTAATATAGGCTGTTAAGAGTGATGAGGGAGAGAGTTGATTTTATTTAAGCGAAGTACTACTTAATCTGGATTGACTGTACACATGAATCAGAAGAATATTGAATATTTTCTTTGAAACATTTCTTGAATTGAAAATCGACAAATAATCTATGTTGTCGATTTTATTATAATATATTTTAATACTTATTTTTGCGGGGTTGACACTTTTTCCTTCTCATACATTTCAGAAATATATTTAATTTATGATTTTTAGCTTTTGAAATCGTCGCGAAAGACACTTGAAGGCAAGGCATGCTCGGGGAGATGTAATGGCTTTTGCTTTTATGAATGAATCGAATATGCTTTTTGAAAGTACGTTTGCGTTCATGAATTGAAATTTTGTTGTTGTGTGTTTTACTATAAGTTTTACGTCGGCAATTGGCTGCCATATTGGTTTCTAATGCTATTTCAAATGTTTGTTGTTTTTGTAGAACAATATTTGTAATTTTTGCGGGTGACATATTCACATGTGAACGCATGTAAGTATGTATGTTGTGTATGCATTGTTTGTGTGGGAATGTCATACGCACATATTTACATGTGTACTCACATTGTAAGTATGTATGATGATTTTTGAGACTATTGTTGTTTTTCCAGAAGAATGTTTGTATTTTTTTTTACATGCGTACGCATAAATATATTATTTGTGTGAGAATGTCATACGCACATACAAACATATGTGTGTACGTAAATATAGAGAAGCGCGCGCTTTTTATATTACTGATAAATGATAATATCTTGATTTGAAATTAATTTGTACTTGCATACATATCTGCAGGATAGATGCGTATGAAAGTTTTAAATGATAAGATGTGTTATTTACATACATACATATGTATTTATTATTGTATATATATTATGTTTTTAGGATATTACGATAATATTTTCTATATGTATAAAGCATACTATATGTATACATGCATACGAAATTATATAATATTATTAAAGATAAGAAATATTTAAAAAGTAGCTTTTATTTGGACATTAACTACAAATATTACCATGAAAATAGCATAATTTAATAATAATGTTATCAATTTTGCATGAATTCACAAAAATTCGCAAAATGATATCCATATCAATAGATATGATTGCATGTAAACGTATAGAAATATAAGCAAAAGAGCAACATACATCTGTAATAGCAATGTATATTTCTGAGCATAATTTTCATTGAATGCTCAGCTCTGTTCGCTCAGCACTGTTAAATTTTCTTCTTCTCAGCCAAAAGTGGTGAAATCCACTAATAGGATTTTGTTAGCTCTTGACAGTTCACACGCCTGTCCGCAATTGAACCTTCTCTATATTATACGTTCTCTGCAAATAATTGTAACAATATCCGGCTGTTATTTTTTATAATGTGCAAAGTTAACGACGAGCTAAACTAATACATGAAAATACTCCATAAGAAATATTTAATTGCTCTCTTATTGGTAACTTATATATAAAGTAATATTGTAAAGAGTGAATAACATGTGAACTTTGGCTGTTTGTTCTTATTCTAATCGGTTCTGCTTTGAAATTTGATTTTTTTTAAATATTGTTTGTAATATGCTTTTTGTGTTCAACATAAAAATACTTACTGTGCGTTATGTGAAATGTATAATACGTAAAATCAACTTTAACTGGTGTTTCTGCTATCAAGACTGACTGATATGTTTTAGTGCTTGATAGTAAAAAATAAAAGCTGATCCTTCTAGAAAACTTACGTACTGTGCAGCGAATAAATCAACCAAGCCCGCCGAATGTATAAGTATAATACTTCCAACATTTATTTCGATTCGTTGTTTGCCTTGTAAAATTGAATTCTTAATTTTCATTTTTTACAAAACGTTGTACATACGAAAATTCTTAATAATTACAATTTTAAAATAGTGTAAACAATTTTCGTTAGTAAATTAGATTAGGGTGATTTCGGTAGATACAATTTTGTTAAATATACAGCTAACCCTTATCCTTCTTACTCGATTTCTGAGGCGTAACGCGCATTGAGCCTTTTAAAGCTATGCACTAGTTGGAGTTTAAGCTCTTCGAGATTGCTTTTGTAAGCGAGACAAAAGCAGCAAAAGACGCTTGCTCCATGGCGCTTAAAAAATTGGAAGCGTCTGTTCTCAAATCCAAATATTTGCAATTACTCGTCAACTGCTTTGCTGGCAGATGCCGCTCGTCCGTATTTATGTATAATCTGTATGATACTACCAAAATATAATTCTGCCGGAGGATGGTGTTGTTGTTTTTGTTAATATTAAATCACGTATTTCGTCGTCGTCTAAGTCGTTACTAAATGCGCGTGTAATTACAGAATAAATACAACATAATTAGTTTACAACACTTGTTTTGTTGTGGGAAAAAATTGGTGATTATATAAAACGCACACAGAAGCATAAAGTAAATGCAAGTGCAAAATGATTGAATAGAAAAAGAGTGTGATTACAATATTTTAGAAAAAATAAATAAGTTTAAAACAAAGTTGAAAATTTAGTAGCGATTTATGTTTTAATTTTCGTAAAATTTACTCTTATGCACTAACACTAAGTTAGATTTTTATTGGTTATGTTTTTCATTTTCTTTTTTTGGAAAAGTGACATTAATAATAAATTAAAAGTTGACAGTGACTTAAGAGTTAATTGTTTTTGTTTACAGCTAATTAAACGAATACAACAAAAACGTAGTACACGTTCAGACATGAATATACAAGATACAGGTTGAATGTTGCTGACAATGACAACCAATAACAACAATTGGTTAGTTCGGTCGGATTACGGTTTTGATAAGCGCCATTTTTTCCACTTCATGTGCTGCTAAGTTTTCAC
>CM050325.1:94234698-94274470 GCA_027475135.1 Bactrocera correcta
AAATGGTGGACTCAGGCAATTTTTTTTCTAAATTTTTGGGAAAAATTCAACTGCTAATTGGTCCTAAAAAATCGAAATTAAAAAAAAAAAATCCTTCGATCAGACCCGAGTTTATTATGTATTCTAAAAGCTGTATAAATTTCATTAAAATCTACTGAGCGTTTTCGAGTTACAGTTGTCACCAGTTCAAAAAACATAGTTTTGAGAAAAACGCGTTTAAAGTTTCACACCAGCGCTTTGTAGTGCCCGAGCTCCCTTTGTTATTTGTCGAATAACTCAAACACTAATTATCGGATTAAGGTGAAATTTTCAGAGAATAATTTAAAGATATTACACTTAAAGAAAATGCAAAAAAAAAGTCATTTTTTGAAAATTCTGACTACCCCTAACACCTTAAAGAATTATTTCCTAGGACAATATTAGCTAAATAAAGTTGTGACTGAAAACTAGTTAACTGTATTTTTCTTGATGAAAAATATCAGTCAATAATTTTTTGTTTTGGGAATTTCTATAAAAAGTTTTATTTGTGCAGTTACAGCTGTTCTGCTTGAACAAAAGTGATTCTCAGCTTAAGTTAATCGTTACTGGCAGTTGAAGCGAGGAAATGGGTCAACACTGTCACACCAGTATACCTGTTCGTCTTAAGTACTGTTTATGCTTTAGTTTCCATATCTTTTTAGGTTTAATTTTGTTTCACTTTTTGGCGTATTCAAAAACCATTGAAAGCTTTTATCGACATATTTATGTAAAGATTGTGTGTATTATACATATATTTAATGTTATTTAATTGTATTGAAAGTTAAACTAAATTAGGTTAATTAAGCGGGAAAAATTCGCAGACAAACTGACGGATGATTTGTAATATGAATATAATTAAAGAAACTTGTGAACTATTTGAATGAATTTAAATAAAGTATCATAAGATCATATAAAATTAGCTGTAATGTCTTTCTTTGGCCATGGGGAGTAATTAGCTACTTATTTCAGGGCATTAATAAGAAATACATGAAAATTAGGTGCCCGTGCGAACTTGCGCAGTCAACACCAGAAAGCATAGCCGAAATACAGAATATGGTTTTGAAGGACCGTCCATTGACTGAGAGAGATTTAATAGGGACTCTACACATCTCATTAGACAGTGTGAACCATATTTTAAGTGAAAAGAGCTTAGAAAGCTGTGTGCACAATGATTGCCGCATTGGCTAACAATGAAACAAAAAAATCATTCGAATGCGACCTTCTCAGCAACATTTGAAGCGTTTAAAACAGATAATTTGGATTTTGTGCGTCGATTGATCACTATGAATGAGACTTGGGTCTATCACCATTATCCTGCATCAAAACAAGAGGCTAGTGAGTGATGTGAACTTGGTTGTTCGGCTTCGAAACGAGTTTGTGTCCGCAAATCGGCTAAGCAGGTTGTGGCACCAGTTTTTTGGGATGCGAGAGGAATTTTGTTTGTGGACTACTTGCAAGCTGGTAAAACAATTAATTCTGAATATTATTGCAAACTTTTGTTTCAGTTAAAGGAAAAAAAAAGTTATGGAAAAAGACCCTAATTGCAAGAGAAAAAAATCTTTATTCATCAGAACAATGTACCGTGTCACAAGCGCATTTTGACAATGGCTAAAATCCATCAATTAAAGAGCGAATTGTTGGAGTATCCACCGTATTCGGCAGATTTGGCCCCCAGTGACTTCCCTTTGTTTCCGTAACTAAAACAATGTATGCGTGCCAAACGTTTTTCATCGAATGAAGAGGTCATAACGGCTGTTGAAGCGTATTTTGCAGACCTTCCGGATTTTCACTTCGCGGATGGGATCCACAGGTTAGAAGATAGTTCGAGTAAGTGTATAAATGTTTAGAGAGATTATACTGAATAATAAAGTGTATTTTGAAACATAAAATTGTGTTTTTCTTATCAAATCGAACAATTATTGAACAATCTGGTACATTGAAATCGTATACAACAACATTAAAATCGAAGTCGGGTCTTTATATGTAGCTAGAATAGAACTACATTCTATGCAAATTTTGGGAAATTTTTTGTATAATTTTTAATGATTTTTTTCATTGAGTTCTAAAATTCATAAAAAATTGAATTTCTTCTCTAAAATAATCAAACTTTGACTGTTAATATCTTTAAATGGTACGGTTTACGAAAAAGAGTAGTACGCCTTTTTAGAAGAGCATTCAATTTTCTACAAAGTCCGCAAAAACCAAATATTTTTACCTCTAGTTGGAATCGAGATACAAAGCTTCTAACTGATAATAAGAAAAAAATTATGTTAGAATGAGGACATTCCTATTAAAATTAAGAGCTCATACTTGCAGAGTCTTTCTTAGAGGTGTCTATCAGCGAATTTTTCAAGGTATCAGTTTTCTCTATTCTTACTCCTATTATGTAGATATGACATGAAATTTAAATTAACACCCACGGTCCCTCGTCGCTCCGATATCATAAATAAAATGCATACTCGAAAGCATAGTGGCGAGCACCACATATCTGATGTACAGAGCAATTGGCTTATTAACAGCACTTGCAAATACGCAAACCAACATTATCACCCACCTTTCGCTCACTGCATGTCCCACACTCTCGATGCTGCTTTGTCTCTGCATAAGAATAAAGTAATGCTACTTTCTCTGTTGTGGTTCTACACTGTAAACAACATTTCCAGCTCATTCCTTGAGCGCCGCGGCGCGCCGGCACTAAAGCAACATTGTATGTGGTGTTGCTTTCCAATTGGACCACACTTCGAGTGCTGTCCGATCGTGACGTGAATACTTGTGGCTGTCATAATATTTTTCCCATATAAACGAGCGCAGTGATCGATGGAAAATTAGTAGCCACTAAGTGTACGAGACGCATTGTCAATTTCAACGGAGTGCTGTGAAAAGCGGAACGAAAAGTTGGCGGTCCAAGTCGAACGATAGGAAAGTTTATTTGTAAGTAAATACTTATGAAAAGTGTCTTGTATTAATCAGAACAAATATTTATTTTTGATAGTCATAAATATCATGAAACATGAATAACAATTAACAAATAAAATAAAATAACTCAGTACCATATTAATAGTGTGATAACTGAATTGCTGCTAAAGTCCACACAATCTTATTAATTACATAAATCGTTCATTATGCTCAAGCCTTAACACTTATGTGTGTACATATTTGATTACATATCTATATTTGTGCTCGAATGGGCAGAGGTGTGACTTAGAGAAGCATAACAGAAGTGACTTCTGTTACTGTTTTCAACAGTTCAGTGATAATCAATGAAAAATTTGTTTAGCAGAAGAATATATGCATATACATACATATATTTATATATATTCAGAACGATATTAATAGCAAAGCGCGAGATTATGGCGCTTCTAAAATAACATTCGCCGCAAAAACTTGTTCTGATTCTGGTTTCAACTGCAACCCAAACGATTGTTTGTTCATAAGTATATAAGGGATCATACGCATATCAAGTTAACTGCAACGTTTGTTTACATTTAAAAATCAAACAAAAATAATATTTTTTTTTGACTACTTAAAAGCTAATTAGTAAGCTGATGACCTGGATGGCTGAAGTGAAATATATGTACTTTGTAATCAAACTTAATATTTTACTATATAACTAACGATTGTTATCAGCTGGTTCAATGCGCCCTCCCAGACATTTAAATTTCGTTGACTTACTCTGTGTAGTTCAGCAAAGTAATTTGCTCTCGCTAAGTAGAGCTTAGAAGTCTAATTTGAGACTAAAGTTTAGCCTCTATATAATTTCAAACATTTATTTGACCTTTTGGGTTTCTAACGTTTATTAATGGGAAATCTTCTGAGCGTAATCGAACTAATATTCTGAGCGCTATGTGTGAAAAACTTCATTTTATCGGCTCCAGTTTAAAAAGTTAACTGAATTTTTGCAACTATATTCCTACTTCTATACTTTCAACACTCCACCGATCTTTTCCGCCAAATCGAATTAAGCAAAAAATTATATCTATATTTATTCTATTTGTTTATTCTCGAGACAGTATGTTAATCAAGTTGCGGAAACATTCCATTTCGTCTACTACCAAGTGAATTATAAAAACATGTCGCACTACGTAATTGATCTTCGTTCGGATACGGTAAGTCTGCCGACAGCGGAAATGCGCCAAGCCATGTTTGTGGCCGACGTGGGTGACGACGTTTATGGAGAAGACCCGACCGTAAATGCATTGGAACAGAAAACGGCTGAGTTGTTCGAAAAGGAGGCAGGTCTGTTCGTGCCCAGTGGCACTATGGGCAATTTATTGGCTTGTAAGTATTGAAACTGTGGGAAAAAAAATTTTATCAGCTCTTATATATGAGACACAAACGAAGTCTGCATAAAGTTGAAAGAATGCAGTAGAAAATTACAAAGCATTTAATAACGTGGTTATTCATTAAGTGCGAAAAATATTCCAACTATTGATCGAAGAAATACTGAAAAAATTAAACTCAAATGCACTGACACTTATAGTTTTTGTTTGAGTGTGGCCAGCCAGAAGAGCCACGGTTCCCAATTGAAGCGAAATGTATACACATTAGTCTCTGTGTAGTAGTACATGATTGAATAATCTATTTGTATAGAGAATCTTTGCATGCTGAAAGCAATTCCCCTTGAATACAGACACTATAGTCTAAAAAACCCTTTCCTATATATGTATGTCCTTAACAAGCCTGTAAGTAAGTATACACACTTTCTGTTTAAGTTACAAGAATAAACGTTTTTCTTATCACATCATATCTATACGGTTACTCTTTTTTCTCTATTAACAAGTTATAAGATAATAGAAAAAGAGTTTCCCAGACAAAGAGTTTGATATTATTTTTCATTTGCTGACACACAATAGCTTGCCAATCATACTGAATATGTTTTCGGGTAGTGTTTTAAGTGCAAGTGTCATAACCTGATGACGTTTTGTTAGTCAATGCTTTGGCCTTCTCCTGCACTTTTACAGCATCTATTTCAGCACTCGGATGAATTAATTACCAAATTGGTTCTTAATTTCGTCAAACATCTCCTGCCGTAGATTGTGTCACAGAGGAAAGTATAAAGCAGCTATCCTTAAATTTCCGAGAGGGCTGAGCAACATGACCTACCTGAAATCAAGGGTAATAAAGGTTTCAAGTTCCGTGTAAGAGATACCAGATTTTATAAGAACTGCAGCTCCGTCTCTTGCCATGCCATTAGGTTGACTTGTCTAGACTATAGTGCACCCTGCGATTTTAAAATATGACCAATCATTGAAATGAGTTTCTGCTAAAAGTAGAACATCGATGTTGTCAGTTTTCACATAGTGCTTGACTTTAGCCCTGCTTTTGCATAGGCCGTTGGTATTCGATGTAGTAATATTAAGTTTTATTCGCAAGGATTAGTTAGTGTCAACAATTGCGTAAATTGAACAACCATCTGCATTACCATTTGCTGAATAAGCACCTGAACTTTTTTCAACATTGATTCCTTATTAACGACTGTTAAGGATATAGGTTGAGAAGGGTTACATGACGGGACCTGAAATTCCGTAACAAACTGACGAAGATAGTGCCAAGAATAATATGGCAGGATGGAGTAGACTGAGTTCCGTATTGATTACAGGACTGGTGGCGTCTTTCTTGTATTTAAAAAAATCTTTGAGCTGTTTGCTTACTTTGCACCTTTTATGGGTTGTAGACTGCTGTTTCTTCCCTATCTATATATTTTGATATCTTTTAATGTGGATCATGGTGGAAGTGAAACGTCATTGATGGAATTTCGTTTAAACTGGTTGTGTTTTTGGGTTCACGGACAAATATTATTCGTTAATACAGAATATAGAATTATAGTATAGGATCTTGTGACCCTAGCACGCAACCTAATCGTGACAGATCGATCCAACTATCAAACCCAACCTACACAGGGTTTGTCTGGAAAGTAATAGGGCTTATTTTCTTCCGCCGCGTTTGTACTTCGGAGCATGTGCGCACAAACTGGACTCGGTAGAAGGCATTCCTCCGGGCAACTGGAGAGTCAAGACAAACATTTCTGCGCGACGTGTTTCTTTGAGTGGTATGCTATTGAATTATGTGTGAAACTCGATAAATCTGCGACAGAGACGATTGATATGATCAAGTAGGCTTACTCAGATGTTGCTTTAGCTTTTTTGACATCAAAGGCAACGTCCTGGACAAACCGTCAATGCCAAGTTTTACGTAGAAGTCTTCAAGAGACTCAAACGAAGCGGCCATCGGATCCGATAAAGCATAGCATCACGACAACGCCCCGACTGAAAAGGCCGATAAAAGGCAGGCATTTTGAGACGACAGAGGATATCCAGAAAAATACCACATACTACGGTACTCTTTATTGAAAACTGTTGCAATTTTTTTCTTTGCCGCCCGGCCACTTTACTGCTGGCCCTTGATTTACAAGCACATTTATGGTGTCAACACTGTTTATGTTGGGGAATTAAAAACGGCCATAATGCGCGTTAACGCCATTAAACATTGTGACTTCAGTTAGTACGACCGTATAGTGGAGCATACAAGTGAGCAAGGAAATTATTTTCCTAAAATTGCCAAAGCGCTCTAATTCCATAAGCACTTAAGACCGCATACCATATAAATATTTCAGGCATGGAATTTGAACACCTTGCTGTAAGGTGATATTTCTTTATGAATTTCATATAAAATTCCCTTAACAGAAGGCAGCCAGCACGACTTCTATTGGAATCGCTGCATAGTTGTTGCTGCTACTGTAGTTGCTGCTGCTGGTGCTGGTGTCAAGGAATGTAATTCACTTTCATGGTTTCTGCACATTTACACTGCGTTTGCGTTCCTGCCACTGAGTGCATACTATTGCACGCGTCGCACCACAAACCCATTGGGGAAGATAACTAGTGCCACGTGGAAGGGCTTCTAGTGATTTTTGAGCCGCCATTGGTTCAAAGTAATAATAGTTTGTCAAAAAAGACTTGCGGTATTTTCGCTAGTTGGCGCTGAAAGCGCGTGGTTCTAGTAATATTTCCATTAAACTTGCGAAATAAGCGAGAGTAAGTTAAGAGTGGGCACAGACCACATTAGGTTTCCTAAAACAGTTAACATCGCAGAGTTATTATGTGCTTTCTTAGATTAGGGTCAAGCCCGAATTTATAAGATTAAAAATAAAGCGATCATTCTGAAAGCAAATATTGTGACGAGTCTTTATTTCTTTGAAAGAAAGGTGACGACTACACAAATTATGATTATTAGGAACCATTAACGAAGTGTATTGCAATGACTCGAGTAGTTTTCGATGCCTGTCGCTTGATAAAGTGCTCTGATTACTTTCAGATATTAATGTAAATTCTTATGATTATTTACATATGATACACTAAAGACTTACACATTTGTGGAGCCGAGGTCTTACATCTATTTTTAGGGTGAGCCTGTGGCTTTGAGGTTCAAGAGGTTCCCTTCATTAAATTTTACTAAAATCTTCCATTCAAACATTCCCAACTGCATGACGCTAAATGCAAATGGAATTTTTGTCCATCCTGCTATTGGACCATTTGTATGGTCGCGCAAAGCCACAAGTGTCCTGCAGGATATCAGCATCTATACAAATGTGTGTGTGCATCTAAAAATGTGTTCCGGTGCACGCTTTCCACTAAAATACTTAGTTCGGCTAAAATCAACAAATTTATGCTCTCTACAAGCATTCCGTTATATATACACACACACCCATACATATACATAGTACATATATCACATTCTTATCTAGCCATTTTTATACTTTTCAGGTATGGTGCACTGTCATCAGCGTGGCTCGGAAGCAATTGTGGGTGATTTATCTCATGTCTTCCTCTATGAACAAGGTAAGTTTCATTTCCTAAAAGTACGGCGAGAAGAGTAAAAATTATAAGGGAAATTAAAAAAAGCGAAAACGAAGACTACAAAATATAAAAACTTTAATAGTAAACGAGGAAACACGAAAACGTTGAAATGCCAAAAATTGGGAAAACGTTCGACTGCGTCCCAAGGCGTCCCGCTGATAGCGCGGCGCAAGGATAACCAGCAGGATCGGGTTAAAAGTGGTGTGGCAGGCGAGAATTGTGATAGTCTGCCGTGTTTGTGTTTTTTGTTTGCCTGTGTGTGTGTGTGCCGGTGCTGCATGGCAGCAGCGCGGCGAGCATATACCGGATGTGCGAGTTTAAATGCCGCGCCATGTTCCCGCTTTCGATAGCAGCTACAGAAGACAGCGCACATATGCGCACACACACATGTAAACACACGCACACATACATGCGCTTGTGTGCACGCAGTTGCCTGAGTTTGAGTTGCACGTCTAATTGTTGCTATTGTTGCAATTGTTGTTGTTGTTGTTGATATTCCATCTTTTTTTGCAGTCATTAAAATGCGCACAATAATGCAATTTGCCACACAAAAAACTGCGAAAAGTAATAATAACAGTAAACAGTTAATGGCAAAAAAGCGAGAGACTCTGCGCAAATATGTAGAAAGCTCAAACGAAAAAATTCATATTTCCCGCGTTGCAAAAATGTAAATGCGCACACACACATATAAAATACATTAATATAAGTATTTCTTTATGGCCGTACAAAATGAGAGTTTTATGCTTGTAACACATAAATCATCGAAGGCGTGAGAATTAAATAAACATTTATTTATGAGGATTAATTTTGTATCAACTTTTTCCAAAAAAATTCACAAGGTCACTAGTGACGTGTATAGGCGCTGCTTCTTCTTCTTCTTTATTGGCGCAGACAGCGCTTACGTGGTTATAGCCGAGCTTTCCACCTTTTATTGAAAGTGTTCTTTACGGGGCGAGGCCCAAGCCCAGTCCTTCTCACTTTAGCTCACCTTCAAACGAATGTTTTTTGGCTACCCATAGGCTACTTGCTACTTAGTCTAAAACCAGAAGCCGTAAGCTGCTTAAGCCATATGATAAAGAATCGTTTCTGCCCATTTCCAAGTGAATGGCTCTGAGAGCACTTTCCTCACTTGCGTGAACTTCTAAACATGACTCTATTCTACAGACGGTGCTTCGCATTGGCACATTTTTAATATTTTATTAATTGAAATTGAATGCCAAGTTTAAGAAGGTTCTTGTAGCTATACTTCAATCAGAAGGAATATTTATGCATTTCTGAGGACTTACATTTTACGCAAACTTCTTTATAGCAGTTAATAATTTACATGAGTGTCCTCTATTTCAAATCAATACAAATCAAAGTGTTTGCTTTTTTTGTTTTAATAATTTTCTCACCTCATAGGCACTTACCCTATCTGATACGAATACACATATAAATTCAATGCTTTGCAAAAAAAAAAGCATACATAGATATCCATACCCGACTCCAACGACTGACCAATGCAGCGCGAATTGTTGTAAACAAATTGGGAAAAACAAAACTTTTTTGATTTACCGCCGTTGAGTGCCCTCTAGGTCGCGCTGCGCATATACTTCTTCGCCTCGGTCCCGACAGATTTGAATGTCGACATTGCTAATGAATGCGATGAAGTGCCGCTGGAATTGTTGCGCAAAAAAATTAAGTGCTTTGTACTTTAGAGCGCAACCAAAAACAAACTAATTTCAGCTTGTAAAGCTGGTAAAAAGTTTGCGAATTATACGCTACCACACACGAGTGTATTGCAGCGCTCATTTCGCGAATGCTCACAGTGAGTTGATGATGATTGCATTCAGAGCTTTGTTAATGATTATTTGCTGATTTAAGTTTGATAAACGGTTGCAAGTGGAAGTAAATTATATTATAATCCAATTATGATTTTCTCTACTTTATGCGAAACTTTTATTGAAAATGCTCCATAGATGAAACATGTCAGGAAGTTTAAAGCAGGAAAATGATAAAACACGTATATTTTCTCTTCTTTGGTGAGAGAAATATGTATCGTAGGTTTATAAGTAAAAGATTAAAACTTAAGGTTAGGAAGCGGCATTTTCATTACTTCGATTCTATACTCTTTTTTAAAACAGCCAATTTTTTCAAATTTCAGTCAAGCAAATATATAGTTCCCCATTTGTGAAGCTTGTAGGCCTTTGAATATTATAAAAATCTTATTTTAAATCTTGAATTCAGGGTTTTATAAAGTAGGTTTGGTGTAAAAAATCTAAGCTTTATTTATGCTGCAAAACCGATGAAATATTAATCGAAAGACTTATAACGCGAGATCTAAGTAGAGGTACTTTTTTCAATAGCCTTTTTTAGAAAGATCACACGGGAGACTGGTCAAGCTATTGTGTTATTTTTGTTTAGTATTGTTCGGTATTTCGTCATAGAAAGTCTTACGCCTGTACAACTATTATAAATCGTTCAACTTTATTCCGAAAATTCACGTTCAGTAAAGAATGGGTTTCGTCTGCTTCGCTCAACTTACGAGTATGGTCAACAAAATCGGCCTACCGAGGGTACTATTTGCAACACCATTAGCCATCTTGAGACCCAGTATTCAATATTGAATAATATACAACAGAATGGACAGAGTGAAGAAAATATATGTATTAAGCAACCGTAGCTGAGTGTACACGAAGACCGTAGAGAGTCAATTCGGCGCCTTTCGCAGCAACTCGGACTGACGTATGCAGACGTACGTCGAGATCTTAAATTGAATTAGAAAATACAGATTGTGCAAGAACTGAAGCCGCTCGACCTTCCCAAGCAACATCGGCTTGCCCTATAGGTACTTGAAAAGTTCCAAGTAGATCCGATGTTTTGAGACACATTTTTGTTCAGCGATGAGGTCAATTTCAGACTTAATGGGTATGTATGTAAACAAACATAATTGCCGAATTCCAAACAAAGAGCAATCTGAACAGATTCAAGAATACACGGTAAGAACGTAACCATCAACCCATGCACCGCATTAATCTATTTGAGTGAACACTTCGACGAACAAATAATTGAACGTTCGGAGTCGGTCCTTGACCACCAAGATCATTTGATATTACATCGTTAGACTTTTCCCTGTAGAGATATATAAAGTCTAAAGTCTATACGGCCAATCCCGCTTCAATTCGTGCGTCATTCGCCAGTTTCCAGACGAAATGCTCAAACGAGTCAACGAAAATTGTACTCAACGGTTGGACCATCTGAGACGTAGCTGCGGCCAACATTTGAAAGATATAATCTTCAAAAAAGAAATGCAAATAAATGCTCCCGAATGATAATAAATATTCCCCATTAAATTTGAAGTTTCTGTATTTTTCGTTAAAGTGAAGGGAAACTTAAAGTGGATCACCCTTTATTTCTATAATCGGGCAAGTGTTTCAAATCGTCCGAAATATTGCCTAATATTTGAAACGTGAAAGAACGAAATTTGTAATATCTTTCATTTAAGCGGAATAGGGGAATGGCATCGCACTTAACCTCTGCAAAACTCCTCAGTGTCTTCTCATTTTGAAAGTAAGGAATGTGCCCTTTTAATATTTAGCTCTTCCCTGTCATTATTCAAGCTTAGTCCACATATCGCTTTGCGCCAGCAACATATCCACGTGCACACTTACACACACGCATACATATGTTGGTCTAATATTTGTACACCTTCTCTTTTAGGTAGCGCTGCTCACATCGCTGGCATACAATTAGCCACAATACCCAACAAAGCGGACGGCACATTCTGCCTCGAAGCAGTGCGTCGCAAGGTGCGCTTAGAGGACGATCACGAGCCAATTACGTCGCTTGTCGTGGTGGAGAACACACACAACATATGCGGAGGCAAGGTGATTCCGCTGGAGTGGCTCGATAAACTGGCAGCGCTAGTTAATGACGATAAACAGCTGCAACCCTACGGCAAGCGTATTCCGTTGCACATGGATGGGGCGCGCGTCTTTAATGCGGCCGCAGCGCTGCAGGTGCCTGTGGCACGTATTGCGCGCGATTTCGATTCGGTTAGTATTTGCTTGAGCAAAGGGCTGTCGGCGCCGGTGGGCTCAGTGCTGGTGGGATCGGAGGCTTTCATTAGACAGTGAGTAAAGCGTATTAGACAGTAGGCGGTAATCAAATAAAAGATGTGTGCGAGTGTGTAGCGACTATGTGGCAAGTGTTGCAGCTAAGGCGATTACTATTGCCAGCCGAAAGGTGATTGCTGGGCGATAGCAAAGGAACACAAGCAATGCTCTGAAACACTTATTTCATGGAATTAGAGTTTGAGTTCTCGCTTTCGCGCCGAGTGCTTCGCCGTGAGATTAATGTCACAGACTAATTGGCGCACACACGCTCTGCACCTTTTGCTTTCCAATCGCATTCTTAATCTTCGCACTTGTGTTAACTTTCTTTTGTCACTAACTTCTTCTTCGCGTTTTCATTTCATTTATCTGGCAGAGCGCGCCGCCTACGCAAGGCGCTGGGAGGTGGCATGCGTCAAGCAGGTATTCTGGCGGCAGCCGGCATTGTGGCCTTGGACACCATTGTGCCGCTTTTGCAGAAGGATCATCAGAGGACTCTACGCATAGCAGAAGGTAATTTTTATTGCAGCCTAATAACAATACATCACTGTGGCAAGTTGCGGCAAGTGGCGGCTGATGAGGCGACTAATGGCTGCTGATAAATGCCTTCGATTTCGGCGAATAACTGCACTGGGTGGCTCTGACTTTCGTCTAGACACTTGCCTTTCAACTGCTATTATTCTTTTAACCCCATTTTCCACCTCAATTTGCGTTGAAACAATTAATTTCCCTTAATTACGCATCGCTTAATTTTGCTTGAACTCGCTGCTCTCCTTCTTTCAGCCATTCACAAAGCCAAAAGTCCCAATGTCACCGTCGATTTGCCGACCGTACAAACGAACATTTTGCTGATTCATCTGCCGAATGCGAAATTCGGCGCCACGGCGTTTGCCGACCGCTGTAGCGAAGTGACGCCCGAGGAGCTTGCCGCCAGCGTGCATGCCGCACACAAGCAGCAGGGTATTAAGCTGAAAGTGAGCGCACGCGATTGGGAATTCGCTCGAATTGTGTTGTATCATCAGATCAGCGATGCAGATGTCGATTTGGTAATCAAGAAAATCAATTATATAATAAGCGATGTGGACGTCCGATTGGCAGCATAACTGTCATGTAACAAAAAGGTGAATTAAAAATTTTTTTATTGGATTTCTTTAAGCGCCGTCTGTACATAAATATATAAGTTTCTCGTTCGATGGATGACATTCAAATTCATTTCACTATGTATACACACTAGACCACTTTAAATAAGTCATTTATTTACCCAGAGAGTAGAAATATTTTTCTTTTTTATTTTTGTTAACAAAGAAGAGGATTGTAGATAATAACATATTTGGGGCTATGTATGGAAGAATTGTATTCTTTTAAATAAAAATTTAATTTTTTTAAGAATTTTGATCAAAATGTAATCATGTGACTTTTCATTCATTTCCAGATTAAAAATTAAATGTAAAACTTTCAGGATTTCCAGGTAAACATCAAAATATTGGTAGTATCTATACAATTTCTACTAAACATTCGATTCAGCTATTCGTATTTCATCTGGGTATACGCGTTGCAGTATTTATTCAAGGTTAATAAATTATTTCTCAATTAAAAATCAAAAGAATAACATAAAAAAATTATTAACATATAGAAAATAGTCGAAAAAGTCTTTTCGTATTTCTAATCAAATTCAACTTATTTTGCTTCAGACACTATTTCATCAGTGTAAAACTTTTCTGGTTTCTCGGCGAGAAACTGCGACAAGTAATTTTCACGGCTTATTTTAAAGCCAACTTTACTCGATTAAGGGAGTTCTGCATTGACCGAAACAAATATCCGATGGTGCAATGCATTGAAACATCCCAGCCAAGCTCTTCCAGTTTTTGCCGAGTCATCAAAGATGTGTTTGGTCTAGCGTTGTCCTGATGGAAGACGAAGGGCTTTCTGTTGATCAGTTCTGGCCGTTTTTTCAGTTACTTGCTTCAATATCATCAGTTGCTGACAGTAAAATATAGAATCAATCGTTTGACCATTCTAGAGCAGCCCATAGTGGATGATTCCTTTCCAATCGAACCAAGCACTCAGCTTAACCTTTCGAGGCGTCAATCCTGGCTTTGCGACCATTTGTTGAGCTTCATCACGCTGGGACCATGATATTTTTCGGACATTATTGTCGCATCTTATCCACTTTTCGTCTTCTGCTACCATTCGCTTCGAAATGGTTCGACCTCATTTCGTTTCAGCAAAGAATCGCAGATGTTAATTCGGTCCATTCAATTTTTCACAGACAATTCATGTGATACCCAATCATCGAGCTTCTTTTTGTAGCCAGCATTTTTGGTACAAAACTGTTTGATGATGAATGTTAAGTTCCTTAGCGATGTCATGGCTGCTTATGTGACGGTCCTGGTCAATCTTTTCCATAATTTCATCCCCTTTTTCAAAGATAGGTCGACCAGAGCGAGGTGCATCTTTCACATTGAAATTTACAGAACGGAAGCGAGCGAAAAAATTATTTGGCTACACGAACAGATACAGCATCGTCTCCGTAAACTTCACACATTTCATTCTCGGCTTGCGTGGCGTTCTTCACTTTTTTATGCAAAAACTTCAAAATATAGTGAGTTTCTTTATTATTTTCACTAATTTTTGAAGAGCTGTAACTTTTTTTCAACTTCCCCGAATTGGTTAAATTTTTTTGGTTAAATGAAACTTAGAATCTCACCTTTCCAACACCATACAATATGACACAATGTGATTGGTAGCACTGGAGATATACGACTGCAACGACAACTACTGACAAAATACGGTAATAATTTTCCGACTACCCAATACATATGTATAGTAGAGCTGGTCGATTTATAGCGAGCCACAAAAACCGAAAAATCGCGTATCCGAGAAATGTTTTACGGATAATTCTGAACCACTCTTCATAAGAGCATATTGGTCATAAACCAGTTTCGAGGTAGCCATTTTTAAGGTGAAGCTTTTTAAGAATCATGCAAATTTATTCGCCAATTTTTGAGATATCCAATTGAGATTTATTATGTGGATGCAATTTGACATACGATTGATCATATGTCGCAATTAGCCAGATCGGACAGCTACAAGGTGTGTTCCATAGTAAACAGGACTTTAAATAAATACAACAAATGGTTTTTTTCGGCAAAATCAATTTATTTTATTCAAAATAGTCTCCTTCTGCTTCAATACAGCTTTTTGCACGGTCCAAAAGCATGTCGAACGAGTGTTTTAGTTAGTTGGTCGGTTGCAGTATGCTGGTGCAAGCCTTTTGAATGGCCTCTACGTCTGCATAACGATTTTCTGTCATGAGCAAATGCATTTTTCCGAAAAGGAAGAAGTCCTACGGTGCCAGATCAGGTGAATACGGGGGATTGGTTAATGTGATTTTTGGTCAAATAAATTTCTTTAATGATGTCCTTCGAATGTTGGATTCTGAGCAATTTTTGGTCGTCAGTCAATTTGTGCGGAACAAACCGTGCACACACCTTTCGTAAGCCCTAATGCTCAGTCAAGATTCAAAAAGTCCTGTTTACTTTGGAACCTATCTTGTATATCAAATATTTCTCATTCAAACGATTATTTAGATTTTTAAACCTCGCCCTAAAAATCGCTGACTAGAAACCTTTTTTAGACCATTAGTCCCGTAGGTAAACTTATTCAGAATTTCTCGAAATCAATCCATTCGCTGCAATGTACAGCCATGTATGTAAGTATTTATTACATATTAATTTTTTCTATTCTAGTCTAGAAATTTAAAAGAATCGAAATTTTTTTTTTATATTTTCAAATTTAACTATTCAAGAATATGTGCACAAGAGGATTTTTCAAAATTCAAATTATTTTCGGAGACATAAGCATTTTTCTGACCCGGCATCCTAATTGGTTCGGCCGGAACGCGAAACTTTAAACGCGTTTTTCTTAAAACTGATTTACTTGAAATTTTTATAGAGTCTTATTTATAGGCTTGTCCATAGTTGGAACTAGCCCCATCCCAAAATTTTTATTTTTATTATTTTGAAAAATTTAGAAAAAGTGATAAAAAAATTTTTTTTTTCAGGCAGTCGCCATTTTGTGAAAAAATGTTTCCCACTTTTCCGTATTCCGACCATTGCGACATTATTCTAGAATCTAGATTAATAATCTTTTTTTTTGGTTTCAGATAACTAGGAGGGTTGAAATCATAGGCATGGTCACGTGGAAATTTTAGAGACCCCGCACTTCGTCAGCTCATATTTTTTGAAATTTTTTAATTTTTTTTAGTTTTTATTTTTTTCTGTACTCTTAAAAAATTAATAAATAACTAATAAAAAAATGGATAGTATAAATATTAATTGCTTTTTTTTACGACACTTTAAAAATTACCTGAAGTTCATGCTTCTAGACTAGAATACCCCCTTAAATACCATGCGACTTATTGGACAAAGCAGTGCCACCGAAGCCATCGCAATATCGCAATTTTTCAATTTACGGCGCTTATTTAGTCGCCCAAAACAGACGCAGTAAGTCTGAATCAACGAAGCGCCTAAAAGTATGTGACACGCTAATGCGCGGCGGACTTGTAGCAAAGTAGTATTTGATTGCGTTACAATTGAGCGCGGCTTATATTATAGTTCCTTGTTATAAGAACACATATGTAGTCGAATGGACGATTTCTCGTGAATTTTATTTCGGATAAATCTCTCTGCTACGGCCATGCCTTTTGCACAATACGGTACTTGTGACCACGAGATTTGTGCGAAATAGATTTGTTCGCTATTTCCAAAGCACACACAAGCAAAGTTGCTCCAGCAAAAGCGCAAGCGAGCAAATATTTAAGCACTTTCACATCATTTTTGAAATCAGCACAATCGAATGTATGTTCATGGCTGTTCGAGTAAGACCACAAACAGGGGCGAGCTGGTTATATATTCTACTGAATTAGAGCGTCAGAAAAAGCTACGGCGAAAGTTTGAATGGACTATTCAGTTCCGCCGGCAGCGCTGCTGTTGCTGCTTTTTCTTGCTGTTTGGCTTTGTGTCTTTCCTCTGCGTTTTGCCAACGATTTGAAAGTACAAATAATAGAATCTCTGGGCCATCGATCAATTTGAATTAATGGAAATTAAAATCGCATTGGCAAATGGAAAATCAATTTACTTAAGTGATGAAGTGCGGCCTCTGCATTAGCAGCGGTTGCAGTGAGACGCAAGCCGCATGGCATGCCATAAACCCGAATTGTTTGCGTCCATTTCCACCTTTTGATGGCTTGAAGCAAAAAGCGCCAAGAAACACGCTTCTTATGGCAATCGCTCGAGAAGCCTTTCCTCAACGCACCGTTGCAGCCGCGGTGTTGGAGAGCGCGCCTTTGCTGAAACGCAAGCTCGGCGCGATAATTGTCGAGCGCAAAAATTATGCAAATCTCGTTTCAGGCACCGCCCGCCACCGCCGCAGCCGCAGCGCCAACAGAATTTAGGCGAAATTTAATATAACAAATTTGTGCGCTCGCAGAACTTTAGCACGCTCGAGTGTTGTAATTATGCAAGAGCAATTTGGCGTTTCCCTCCTGCGCAGCATATCATGGCATGGCCTGTTTGCTACACGCCTACTTGGGGCCTGCTGCCAGCACTTTAGCGGCGCAGTTATTTGCATATCAGGCGTCGCTTCAGCGCTTTCGCATATTGTTGGCGTAGCTGCCTGAAGCAAACTCAGCGCTTACATTTAGCATGCGCCTGCGCAGCTGCTGCGTGCGAAACATTTTGTTCAACTCGTTACAAACAAAACCAAAACCGAAAATGCGAAAAAAGCAAAAATAATAATTTTAAATTATATTTCTTTTTTCAATTTCCCTTAAGATTACTCTTCAAGCCACAGCGACGGCTCGGCGCTGGCGCAAGCCGATGGCATGGTAAATTGCGGCTGGTGCGAATATTCTTATTTCGCGCCTTAAAATATGCCACTAAGCAACGAATACACGCATACTTCACGAAAGTATGCTCATTTTGTGGCTGCACATGTGTGTGTGTGTGTGCGTGCTGGTGTTCGTTTGTTGCTGCGCTTGTTTGCTTGGCATGAAGCGACTGTTGATGTTACAAACTTGAAGAATTCCTCAACGCCTTCAACTATTTTGCATGTTGCATGGGTGCGTGCGTCGGTGTGCGTGTGCATAATTTGTATTCAAAATGGCGCGGCGGCCATAACGATACTTAAGCCGTTGACTTTATGAGCAAACAGCGCTTCGCACAAGACACATAATGGCAATATAATCGAAAGAGAATTAAGCTGCTTAAGCTTTCCGGAATTATTTTGGCGCTTGAAGATCTCAAACTACACACTTTTATTGTCTTTTATTGTTGTAGGGCCACGCTGGAAATCTGCAGCTATCAATTTTGGCTTTTCAAGACACTTAGTTGTGAAGAGAAGACTATAAAGAATTGTTGTAGGTCACCTTTGGGTTTCAAGCTCGATGAAAATCCAAGCGCCAGACGTTCATTTATAGGAAGAAGTCCAAATTAAGCAAAAAAAATGTATCCAGCAACCCCCACAAATTAAATTTTTTTAACCAAAGAACACATTTTTATTCCATACATTCACTTCCCAGACAATGTGACTGCGTGCTTTTTGCCAAACAAAAATTCTTAGCGCCTGAAAATATGCTTCACGCCACGTGCATTGCACTTCTTCTCGGCACAACAGCACTATTGCTTAGTTAGGCTATTAACTTCAACGCGAAGCAGCGCATGACTCACTAATCTATTTCTGTATGTTTATTTATATCGTGAGTTTTATGCCACTACTTCCGCTTTATTACTCGTGTCTATGCTTTGCTTGTTTTCTCGCTGTGCAACATTTGTGCGGCATTTGGGCGCGCTCACTTCGCATGTCAGGATGGCCGAGCGGTCTAAGGCGCCAGACTCAAGAGCGATTCTTGCTCACAAAATGTGCTCAATTGCGAGCGCATTGGATTTGTGAGTTTCAACTGAGCGTTCTGGTCCTCTCTGAGGGCGTGGGTTCGAATCCCACTTCTGACAAATAATTTTTTGGAATTTTATTTTTTATATTGTTTTTATTATTTTTTTTTTCAGTGTTTTAGTAGACTATGTGAATACAAATATATTTTTAAATTTATTTACATAAATACTAAGAAAATATAGAACAATAATCGGTATAAATTGTTGTTATTATTATTACTTTTATCATAGAAACTCATAAAAAAGAAAACATGCCACTAAATAAAAAATATTTTTCTTTCTTTATTTATTTTTTCAACAATTACACTTCAAGTGCCCATCTCTACAAAAGTACATATTTGTATGTGACATGTATCATGTGTGAATTGCCGGCTATCAAAAGCCACGAAACGACTTCGTATTAAGTTCACGAAAACAATATTGCAACATGTCATTCTGTCCGTAGTGATACTTTGAGGTTATAAAGATTCCAACATAATGACAATGTCAGCAGCGTGTACAAAGAAAATTGAAAGAAAATATTGTGCAAATAAGCAATTGAAAGACATACGAGCAAGCGAGTGTTGGAACACACATACCTTCGTCATCAGCTCTGGGGACTCGTCTTTCGCAATGACTGTCACTGAAGTTGAAATGATGTGGAGAGCAAAGGGCAACTGCAACATTTGATTTTTCTGGCGTTTTGTTGGTCACTTTGTATATTTTCTGTGTCAGTCAAACAGCTTAACAAGTTGTTTTTCGATTTGTTCGTGACACATTTTTCAACTTGCGTACAGGTGCAGCGTTTGACGAGCTTTCATCTTACAACTTAACCGCATGCATGTATTTTTTAGAGTGGAGAGTTTCAGGAAAATTTGGTTTTGCAAATGGTGATTCACTTGGAGGTTCCCTACCTTTTCAATGAAAAAGCACAGAAACTTCAAATATAATAATTTTCATTCGAAAGAACATTCTACGTCTCAGGTGGTCCATCCGTTGAGTTGAATTTTCGATGACTCGTTTGAGCTTCGACTGGTAAATGGCGCATGACACGCATGGTGTTTTGCTCCAAGAGTTCAATCGAAGTGGGCTTGTGCGCATAAACTTTCAACTTTACATGTCCCACAGGAAAAAGTTTAATAATGTGAGATAACATGATCTTGGTGGCCAACCGATCGGCCAAAAACGAGAAATTATTTGCACAAGAACAACTCAGCTACGGCTGCTATATTTTTTTCCCTACGTGCGGGACGTGGTCTATTCGGTCGAATATTATCCAATAATAATGGCTGGATCTCAAGATGGATGATGGTTCTGGGAATAGTACGCTCAGTAGGCCGATTATATTGACCATAAGTTGAGCCGAACAGCGCGGACCAAAGCCGCAGTTACTGCTGTCAAGCAAAGTTTTAAGGAAGACACATGAATCCATCCACCATCGCACGCGCTGTGCCTACCTTAGTAAGCAAAATTGTCGCATTTGGACTGATATTAAACCACAAGTCATAATTGAGACACCTTTACGTCCGCAAAAAGTTACTGTTCTATACGCAGCAAAGATTATTGGTCAATATTTCTTCAAAAATGAAGCCACCCATAAAGATCCACTCAATAGGGAACGAGGGATAGGGATAGTACCATTTTTGTACCTGAATTTGAGGATGTTGATCTAGCCGACTTTTGATTCCGTGGGTCTGTTACGTCCCCACTTGATTTAATATCGCTGGACAATTTTTTTTTTTTTTTTTTTTGAGGTTATGTGAAGTCCTTGGAAGAGAATATTCGGTGCGTTATTGCTGATACATATAAAAATACATGGAAAATTTTTGAGACGATATGAATATGTAGAAATAACTGTTTAACACAAACACAGATCTACGAGCATACATACATACTTATGTCACCAAATGTTATATATATCGCGTGCAAGTTATTCGAGGAAAAAGCAAAATGTTTATATCCCGTTATAAAAGGCAACGTACAATTAAAATTTTTGTGTCGTTTCACCAGCAGGCCGTACATAAATTCAATTTGCCGCACAGCAAGCACAATCGAACAATCAAAGGGTACAATACACCGTCGGCAGAGTGGCGGAAAGTGGCGCACGAACGATAAGAAATGCATGGGCCCACTCAGTGCATCCTGGGTCTCACGCAAGCAGTCCACAAATTGCGTTTCCTTGCTTGCATTCGGAATTTCAATTTTAATGCATTTGTACATCCAACGGTCCCACGGGCGGCGGCCAACGGACGGCGGACTAATACAGAAGAAAATCGTTCACTGAATTCCAACTTCCGTGGGGTCGTGCCGTTGGGCCTCGTGCGGAATATGTTCGTAATACGGTGTTGTAATGATTTTATCCTGCCAGCGGAGCATTAAAGGAGCGCTACATATGTGCTGTGTACTGTCAACGTTGCCCTCCATTGTGCGTGCCCTCTTAGGCGGCGTGTACATGCGTGCGTTTGAGTGCGTGCGTAGGCGTGCGTTGCCAGCAAAAATTTCGCTTACACTTTCATGTGTTCTGGTAAATGCACTGGGAAAACAACAGATAACAGTTAAACTGCGTCCAATACAAAAGCGCTTAACTTCGGTAGGCCCCCGTCGGCACGAGCACACATTGCATATGGGTGTATTTATGTATATACACAAATGTAATGGTTGTTGTACAAACAGTTTCGCACACCACAGAAAAGTGGCAATTTTTTTAATTGCATATTAATTAACTATTTACCCGGTTTAAGCAATACATTTCAAGCGACATCAATAACCTAAAAAATGATTTTTATTTTCAGGCAGTCGCCAATTAAAAAAAAAAAAATTCGTGTTCCCGGATTATAACAGTATCCTTACTGATTAAGAAGTTCTTTTGATTTTTTTTTTTTCAGACCACCAGGAGAGTCAGGATCAAAAGTTAAAACTTACTCTAATTTACTTTTAAACAATTTTAAATTAAAAGATAAAGATGGAGGAAAAAAGAATTTGTCAGAAGTGGGATTCGAACCCACGCCCTCAGAGAGGACCAGAACGCTCAGTTGAAACTCACAAATCCAACGCACTCGCAATTGAGCACATTTTGTGAGCAAGAATCGCTCTTGAGTCTGGCGCCTTAGACCGCTCGGCCATCCTGACATGTGAGATAACGCCGCGCTAGGCGTTATGTGGGTGCGCTGCGCTGACCACTCACACGAAAATAAACCAAATAATTATCAATACATTAATTAGGGATAAATAAACTAACATTATTTTATTATTAGATATGTGATTTTTTTTTTTTGCTATATTTAACAGTTCAGTTCCTGGCCTTTCACAGTAAAAAACAATTTTTTTTTTCGAAAAATTCGTCTTTTTATTCAACATAAGTGGTTCGCCTCCAAAGTAGTACACTAAAATTCAAAATAGGCCTCAGCTTCAGCGATCACCTCTTCATTCGATGGAAATTTTCGTTGCAAGATTTCCAATTTATAATTAAGTTTTTACTATCTTTTAGCATTTATATATATAAACATTTGGGTTTGCTAATTTGTGTATTATTTATTATATTACATGGAAAATAAAAAGAATTCAAAAAAGTAGTAAGGAGACGTGAAAACTTAGACGAAACTCCACATTAACCATTAATCACTCACCCTACTAATCTGATCTGGTACCCTGTGATTTTTACCTATTTGGAAAACTTCATTTGCCCATGAAAGGACACTGATTTCAGGACATTTCAGCTATCCAAAAGGCGACGACCAATGTTCTCAAGAGCATTCCGAAAAACGACCTTAAACACTCATTTGAAATGCTAATTGACCGGGCTAAACGCTGTATCGAAGCACAAGGAAACTACTTTGAATAAAAAAATTTAACTTTTGAAAAATATTAATTGTTTGTTGTTTTTTTAACAGTCCTGTTTCTTTTGCGACAGACCTTGTTTATATTCTACGACCTATTTGAATCAAAGGGCAATTTAATTAAGGTAAACAGCATTGCAAGAAGATACTATGGTGCAGGCCATTTACTCACACTATTTTAAGCTAAAAAATATAAACCAGTCGTACTAAGATTACTCCGCATTCTAGTGTCCAATATAAACTAACCTAACTGCACTATCATAGTTAGACTAAGCTTTCTATTGTAGGAACGATGGGCAGAGAGAGAGATGGATGAGAGAAATATTGCGGAATAAAGTCGACTCAAGATTATAATCAAAAACTCAGATGTATTTATTTCTTTTTTTAATTTTCAAAAAAATTCTGCAATAAAAAATATATCAATTTCGATTCAGTTAAACGTTTACGAGATATCTGTCGACAAACATCAATGAAAAATAATAAAAAAAATTAAAATAAGAGACCGTTTAATAAAACAGTACATTTTCCAGAAAATTATGAGTTATTTTTTTCATTGAGTTATAAACTTTATAACAAACAAATGTGCCTAAAATAATCAAACATCAACCATTAATAAAATTATTAATAAACCGTGAGGCTCAGGAAAACATCATTCCAGACTTTTTTCGAAAAATGTTTAATTTCCTAAAAAATTGATGAAACGAGATATTTTTTCAAGTAGTTGGATAGAAGGTTTGAATTTTTCTAAATGATGATATGAAAAAAGTAAGAAAGGGCTATGTTCGGGTGTAATCGAAAACATTATACTCTTTCAATTTGCAAGAATAAAAGCCAGGGAAATACTCTAAGGTGTAAAATGTCGACCACACATACACATACTACAAAACTAATGATATAGATTAAAATCTGCCGGATGATCGAAAATCCTGATATTATCTATATAGAGCCTAGATCAAGTTTTCGCACAAATTTATCTATTTAAGGCACAAAGATAGATATACCTGTATGCTATACAAAGTCAACTGGAAGTTAGAAAATCTTTAGATTAGTTATAGGCTACTGAAATTATTGATCCGATTCAACCCATTTTTGACTTACAAACATACCATTATAAGAGAAGGATTATTCTTGAATTTCAATTATATATCTCACACTTTGACCGATATTTCTGATCAAAATCCATTTGCAGGTGTTGAGGTCCAAACATTCGGCAGCCAGAGGCTGGAACAGTTTTGGTAGGATTTGAACAATTTTAGGGCATCAGGTGGCATACACTAAAGTCATCATTCGTACAAAGTGTTATCCTGTTTTAATTAATTGCTTCTTGATTTGTGTACTGGAAGCTGAACGAATCAAGTGTAATTTAAAATTTTACTATATGGGAAGCAGGCGTGGTTGTTGTCCGATTTCGTTTATTTTCGTACGAAATTAAGTCGGAAAAGAAGTGCCATGCATATTTCATCATTATTATCATGTATACATATGTATATACTCAGGAGTTTTTTTTTTTTTTTTTTTCAATCCCATTATAAATTTTTTTTGGAAATATCCAAAACCTTCCATGAAAATTTGAGTATTTAATATTAACATTAAGGACTGGATCAAGACATGTAAAAATTTTCCATAGAAAATACAGGACAATCGTATAGCTCAGAGGCATTTTATGGCATCGCTTTGACTTTAAACGCATATTTCTGAGAATTGAACGCTCTACAAAAGTGCCCATTGCGACAAAGTCGAAACTCACACCGGCAAGGTAGTACGGGGCTCTAACAAACCTGACTTTCCCACGAAATTCGCATTTTTTTGAATATATCTCGTAAATGACAAGAGAAAAAATGTACATGACAAACTTGTAGGAAATTTTATTTGCTACAAAAAAGGTCCGAGGTCAAAATCGCTATCATTAATACTTCTCGAGATATTCGAATTTTTAAGTAAGGCTGTATGGAATTTTCATAGATTTTTTATTGCATAACATCATGATGGGATTGAAAAAAATGAATTGTTCAAAAAAAAAAATACCCTAATATATACATACATAGATATATAACCCTAAATCTATCTCGATTAGTTTTAGGCCTTAAGCGGAAAGACATCTCACAATTAAGAGAGTGTACTTAGAGATTTCTAAAAATTGGTTTTTCAAACACATAAATGTGTGTATGTAAGAAATTCGCAATGAGAATAAATAAATAGTTAAACACCTTGTGATTATGCATTAAACTGGTTACATTTCTACACTTTGATTGGCATATTTATTTGCATAACTTTTCGAATTTTAACACTCACAGGGTTGCCAGCAAACACGAAGGGCCTTGCATACAAAAGCAATGCATAAGCACAAACTAAAGTTGTTACATTTGCCAATTTATATATAAAAAATTGCAAACATGCCCATTTACTTATGTTTATATTATTGTGTGTATATGTATGTGTGCTTGCGAGTTTGGACGGCCGCGTAAGTACAGTATCAGTGTGCTTGTACCTACTTCTGTACATATAATACTTGTATAACTTACAAGAGCACGTGTAAATTGCCTTTTGCTCTCCATCAGCGTACGCGCCTGCACCCGCCGAGCACTAAATTAGCTCGCTGGCGTTCACAACAACACACACGTGCTTGTTGTACAGCATAATATTATAATTATGTACCCGTGCTCTGGCTAAGGAGTGCACTTTCATTGTAGAGTTGCAAGTTGCAAGCCAAGCGCGCCTCGGCGTGCTTCTTAAGTTCACCGGTGCCTCTAAATTTGAATGCCAACGGAACATGCAAATGCCGCCGGTGGAGCATATGGCGTGTCGGCACACACACACTCGCTCGCTCGCTCGCTCTTTATACACAAGTACCGTTATACAGCTATGTAATATATTCAAGAGACAGGATTTATAGCGAGGCAGAACGTTGTGTGTGGGTCTGTGCAGGAGGCGCTGTTGCAGCGCAAGAAATGTCTTATTTATTTACTCGCTTCCACACAACTCTTTATTTCGCCGCACAGTTGCTGCTGTTTCATGTTATTTCGCCATTATGTTGTTGCACCTTTCGGTGTCGACTTTAATGTATTGCTTATTTTGTCAGACAGGAAATGCAACCGACACTGAACCGGCCGAGAAGGAGCTGAAAATATTAAAATGCGCGCCTGCAGGTGATCATTTAATTCATTGAGACGCTGTTTTAAACTGCAGCGGATTTATTGGAGGTTTCCCTTGGTCTATTTTTATGAATTTATAGGGTTATTTTAAAGCGTTATACAAATACTTGAAAGGAAAGATATGAAATCACTATTCCTTAATTATTTATGTTCTGCACACATAGCCACACCTTCCACCAATTACCATCGAATCATCATCGTCAATGACGCAGATTTTTTACTTTACATAGTAGCAGCGAATTAACGTACTTCGTTTCTATTTAGTCATTTTATTGTGTTTACCTTTGATAACTGCACCAAATCGAAGAATCGATGGTGTCTGCTGAAACCATTAAGCTAAAAGGCATATGAGACACAGTATTGGCGAGAAAAAATGGCATATAAAGGGATCGATAAGATAATTTTTATAATCCACAATAATCATAACGATATTCTCGAAAACAGAGATTTAGTCCAGCTCTAATTTATTCACATATAACAATCTCGTGGATCGAGCTCAGGACATTGAATAATTTTTTATACAAATGATCAGCGTGATGAGCTAAGACAGTTCAGCCATTTCCGTCCGTTTGGCCATAGATAAGCGATTGGCGAAGAAAAATTTCGCAATGGAAAAGTAAATTTTAAACAATGCTCCAAATTCGGTCTGCGGTTTAAACTTGTGGTAGAATGTGAACGATGTATGCCAAAATATATTTTATCATGTCAACAAATTGGCAGAATGTATGAACTAAATCAGCGGTTCATTTTTGTTATGCGAGTATTGAAGTTGGGTCTTTCTGGATGCAAGAAGTTTTGGTTTGATGGATCTAAGCAGCTCCTTTTTTAATCAATCAACATATTAATAAAATACATGATGGTATTACCGTAGTTACTGAGAAACTGTTCTCCTCTGCTGCTACAGAGGAAAAGCAATTGGCAAGTTTAGCAAACAACATGGAAGATACGACAGATGTGACTGTCTCCGGTGATGGGACGTGGAAAAAGCGTGGTTTTGCATCACTTTATGGTGTCAGTTCTCTAATCGGATATCAATCAGGAAAAGTCTTGGATGTCATTGTTAAATGTTCATGCTGTAAACTATGTGAGTCTTGGAAAAAAAATTAATACGGCAGAATTTGAAGAGTAGAAAGAAAAACACATCGAAATTGAACAATGTACCGCCAATCACACTGGAGCATCTGGAAACATGGACGTATCTTCAATTATTGAAATGTTGAAACGTTCTATTGTAAAACATGGCTTGGGGTACGTGAATTATATAGAAGATGAAGATTCTAAAACATACTCTGGTCTTCTCAAAGCCAAACCTTATGGTGAAAATTTTGTTGTCAATAAGAAAGAATGCGTTGGCCACGTACAGAAGAGGATGGGAACCTGGTTGCGTGATTTAGTGAAGAAAACTGTTGAGGAAAAAAATAGTTAATGGCAAAAAAAGTAAAAAAAATTATTTCTGGTAAAGGTAATTGGCTTAGCGATAAGAAGAAACAGTGATTCAGCTGATAAAATGAGGGATGCGATATGGGCAACTTACTATCACTACACACAAACACTCGCAGGATAAAAATTGCCCTGAAGATCCAGACACGTGGTGCACCTCTGATTTTGTTCAAACACCAATATACTCCATTACCAGATTATGTTATGAAGACCTGAGTAAGGATGAACTTTTGGAGCGGTGTGTTGGAGGATTTACACAAAATAACAATGAAAGTTTCAATCAGTTGATTTGGAAAATTACTCCCAAAATACTTCCAGCTAGGTCGATAATCGTTCAAATTGCTGCATTAATCGCTGCTTGTATTTTCAATGAAGAGATATCAGCATTATTATTAATTATGCACGGTATGGACCTAAAACTTGGTACAAATTCCCATGAATATGCCCGAAACATGGATGAAAACCGGGTGACCGCAGCCGAAAAGAAATCTACCAGCGAGACTCGTGAAGCCAGGATTCATCATAGACTGGAGCAAAAGCATGCCCTGGACATTGCGGCTGAAGCAGGTTCTCTACTTTATGTCCCAGGAATCGACGATTCAATGTAAGTTAAAAAAAAAAAATTTCCCACTTTTATTGTCTCTTAAAAGTTTAAACGCGTTTTTCTCAAAACTATGTTTTCAAAGTCGGTTGTTAAGATTTCTCGCGAACTATTCAACCGATCTGAATGAAATTTTACACAGGTCTTCGAGTTATCATTTACAAGGTCTCGCACGAAGGATTTTTTTTTTAATTACAACTAGTCGAGAAATTTTAATCGAAATTTGCATTTTTTTTTTATAAAAACGTCGTCTTCCAAAATCCAATTTTCATTTTTATTTTTTTTTTCTTCGTCCAATACCTAGTTTATTGTCTTCACACATATTTATACCATGAACAGGGTATATTAAGTTTATCATGATGTTTGTAACACCCTATACAGTGTATATATAAATGATCAGTATGTTGAGCTGAGTCGATTTAGCCATGTCCGTCTGTCTGTCCGTCTGTCTGTATATGTACTAGTCCCTCATTTAAGATATTCTTTTGAAACTTTGCAAACGTCATTTTCTCTTCAAGAAGCTGCTCATTTGGCGGAACGGCCGATATCGGACCACTATAACATATAGCTGCCATATAAACTGAACGATCGGAATCAAGTTCTCATATGGAAAACTTTCGCATTTGACAATGTATCTTCACCGAAATTTGGTATATATTATTTTCTAAGGCAACAATGTAATCTCCGAAGAAATTGTTCAGATCGGTTAACTATAGCATATAGCTTCCATACAATCTGGACACATAGTTACTAACAGAAATGCACCTGTGAAGGGTATTTAGCTTCGGTGCAACCGAAGTTGACGTTTTTTCTTGTTTTTATTTTTATTTCAGATGATCCCGAAAAAAGTTCTGCTGACAACGCGGATGCACCTTTTTTCCGAGGGACTGCCGGAAATGGCGTCGTAATGACTGCCATTTTGATATCGTTTTTTTGAAAATTTTACAAATTGTTTATTAAATATGAATCTTTTAAATGAAAAAAAAAATCATTAAAATATTTTATTTTTATATGTAAAAAAATGATTGAAAAAATACCGTTTTTTGCCCGAGGAAACCCATGTAACCCCTTAAGGATCAGCAGTAATCTGCCTTCATCTGACGACCGCATCAATCTTGATACCTTTTTTCTATTACTTTTATTTTCTGGGTCGACGGTTCTTCATGTTCTTCACTACAATTTCTTGAATGATACGAATATATATACATATGATTATGGAGATATTCTAACTTGATATTCATATTTGCTCCTAGTGTCAAACAGTCAGTCAGTTTGTGAACCTAATTTGCATAATTTCTCCATAATTTGGTGCTTTATGATTACTTAAAAATTTTTGAGGCAAATATCTTTTGTGTAGATGTTTCATTCTCTCACCTTTTTTGGTAGACTGTACCGATTTCTATGATTTTGATTCATTGTTTCTGAAAACTTGCCAATTACCTTTGAAACGGAAAGGAAGATTTTCAATTTGTTGTATAGTATAGATATGTCCTCGTTTGATTTTTTAAAACCTTATACATACCTTTTCGTATGTTTTCGTTATGTGTGCAGACCCCAAATCAGGATCAAAAAGTGCAAATCATAGCTTCTAGACAAAACCTCTGTTTTCTAGGTAAATATTTGCAAATCGACGCTCATACTGAATAATCACATGCAAATTAAAAGCTGTAACTTATTATTATAACGGGTGATTTTTTTGAGGTTAGGATTTTCATGCATTAGTATTTGACAGATTACGTGGGATTTCAGACATGGTGTCAAAGAGAAAGATGCTCAGTATGCTTTGACATTTCATCATGAATAGACTTACTAACGAGCAACGCTTGCAAATCATTGAATTTTATTACCAAAATCAGTGTTCGGTTCGAAATGTGTTTCGCGCTTTACGTCCGATTTATGGTCTACATAATCGACCAAGTGAGCAAACAATTAATGCGATTGTGACCAAGTTTCGCACTCAGTTTACTTTATTGGACATTAAACCAACCACACGAATGCGTACAGTGCGTACAGAAGAGAATATTGCGTCTGTTTCTGAGAGTGTGGCTGAAGACCGTGAAATGTCGATTCGTCGCCGTTCGCAGCAATTGGGTTTGTGTTATTCGACCACATGGAAGATTTTACGCAAAGATCTTGGTGTAAAACCGTATAAAATACAGCTCGTGCAAGAACTGAAGCCGAACGATCTGCCACAACGTCGAATTTTCAGTGAATGGGCCCTAGAAAAGTTGGCAGAAAATCCGCTTTTTAATCGACAAATTTTGTTCAGCGATGAGGCTCATTTCTGGTTGAATGGCTACGTAAATAAGCAAAATTGCCGCATTTGGGGTGAAGAGCAACCAGAAGCCGTTCAAGAACTGCCCATGCATCCCGAAAAATGCACTGTTTGGTGTGGTTTGTACGCTGGTGGAATCATTGGACCGTATTTTTTCAAAGATGCTGTTGGACGCAACGTTACGGTGAATGGCGATCGCTATCGTTCGATGCTAACAAACTTTTTGTTGCCAAAAATGGAAGAACTGAACTTGGTTGACATGTGGTTTCAACAAGATGGCGCTACATGCCACACAGCTCGCGATTCTATTGCCATTTTGAGGGAAAACTTCGGACAACAATTCATCTCAAGAAATGGACCCGTAAGTTGGCCACCAAGATCATGCGATTTAACGCCTTTAGACTATTTTTTGTGGGGCTACGTCAAGTCTAAAGTCTACAGAAATAAGCCAGCAACTATTCCAGCTTTGGAAGACAACATTTCCGAAGAAATTCGGGCTATTCCGGCCGAAATGCTCGAAAAAGTTGCCCAAAATTGGACTTTCCGAATGGACCACCTAAGACGCAGCCGCGGTCAACATTTAAATGAAATTATCTTCAAAAAGTAAATGTCATGAACCAATCTAACGTTTCAAATAAAGAACCGATGAGATTTTGCAAATTTTATGCGTTTTTTTTTTAAAAAAAGTTATCAAGCTCTTAAAAAATCACCCGTTACAAGGTTTTAGTTAAGGTTTGTAAGATGAATTTACTGCAAGTTTTATACATCGAAGGAAGAATCCTTAAGAGCAACAACTGGTTCATGAGAGAATTGTACTTTTTTAAAAAACTTTCTGAGATACAATTAAACACGCAAAATTAAACATTTTGGACAGTTTAAAATGTGTGTACGTGTATGCGAAAAAGTATATATGAAATCATCGAATGACGAGTTTAACTCGCTCGTTTATCGGCCATTTATTCGCTTATTACTCATTCGCCTTTGGCTGGCGCATTTGCGAACGAACTTATCTCATTAGAAGCATATTTTTTGGAAGCGTTTCTGTATGTGTATGTGTGTGTGTGGCGATGGTTGTGTGCTTTTTACAGCGAACAAAACTGAATTAGCACAATTTGTGCAAGTGCGCCTGTGGGAGTGTGTGCACTTCCCCTTCCGTCACTCTTTCACCAAATCACCCACACAAATGCGCACTCACATAACCAACACATATACATATGTGCGAATGTACTTGTGTTTATTGACCAATATATTTGTTGTTATTGCACACTTTCTAATGGAAACACGCAAACTCATACCCCCTAAACCCGGTATACATATGTGTATGTGTGTGTGTGGGGGCCATGTGCAATGTTGAGAATTTGGCATTGGCTCACCAAATGTTGAAAAGTAGCATTCATCAGCAGAGAGGACTTAATATCCGTTAGACGGACTTAAATGTGTAGTACGTGTGAATGGCGCTCGGAGGCGCAACCGCTATCACCGCCGCAAACTATCGTTAACGTGCACGCTGCACATCCGCCAATATCGCCAACAGCTGGTCATTATTGAGCGCGCAGCGTTGCATGTGACATTAAATATGTGTGTAATGGCTTCGGTAGTCATGCTTTGGCTCAGCATGAAGGACACATGGCATTTCAATGGGTGCATGCCACATGTCGCACAAAACTTACGTTTGTTTGTACATACAATATTAGCGAATGTGCATTTTGAGAGTTTAGGTGTATAAACGCGTACTTAGATTGTATAGGGGTGCATGGTGGGGGCATGGTAAACACATCATTATCGCCACTGACCACCAACGGCAGATTAAGCCCGATCCTCAGAGATTCCAGAAAATATACCTAAATATATTATATATTGGATATTGTATATGGACCGGCCATATTTGGTATACTTTTGATGGAACTTTTTTTGAGTTCATATGCCTTCTAAACTCCAAACGTCTGAAAAATCTTGTATGTAAGTATTTGTATAAATTAACTGGGGTGTAGTTATATTAGATTAAGTTAAGAGGTCGATCCTAAGATGGATCTAATTTGGACAGCTTACAACGCCGGTACAGTATGGTACCTACAAAACTCCTACATATTGATTTTAAAGACCCTTACAAATCATCGTCGACCAGCGCTTGCTAAGCGCCATAGAGGACCGCTGGTCCAGTGCTTGAATACAAGAATGAAAATACAACTCGGTCCCAAACAAGTCTTTTGATGAAATAGCTTGATGCTATTCAAAGTTAGATCAGACACTTCTTGACTAGACTTTGTGTGCACAGTTAGCAAGCTAAGCGCTAATATTGCCGCTCTGTGGTCGAAGTGAATGCTCTTCTTCTTCTTCTTTACTGGCGTAGACACCGCTTACGCGATTATAGCCGAATCAATAACAGCGCGCCAGTCGTTTCTTCTCTTCGCTACGCGGCGCCAATTGGATATTCCAAGCGAAGACAGATCCTTCTCCACTTGGTCCTTCCAACGGAGTGGAGGTCTTCCTCTTCCTCTGCTTCCCGCGGCGGGTACTGCGTCAAATACTTTCAGAGCTGGAGTGTTTTCATCCATCCGGACAACATGACCTAGGCAGCGTAGCCGCTGTCTTTTAATTCGCTGAACTATGTCAATGTCGTCGTATATCTCGTACAGCTCATCGTTCCATCGAATGCGATATTCGCCGTGGCCAACGCGCAAAGGACCATAAATCTTTCGCAGAACTTTTCTCTCGAAAACTCGTTCCTCCCTCGTTCACTGCCAGACCCATTTGCGTTGCTTCCTTGTTCAGTCTGGAGAAAGCAGAACTAATGGCGCGGGTGTTGTGGCCGATGATATCAATATCATCGGCATACGCCAGCAACTGTGCACTCTTGAAAAAGATTGTACCTGTTCGATTAAGTTCTGCAGCTCGAATAATTTTCTCCAGCAGCAGATTGAAGAAGTCGCACGATAGGGAGTCGCCTTGTCTGAAACCTCGTTTGGTATCGAACGGCTCGGAGAGGTCCTTCCCGATCCTGACGGAGCTTTTGAAGTGAATTCTCAGTTACATTAAAAGGAGCTCCTCGCAGAAAACTCCCCTTCCAAACTTGTCTGCTAGCTTCGATCCATTCCTATCTACCTTGTATAAGAAACAGAGAAAAACCCGTCACGAGTGATCTAGGTTTCCAAGAACGCAGTTGAAGAAGAAGAACATTTTGGTTTCTCCTTGATCGGACCCCTATCCAGCTTCCCTGAGCAATAGAAAGCACTGAGCAGAAATGCACCAGCCTATCTTTAAGTACTATTGTTGGTTTAGTCCATAGTCCACCGAAGATGTCGCTGAGAGTCGCTCTTTGGACACGTTCAAGGTTATTTTGGGCCTTTCGAGAGGCTGCACCAGCCGAATACACCATAGATCATGGTATGGAGCGAAATATTTTTGTTCAATAAAGCTTTCAGTTTCAAAAACGAAGGCAAGTGGAAACATTTTCTTACTTATGTATTTGGTATACACGATCTCAGCCCCTATCGCCATTATTATTGAAAAAACTTTCGGTGCAACTTTTTCTGCTTATCATCACATATTTATAACTAGAAAAGCATATGTGCGAGTGCCAGCCATCACGTCATTTACAACAGTTATTCCAACTTTGTTGTAAATGCATGTTGTTGTAGCCGCTGAATTGCTGCAGTTGTCATTTGAAATTACCGCATGCGAATTTTTCGGGGTTTCATCAGTAACTTTGTGGAAAGTTACGAATGATGTGCGTTTCGAGGTTATCCAGAGAACGCAAAAGTGAAAAAATACTCACACAAATGGGAGAACGAGTACATCAGTCGCTGCGAGTGTGTACTTGTGTGGTTAGTCGAATAATAGAACAGAAAATAGGTGAACTAAATTTGCTTTAAAAATTAATGAAGGTCATGAGGTCATTAGGGTCGTTATTGTGGCAGGAGCACGTGGCGGCTACTAAAATATTAAAGTTATTCAATTTAAAATTTTTTAGTTTTCTGCTAAGAAGAAAAATATGTGTTTTTTTTGGCACCACAACAAATTCAAATGATCGGATAATACTTATAACATATCTTGAAACATATTTTGTTCGAGCATCCTATGGCAAACACTTCGACACCAGTGTAGAAAACATAGCAGTCGTAGCTGAGGATGTACACGAAGACCATAAAAAGTCGATTCGGCTTCATTCGCAACAACTCGGACTAACGTATGGAATGAGTTGGCGCATTTTACGTCGAGATCTTAAATTGAATAGAAAGCACCGAAACCGCTCGACCTTCCCAAACGACATTGATTTAGATGATCCGAGGTTTTCGGGTCAAAATTTGTTCAGAGAAGCCAATTTCTGGTTCAATGAGTCCGTATACAAGGAAAATTACATCATTTGGGACGAAGAGATTCAAGAGCTGTCATTTCATCCAGAAAAAATAGCGTTAGGTGTGGTTTTGAAGACAATGAAATCATCGGTTCATTTTCTTCAAAAATTATGCCGATAACGACATAACCAACAACAGTGACCATTATCGCGCCATGATAAACGACTATTTGATACCTGAATTCGAAGCTCATCACCTTAGTTTCAACAAGATGGCGCCATTTCACATACATCGCATTAATCTATGAGTTTATTGAAAAAACACTGCGGTGAGCAGTTAATTTCACGTTTTGGGCCGGTCCATTGCCCACCAAGATAGTGTGATATCACACTGTTAGACTTTTTCCTGTGGGGATATGTAAAGTCTAAAGTATATCCGGACACTTTAGCCTCGATTCAGGTAATGAAACAAACCTTACACTTGTCATTCGCCAGTTACCAGTCGAAATGCTCGAGCGACTCATCGAAAGTTGGACTGAGCGGACAGACTATCTGAGAGGTAGCCACGGCTAACATTTAAAAAAGATAATCTTCAAAAAAATAAATACCAAGGAATGTTCGAATGATGGTAAACATGACCCATTAAATTTAAAGATTCTTTTTTTTTTTCTTTAAAAAAGTATGAAACCTCGAAATGGAGCACTGTTTATATAGCCAGTGTTATAAAATTGGTGCAGTAGTATTTTCAACACATCGTCAACAGTCGATTCATCGATAATTGAACTCATTGAAATCATCGCAAATGAATTAATCTTCAGGCTTAGGAAAGAAAGGAAAAGTTCCACACGGAATACAAAATTAGCTTGACTTCCTTTTCTACCCGACCGCATTTTAATAACTCTATTTGCACCTTTCTGCCCAGCTTTGTTCCTGTTTTAGGTGTGTTTGCGCTTTTACATTGTGGCAAGTATCCAATTGACACCTGTGCCACTAATGTATGCACTTAAGAATTTCCAACCAACACTTGTGCATATGGACTTCGTTCCACTTTCCCCACAGCTGCCACAGCTGCCAGAGCCGAGCGATTCTATATGCGAACCCAAAAACATAAAAATAAACCGAAGTGAACAAAAGAAGGAATGAAAACACCAGCACATAACTAAATAGACGCTCGTTTTTCCGAAAGAGTTGTGAAAATGTTGCAAGTCTATGGCCAAATAGTGTTAAATGTTGGTAACAAGTTGCTCCAAAGTGTTTAGCCGCGTCAAAGGCATCAAAAACTTCAAAGCTCAAACGGTACTACAAAACGCTTTTAGTACTCGCATTTAAAGCGGTCTTCTGGTCGGCAGAAAAGAACTTCTGTTACTGCGTACGTTTACATCTGAGAGTGTGTGAAAGCCCTGCAGGAAATTGTAACATATATTTCAAGTTGCGACCTGCGAAGAGTTGTTTAGTCAGTGAGGACTGAAATTTGCGATTGCTTGATGAAACCGGGAAGATATTTAAATCAACACAGTTTTTTTGTTCCTGCAGGCTTCAGCATGTTCTCGCCAACTGCTAGCTGTAATTCTAGGAATTTTCCTGCTTGGAGCAAATGACAATATTTTACTCCTTTTACGCCTGGAAATATGCGTACCTTGAGCCTGCACATCTGCAGCTATGCGCTCAAGCAACTAAATAAGTAAGGATACCCATTTACCTAACGGGTGATTTTTTTGAGGTTAGGATTTTCATGCATTAGTATTTGACAGATTACGTGGGATTTCAGACATGGTGTCAAAGAGAAAGATGCTCAGTATGCTTTGACATTTCATCATGAATAGACTTACTAACGAGCAACGCTTGCAAATCATTGAATTTTATTACCAAAATCAGTGTTCGGTTCGAAATGTGTTTCGCGCTTTACGTCCGATTTATGGTCTACATAATCGACCAAGTGAGCAAACAATTAATGCGATTGTGACCAAGTTTCGCACTCAGTTTACTTTATTGGACATTAAACCAACCACACGAATGCGTACAGTGCGTACAGAAGAGAATATTGCGTCTGTTTCTGAGAGTGTGGCTGAAGACCGTGAAATGTCGATTCGTCGCCGTTCGCAGCAATTGGGTTTGTGTTATTCGACCACATGGAAGATTTTACGCAAAGATCTTGGTGTAAAACCGTATAAAATACAGCTCGTGCAAGAACTGAAGCCGAACGATCTGCCACAACGTCGAATTTTCAGTGAATGGGCCCTAGAAAAGTTGGCAGAAAATCCGCTTTTTTATCGACAAATTTTGTTCAGCGATGAGGCTCATTTCTGGTTGAATGGCTACGTAAATAAGCAAAATTGCCGCATTTGGGGTGAAGAGCAACCAGAAGCCGTTCAAGAACTGCCCATGCATCCCGAAAAATGAACTGTTTGGTGTGGTTTGTACGCTGGTGGAATCATTGGACCGTATTTTTTCAAAGATGCTGTTGGACGCAACGTTACGGTGAATGGCGATCGCTATCGTTCGATGCTAACAAACTTTTTGTTGCCAAAAATGGAAGAACTGAACTTGGTTGACATGTGGTTTCAACAAGATGGCGCTACATGCCACACAGCTCGCGATTCTATTGCCATTTTGAGGGAAAACTTCGGACAACAATTCATCTCAAGAAATGGACCCGTAAGTTGGCCACCAAGATCATGCGATTTAACGCCTTTAGACTATTTTTTGTGGGGCTACGTCAAGTCTAAAGTCTACAGAAATAAGCCAGCAACTATTCCAGCTTTGGAAGACAACATTTCCGAAGAAATTCGGGCTATTCCGGCCGAAATGCTCGAAAAAGTTGCCCAAAATTGGACTTTCCGAATGGACCACCTAAGACGCAGCCGCGGTCAACATTTAAATGAAATTATCTTCAAAAAGTAAATGTCATGAACCAATCTAACGTTTCAAATAAAGAACCGATGAGATTTTGCAAATTTTATGCGTTTTTTTTTTTAAAAAAAGTTATCAAGCTCTTAAAAAATCACCCTTTACTTATTTTATGAATTTATGCGATACATACCCACCTTTCTTTCTTGCCAATATCATACGTTCCTCCGTCGCTCTCATGAACCTGAAACTTACGACTTACTTTTCGTATTGTTGGCTCCACAACAGCCGCATGCCTTCCTCTTCTTCCTCGGTCTCTTTCAGCATTTTTTACTTTCCCTATTTATCATTTACACACGTACATAACTTCATTCGTAATGTAAGTGCATTATGAGTCGTTGTTGTTGTTGTTGCTGTTGAAGCCACACCAACATACATGGCTTCTTTGTCTTGGCGCATTCTGGAATAAGTAGTTCATGCGAGCATTTTTTCTGCTCGGTGTTTTCGTTATTACTTTATCCTTTTGTTGAGGTTTCGACGTAGAAGACTTTGTGGCATGCAAACTCAGAAAAAGGTGTGCAATGTGAAATGTTAGCATTCATCTTTACCTACCAGCGCACATATGTGTTAGTGTTGTTGCTGTTGTTCGTGTATGCATGTGTAAGTGTATGCGAGTGCAGTTGATTTCCATCGATTTTGGGTTTAGAGCAATTTCATTGTGCATTTTCACTTAAGTTGATTACCATTTCGACGATGAGTCGGAGCAAGTAATTTTCCAGAAATTAATCTATGAGAAAGCACATAACCCATATACATATATGCGAGTATATACTTTACAGGACTAGAAGAACACTCACTGAAGTGGTGTTAAGTCTTAATAATGCTGAGTGAAAATGGAATTATAAGAGTTTGAAATATTCATTTTGCTTTAAGGCATTTATGAGTGGATTTGTAAAGCAGAGATTCGGGAGCAGTTGAAGCTTAGTTCACATGCCGAAATTCCGGTAAAGGAGATTGCTTAAATCGCATAATTCTCAGAAATTTATGCAAAACCGAATACCACAATTATCACATAATAAATTTTATTTAGTTTGCACCGAAGCTATAATAACCTTTACAAATACGAAATATTCCTTAACAGAACTTGATATTGATTAACAAATGAAACCACTTTACATACAAGCTCTTCATGCTGATCGTTCAGTTTATATGATAACTACATGCTATAGTGGTCCAAGATGAGCGATTTCTTCGGAGATCGCACCATCGTCGTAGCTAAAAACCCATGCCAAATATCGAGAAGATATCAAATCAAAAAATTTTCCACACAAGCACTTGATTGCGATGGTTTAGATTGTGTGACAGCTATATGGACATATAGTGGTTTGATATTGGCGATTTCGACAGAGCACATTAGCTTATCAAAGACCGAGAGTTAGCATACTCTATGCAGATAAAAGAACTTGGCTAGTCGAAAAAGTCTTTTCGTATTTCTAATCAAACTTCAACTAATTTTTTCTTATATTTATAATCAACTTTAACGAACCAAATATATATCATTTTGGTCGATCACTTTTTGCCATTTTTCCGCTAGAGACATTATTAGATCAGTGTAAAGCTTTCTTTTCTCGGCGAAAAACTGCGACAAGTAATATTCACAAGCTTATCTTGAAACCAACTTTACTTGAGCAATGATGTTAATTCGGTCCAATGAGTTTTTCACAGGCAATTCTTGCGGTACCCAAATATCGAGCTTCTTTTGTAGCCAGCCTTTTTTAAATGGCAAAAAACCATTTTATAATGAATGTTAAGTTCAATAGCGTTGTTATGGCTACTCATGTAACGGTCTTGCTCAATCTTCTCTGTAATTTCATCCCCTTTTTCAAAGATATGTCGACCAGAGTGAGATGCATCTTTCACATTGAAATTTACAGAACGGAAGCGGGCGAGCCATTGTAGTAAACTCCACAAATTTCGTTGAAGGCTATCGTGGCATTCTTCCTTTTTTTATACAAAAAATTCAAAATATAGCTAATTTATTCATTATTTTCTCTCATTTTTGAACAGCTGTAATTTTTTTTTAACTTCCTCGGATTTTGTTTAAATGAAGCTTAAAATCTCACCTTTCCAACACCATACAATATGACACAGTGTGATTGGCAGCACTGGAGATAAACGACTGCAACGACATCTATTGACAAAATACGAAAAGACTTTTTCGACTACCAATATTTCCAACACCGAGTTAAAGTAATCCTTGCAACTCTTGGCACCTTTTAGCTTATAGTTAAGCGTCTATTTTAGAAAAACACTTCTAATGCTGATTACCATGATTCGAATGCTTACACCATAATACTTAACAGCTTAAATTATGGAAATCCTTTGTTAGTGAATATATGTATATAGATTGCAATGGAAAACAATATGAAAACTTAA
>CM050325.1:94274970-94314654 GCA_027475135.1 Bactrocera correcta
GAAATATTGGAGTCTTAAAAAGAAACTATATATTAGCCTTCAAAAAGATAACGTATCACCAAACAGGCTCAACTAGAACCTTGAGCTTTCTAGTTTTAAATATAGGGTAATTCATTTACAGCCTCCCTACTTTTTTAAAGAAAAAACACAGAAACTTCACATTTAATGGAGAATGTTTATTATCATTCGAAAGAACATTATTTGGCAGTAATTTTTTTGTTAACTTGCGAATGACAGACGTTATGTTTTGCTCCGGGGCCTGCATCGAAGCGGGATTGTCCGCTAAGCCTTAGACTTTACATACCTTGGTAGGCAATCGACCGACGTGAAATTATCAGCTCACCGAAGTGTTCTCCCAATAAATCCATTAATTTATGCTATGTGTGGGAAGTGGCGCCATTTTGTTGAAATCAAATATTGCCGAGATCACGAGCTTCAATTTCAGGCAACAAAAAGCCAATTGTCATCATGCGATAACGGTCACCATTGATGGTTATATTCAGACCGCCATCATTTTTGAAGAAATATTGACCGATGAATCCACCAGCTCACAAACCACACCAAACCGTTTTTTTTTCTGGATTAAATAGTAGCTCACGAATCTCTTCAGGTGGCTCTTCGTCCCAAATACATCAATTTTGCTTGTTTACATACCCTTTGAGTGGGCCTCATCGCTGAATAAAATTTTGCTCGCGTTCAATTAAGGAGTTAGGGGTAGTGAGAGGCACGAAAAACTGAGAGTTTTCAGTATTTTTTTTTTTTTTGCTATTAAATCTTGTTATTTTACAAAAGTAATAAAATGGCATTATTATAAATGTGTTGATTTGAAGTCACGAAATTTTCAAAAAAAAAAAATAATAATTTCCAAAGTTATAGTTGTTTATGTTGACCCAGTTCCAAAAAAAAGGTACTTGCGGTGACAACTATATGTCCTTGGAGATTCATCTAAAATTAATCGGACAAAGCAAACTAGTTTCATAGATAATCTCGGGCCTGATCGAAGGATTTGTTTTTTTTTTTTTTTTAATTAACAAAATGACGGCCTCAGGAAACTTTTTTCTAAATTTTTGGGAAAAAATCAACAGTTAATTGATCTTAAAAAATGGAAACTTTGAAAAAAAAATTCCTTCGATCAGGCCCGAGTTTATTATGTATTCTAAAAGCTGTATAAATTTCATTAAAATGAATGGTCTTCGAGTTACAGTTGTCACTGTTTCAAAAAACATAGTTTTGAGAAAAACGCGTTTAAAGTTTCATACTAGCGCTTTGAAGTGCCCGAGCTCTCTTTGTTATTTGTCAAATAACTCAAAAGCTGATTATCGGATCAAAGTGAAATTTTCAGGGAATATTTCTTAAATATTGCACTTAACGAAAATGCAAAAAAAATTATTTTTTGAAAATTCTAAATTTCTTTTTCTTATTTATTCTACTTCCGACTGTGGCTATTGGGAAAGAAATAAGCAATGACTACCGAGTTATGATTTTTTCTTTTCCGGGACTCATTGTAGGAGCTGAACCCTTCGTAGCGTTGGGTTCTCATACCATACAGGAGGTAGAAGGAGTAGGCAGGTAGAGGTATTGGCAACAACTCCAAGCCATGCGCCATGCCAAGTTGCTAAAGAGGAGTTACAACCTCAGTAGGTTTAAATATGTAATCAACCTTCCTAGAGCAAGCTTAAGCTCCTTGTACCATTCTAAACTGGCCACTGTGAACTCAAGAAGAACTTTGCAAACAAACAAATTGCCGGTTCTACGACTGGGAGCCAGAAACTACGGATCATCTGATAATTGACTGTATAGCAGTCTGCAAACACAGGATAAAGGACCTTGGATTCGTGCTTTCAAATACATAGAGATTTCATCGCCTCAATAGCACCTAGCAGTATATTTGAATTTATCAATATGCTGGGGCTAAGTGGGTCTTTGTGACTTAGAAGAGGGCTCAAAAGATCTTAGGTCGCCGTGCAATCCTCATCTATTTATCTATCACGAACAAGAAGTGCATAAGCAATTATTTTTTAACATAGTTTCTTAAATATTTTAGTGATACACATAAATTATTTTCAATAAAAGGTATCTCACGTTCGAGGAATAACCTCTATATTTATTCTACCAATAGTTCAAGTAGCATTTAAAAGGCATTATTTCATACCAAGTATTGACATAGAAGTTCGAAAATATCTTTAACTTTAACTTCAGGAACTCAAACAGAATACCGAGCAAAGCCGAAAACTGATAACTAGGTCTTGAAGAATGGGCTAGCAGCATGTACCACTACCTGTCAGGCAAAGCAACAATAGCAATAAAATCTAGTTCCATAAATCAAAAGACTTTTAGCGCTTTCAAATAAACTAATCAAATATCGATCTCGCAGGGAAAAACAAAAATAACTTTCCAAATCAACAAAACAAGAACACACAATCGCACAAACCGTATACTCAGATACATGCATATATTTTTACCTACTTCCAAGCACTGCTAGCTCATATTAGTATAAAAAAGAAAAATATTGCCGAAGTAAAAGTGTAATTTATATGCAAAACAGCCGAATTTGGCATAAGAAATTCAGAAAATGCCACCAAAGCAAGTGAAGGAACTTGCAAAAGAGTGAGGCAGACAGACATCGAATGCATGGTACTGACTAACTGACTGTCGTGCTAACAAAGTGTTGAAATGATGACTTGGAAAAATACTTTTGAATGTAGATTTCAACGAGTTTGGAAAAATTTGGCTGCGCAACGAAGAAATCAAGCGAACCGTGCACTGGTTAAAGTCGTGCGTTGGCTCTTGGCTAATAATGTTGGCTGGCAAGGAGCATGCGGTATATGTCTTCATCTGGAGTGTGTTGTGGAAGGATGCTAGAAAAATATTGCGAAAAGCATACAAATTTATAATTTATGCACTTGATTTGGAATTTTTAAAGCTCTCTAAACACATATGTATTTTTGTAAGAGTGTCTGATGAAGGGTCGAACTGAAATTTAATTTTATTTTTTTCACGTGTGTTCTTTTTGCCTAAATTTTTAGTTTAAAATTGTGAAATTTTCTTTGCATTTTGATAGAGTAATGCACTTGAGTAGCATTCACAATTTCATTAGTTTGAATGAGCCCAAAGCACTTTCTTCATTTAAAGCCACATTTCCAACTCAAAATTGTCATTGCTTCACAACTAAGCCTCAACGTGCTGGAAGCTCTTACTAAGGAATTTTACTAAAGCGCAAATTTATTAAAAATGAAAGGTTTACCTGTATAACGACAAACACTCACAACTGCAAAGACGAGTTGTTGACGCATATTAAATTTATTAAAACATTAATTCATAAGTAAATTGAAGTGAAGTGGAATATGAGTTAAAAAGTAAATCAAGAATATTATAAATGAAAACTCATAATACACATGTGTCAGGTTGCAAAAGAATTTATGAAACGGCACTTAAGTAAGGATATATATAGTACAAACATATTTATTTCTATAGCAAAGTCAAATGCGTAGCGTGCGTATTGGCATGACTTATGTACATATGTCATAACTAAGGTTATGTTGGTGCGTATATTTTGCTGTAACATTATACATTCAGAAAGGAATTTTTAATATTTATTTGTTGATAGCATTTTCAAAAGCTTTTAGGAACGAAAGTTCTTACTTACAGTGTGGTTCACACACAATATTGAGCAATTCAATAGTATAAAACGTTAGCTTTGCTTGCTCGAAGAACTTGATTCCGATTTTTCAGTTGAAAGTTATATGTTATAGTTATCCAATCTGAATAGTTTCTTCAGAAATTATCCTTGACAATAATCTGTACCGAATTTCGTAAAGACATTTCGTCAAATGAGCTAAGCTGTAATGATCCGACACAGGAGGTTCCGACAAACGACGTGCAGAGGATGGATGCAAAATTTCAGATCGATATCTCAAAAATTGAGAGACTGGTTTGCGTATATACAGACGGAAGGATATGACTAAATTTACTCAACTCAATATGCTGGTCATTTAAATAAATTTTTATAGTCGGCCGAAAGCAAGCCCGGCGATCGGAATTTAATTGTTCTCTTCTCAATCCACAAAAAAGGGAAATCTTGGAAAATATCTGTGAAAAGAGGATCGGCACACTCCACCTCTTCGTCAATTTCAAAACAACTTTTGACAGCACGAAAAGAAGCTGCCTTTATGCCGCTATGACTGAATTTAGTATCCTCGCAAAACTAATACGGCTGCGTAAACTGACGTTGATTAACACCAAAAGCTTCGTCAAGGTTGGAAAGCACCTCTGCGAGCGTTCGATATCAAACGAGGTTTCAGACAAGGCAACTCCGTTAGATCTGCTTTCTCCAGAGTGAACAAAGAGGCGAAGCAAATGGATGTGGTAGTGAACGAGGGTAAGATGAAACATCTCCTGTCAGCAAACAAACAGTCGTCGATTTCCCGACTAGGCGCCACATTACTTTGTCTTGTGTTTGTCAAACGTTAGTATTTTCATATTAACAGATATCAATTGACTTTTCGCAAGAAAGTTGAAACTGCCAGCATCTCAAAAAAAAAAATGATATCATTTGGCGGAGAAAAAGTGCTCTTTCACCATAACAAAGTACGGGTTTATATCTTCACGGTCACTTTGGCCAAACTTATGATAAGAACTACTATCCCTCATACAAAAGGCTGTTAGGAATTGTGGAAAAACTACAAAGGAAAACAGTTTTTTTAAACTAATGTTAGGCTCATTGACTTTTACATGTACTACTTTGAGCAAAAAATAGTAAGACTTTGTGCATAATTTTAATATTCTTTATTTAGTTTTCAAAATTTGATTTTCGAGAAAATTTATAGATTTTAGAACTAATAGTGCTTTCACTTATCTTAGGTCCAAACGACCTTTCAAAATGGTTTTCACTGATTCAAATGAGGCCAGTAATGCTAATCAAGCCCACCTGCCACAGAGAGAGTGAAAGCTCATATTATTATCGATGAAAGCATTTTATAAATATTTATTTAGATTTATTTTTACGCTTGCAACAACTGTAAACTGTTCATGTATACAAGTATAAAGTTCACTTGCTGCCGAACATTGCCTTTATTACATTCTTTTCAAACTGAATTATTAATTATAAGCGATAGGACGCCTGAACAAACACCTGCAACAGACAATTCATTGACCATACTCACATCGTGTCACAAACGAATTTTAATGTTTTTATTAAATGACGCTTCTTTATTGTCAGTATACGTATAATGTCAATATTTAAATTAAAATTTTAATAATTAATAACATTAATAATTTACGCGCAGTAACAATGCTGTTTACCCTTTTATAGTTTCTCGCGCTCAACACAACGGCATTAATGCGCCAATATTTTGTTATTTCGCATTTATGAAATATTAAATATACAAGTAGATAATTATTGGCAAATATTACAAAATTATAACGACACCCAAGCGACCGCATGCATACGAACGCTTAAAATATACACATATAATTCAAATGAAAGCAGAAAAATTCAAAGCCGCTTGTTAAACGGCATTTCATGCAATGCTGGGTGCATAATTTAATCGTGCTTGTGTTGAGAAAAATGAAATTTGTGAATTTATATTGAAAAGCTAAAGTGCTTTTACATTTACACATGTTCATATACATACATATTTAATATAATACATAAGGACAAATATGTAAACTTGAGTGTAAGTACTTTGTATGGCACAACAGAGATGAAATTATATTTTCTTAGGATGTTTTTCAAACGAAATTAAAATAAAAATAAAGAAAAAGCACCCACAACATGCGAATATACAATGACTCGCCTCATTTCATTTAAAGGGTGTTTCACAACGGTTTTAAATTGTCAGTTTGATATAATTTATAGCATATGAATGGCATATAATGAAAGCTTTATTCTAATGAATACCGTTAAGGGACATCTGCATTAACCATGCACATTGTTGATGTTTATTAAGTACAATATTTTAAGCGAACAACTCTATTAATTGGACAGAAAGTCTGGTAACCAGAAATTCAGAAAGCAGCCTCAAACTCGTTATTATTCCCAATGAAATTTATTTGTATGAACATATTCAAAATTAAACCTCAAGTACAATCCCTTGGATTCTTATACTGAGAAAAACGTTTTCGCCTTTAAAACAAAAAAAAATATCCACTGTGTTGAATAGTTTATTATATAAATAGAAGTATAAAATGTATTGAATAGTTTATTAGTAGAATAAAATGTATGAATAGTAGTACCACAGCAACGCTTGGGCAGATACACTAGTGTTTTAATACAAAATCTCAAAACGAATGGTTCAAAAAACTGTTTGCGGTTCGGAGAAAAACTGCCTTCGGCAAATATCGAATTTTCAGTGGCTACTAGAAATAAAAGAACTTTGCAATACCCACCAGCGGAAAGAGGTTTTACGCTTATTTGTCTAAATTATATACTTGAGGATATTAGCAGTTTATTTAGTGTCTTTGAGAAATATGTCTATCCACTGCAAGTATAACAACAAGTAACTTATAACGTCGACTTCCAAAGGCGTTTAATATTTTATTAAATTATTCCAAATAATGAATGAAAAGTAGCTTTAGAACCAGTAGTAAAAAATACACGTCTCATAGCCGCATATTGTGGTTCAGCCAGTCAAAATTCCAACCGCGACTACATATTATATCAACATTGAATAATAGAGATTACTAACATATTCATAAGAATAATTTATCTGTCTTTCTAACGAGCTAATTTTATGTATATTTAGCTCGATTCGTTTCTGAAGCACCCTATATAAGATTTATATAAAATCCACTTTACATTCATGTCATATACCGTATGTGTACAATAGGGTGCCCATTACTTTACAAGAAAATTTTTTTTTTTTGGGCAAACGCACACAGAACTTTCCATTTTTGCTCTAAAAGAATTATGCTAGGTTAACAAGATTTTTTTTTTTACTTTCAAATACAACGTGCCTAAATCATATTTCTTTCTTATGTATTTAAGTTGGGATTTTTTGATATTTCGCCTTAAATAAGTGAAAAAAAGAAATTTTAATACAAAATAGTTTGCTCCACAAAAAAATATAATTTATTGTCTCGCTAAAAATATTTCTTTAACAGTTATACGCAACTAAAAGTATGCATGAAAATTACTAGGTATTCTAACAAGTGTTTTATATGGTACATTCTGTGTTGCTCATACGACATGGCATACTGTATGAATAGTCTCTACATTGGATACATAACTTGAACTGCTTATAATTTTTGAAGCAAACATATTTATGAAAAAATTAGTGAGACCATTTTTTGTTGATCGCAAAATTTTGTATTAGAATATGATTTATTTTTAAGGGGTTATACAAACATACAGTTAGAATTTTCATAAAATCGATTTTTTTTTTATTTTATTTCAATAAAGTACATACTTGTATATTTAAAAATGCATAGAAAATTTCATATCGTTCCGGTGAATATTTTCGAAATTACACACAAATGTGAAAAGGCGTTTCAGAGTGCTTGCAAGTACAAGGCCAAACAAACTTTAAACGCGTTTTTCTTAAAATCGGTAACCAACATTACTCGGAAACCGATTAGTCTTGACATGAGCTTCTTAAATTTATTTTTTAGTAATTAAACGAAAATTTTTTCGCACCATTAAATATATTTTTTATAAATAATTTAAAAGCGAAATTTTGATGCAAAATCGATTTTTATTTTGAGAAGTCGCCATTTTGGAAAAAAAAATTATTTTGCTATTCCTTCGATTCATTAGTAGATTTAACATTACTTTAAAGAAATCTGTTAAATTTTTTAATCTCAGAGAATCCGGTTCAGAGATATAGTGTTCACCGCAAAACGTTCATTTTGAGAGGCGCTCCCGGAGATCAACTGTAGTTTCTTTTCAAATAAATATTTGTACTAATTTTAAGTCTTAAAATACAATTACAGGATTCCATAATATGTGTAAAAATTTTTGGATCAATAAATTTAAAAGTTTTCTCAAAAAAAAAATTCTGAAGAATTCGCTTTTTTCGGCCTTCTAACTGTATTTAACCCCTTAAGTTGCTGAATTCATTGCAATATCAAAAAATCTCATGTAAAATTTATGGAAAAAGTAAAATTATTTAGTCAGAGTTTAAAAAGAAAATAAAGTATTTATTTGTGTTGCATCCAAGTCTTAAGGCAAAAACGAAATTTTCATGAGGCTTTGGCAAAACAGAAATCAATCTGGGAAATAACAGACACCCTAGGGCACATATGCATATATATGTATATGTTACAGATGATGTATTCAGATACGCTTATTTTATTGTACCAGATTTGGATTCACGATTTAACTGTAAAATTTTATTTCTTTGCCAGCCGTGCTCATAATACAAAAAATTATTTGCCTGGAGTAATATTTTCTCTCATGAAGAAATAACAAAAAATATATATACGAATATATATAGAAAACCACAGACACAGTTAAGCATCAGATTATTTAGCATTTGTATGCTTTTGAAGCATTTTAAATAATCAGAGTTGATATACTATATATGAGCAATTTAGCGCATGACAACAGAATCATTCAATGTGAACCGATTGTTCCTATTGCTACACCAAATTAGCTTGTCGTATGTGTTAGCTTTTCTGAGTTTCTTCCTGTCTTATAAGCCAAATACACACATTAAAGTCAACTGGACTAATGATAGACAGTATAACCAACAAGGCGGTTTCATTCATGCTAAGTTAGTATGTATGAAGAGGGAAGCGAAACACATTTGGAGACAAAACAGAGAGAGGCCGAAATGCATGAGTACAAAGAGCTTGATAAGCTGGCTGACATGGCTAATGCTCGAAAATTCTACGAAAAGATGCGGGTTTCAAGACCGAAGCATACTCTTGTAGAACCCCTAAAGCTGATCTCGTGACTGATGTCCAGAGCCTGCTAAAATTATGGAAGGAACACTTATCCAGCCTGCTGAAGGGAATTGAAAACATAACACCAGGAGATGGTAATCCCGATTCCCCAATCGATGACGGTGGAGCGAACGTTCTAATTCCCAACCATGGAGAACTTTGAATAGCAATTACCCGACTGAAGAACAACAAAGCGGTGGGGCCGATGGATTACTTTGTAGAATATGGTCAAACGAAATCATGAAAAATGGAATTTAAGTGTGATATGTTTCCTGAACATCGCATATAAGGTTATATCAAGCAACTCTTGACTTCAAAAAAAAACAGACGTCACACTCGCGGCATAGCTCAGTCGTAGATAATTTCGTCTATCTTGGAACCAGCATTAACAACAACAACAATGCCAGTCTTGAAATCCAACGCAGAATAACTTTTGCCAATAGCTGTTGCTTCGGACTGAGTAGGCAATTGAAACATAACACCGACGAACCCTGCTCACACTCTATAAGTCACTCATCATCGCCGTCCTCAAATAGTTTCTCATTTGACATATTTCAGCGAATTAAGAGTCAGTGGCTACGCTGGATAAATCATGTCGACCAAATGAATGAAAACACTCCAGCTCTGAGAGTACCCGTCGGGGAGGCAGAGAAAGAAGAAGACCTTCACTCCGTTGGTGCCAAAGCTCGTAAGCTTACGAGCTGCAACCAAATTTTGGAATTGCGTTGTTATAATAAACTAGTTCACATTCATACTTGTATATGGAGGGAGTAAATCCTCCCGCTTGGTATTTTTCAGATTTTGAACAAATTCTGAGAACTGAGACGGATTAATGTCGGAAAAATAACTGTCAGGCAGCTAAGCACATACTTTAAAAGCTTTTCATTGTAACACTTGCACTCAAAAAGCAGCACATGTGGTTGTTGTAAGCGTTTGACATATGAATGTTGTGAAAATAAGTATGCATATTGGTGTGTGGTGGCACGAAATATGAAACTAACTAGAAAAGAAAGTGCAATAAATACCTTTTGTCATGCCATAATTGCACAAACAATAAACCTCAATGCCAGTGTTGTACTATAAAGGCACGTAACTATATACATATGTACATATGTGTTATCATATATGTATATGTGTGTATATGGATGTGTCGAAATTCGATTTCTTATCCAAACATTAGAAATGTTGCAATATGCCAGCAAGCTGCTGTAGTTCCTTTAGTGCTTGCATGCAACACTCAGGCATACCAAACATCTACATACTCCCTAACGGTAACAGCACGTTGATGCTTTCCCAGCTGTGTGCATGCATTTTGCGTTTTTCGAAAATTTCCGCACGAACAGCAAACAACAAAACCAATAAATTACAATTGCCATTGGCATATGATCACTGCTGACAGGCGCAACAAAAACAACAACAACTAAGTATAGTAAATAAGTACTGTTCATTAATCTACTACTAAACGCACAGCATTTGCTGTTGCAAGAACCTCAGCTGCAACTTTTCTGCCACCAACTCACTTTTGCGAAACGGAAGCGTTTCTAACGGTTCTATTCACATGCTAACGTTACATGTGTGCAAAGATTACAACGTTTACCTCACCTGTTCGCTAACAACAATTATATTTTGTTGCTGCAATTTGCGCACACTCTTGACATTAGCAACGAACGGCATTGCCACACTTCAACGCCAACGCTACAATAGCAACAAAGGCAACGACAGCGCAAGCCCATTTTCACTCAAGAATTATTTTCGCATTGACATATTTTTAGTTTTCCTCCACACGTCTGGCATACAGGCGCAATTTTTTATGCTGCACTATTATGCAATTGTTGTTGTTGTTGTTGTTGTTGTTATTGTTGCTGTTAAGTGTTGCTTTCGTTTTGTAGGCATTGTTAGGCCCTTTGAGGAACAAGCTGACTGCAGAGCTACATTAATTTCCGTAAATTTGTCAAGGCGCCTTCAAGCAATGACGCTTGCACTGGTACCCTGCTCGTAAATGAACTGAATATATGTATACATATGTAAATAATAAATATCAAACATTTTTAGACTGCTTTAAACAGTTGAATATTATTGATATTTATAATGCTCAAAAATCGATAAGAAGAGAGAAACATCCACTAGCTTTGCTAGCCAATGTAATCATCATAAAAAACGAAAAAGGCGAAAAAACTATTAAATACTTTGGAGAATATTTCGATCTCAGATTAACCTGGAAAACACTTATAACGGGTGATTTTTTTGAGGTTAGGATTTTCATGCATTAGTATTTGACAGATTACGTGGGATTTCAGACATGGTGTCAAAGAGAAAGATGCTCAGTATGCTTTGACATTTCATCATGAATAGACTTACTAACGAGCAACGCTTGCAAATCATTGAATTTTATTACCAAAATCAGTGTTCGGTTCGAAATGTGTTTCGCGCTTTACGTCCGATTTATGGTCTACATAATCGACCAAGTGAGCAAACAATTAATGCGATTGTGACCAAGTTTCGCACTCAGTTTACTTTATTGGACATTAAACCAACCACACGAATGCGTACAGTGCGTACAGAAGAGAATATTGCGTCTGTTTCTGAGAGTGTGGCTGAAGACCGTGAAATGTCGATTCGTCGCCGTTCGCAGCAATTGGGTTTGTGTTATTCGACCACATGGAAGATTTTACGCAAAGATCTTGGTGTAAAACCGTATAAAATACAGCTCGTGCAAGAACTGAAGCCGAACGATCTGCCACAACGTCGAATTTTCAGTGAATGGGCCCTAGAAAAGTTGGCAGAAAATCCGCTTTTTTATCGACAAATTTTGTTCAGCGATGAGGCTCATTTCTGGTTGAATGGCTACGTAAATAAGCAAAATTGCCGCATTTGGGGTGAAGAGCAACCAGAAGCCGTTCAAGAACTGCCCATGCATCCCGAAAAATGCACTGTTTGGTGTGGTTTGTACGCTGGTGGAATCATTGGACCGTATTTTTTCAAAGATGCTGTTGGACGCAACGTTACGGTGAATGGCGATCGCTATCGTTCGATGCTAACAAACTTTTTGTTGCCAAAAATGGAAGAACTGAACTTGGTTGACATGTGGTTTCAACAAGATGGCGCTACATGCCACACAGCTCGCGATTCTATTGCCATTTTGAGGGAAAACTTCGGACAACAATTCATCTCAAGAAATGGACCCGTAAGTTGGCCACCAAGATCATGCGATTTAACGCCTTTAGACTATTTTTTGTGGGGCTACGTCAAGTCTAAAGTCTACAGAAATAAGCCAGCAACTATTCCAGCTTTGGAAGACAACATTTCCGAAGAAATTCGGGCTATTCCGGCCGAAATGCTCGAAAAAGTTGCCCAAAATTGGACTTTCCGAATGGACCACCTAAGACGCAGCCGCGGTCAACATTTAAATGAAATTATCTTCAAAAAGTAAATGTCATGAACCAATCTAACGTTTCAAATAAAGAACCGATGAGATTTTGCAAATTTTATGCGTTTTTTTTTTAAAAAAAGTTATCAAGCTCTTAAAAAATCACCCTTTACAAATAAGCAGTCTAAGGTAAACCCAGAAAAAGTAACTGGTTTTTGGGGATTAAGTTTCAGCTCAATTCTGAGAAGAAGTTTTTTTTTTTTTTTTAAAAGGAATTCTGGATTCTTAACGGGCTTTTGCCTTTTTTTTACAAATATATATAGTTCTTACGTAATATTAGGTTGTCAAAAAGGTCTTGCGGTATTTTTATTGAATCAATTCGTGTGGCACCCATACATCGAGCTTCTTAGTGACTCCAAGTGTCTTCAAATGGTTTATAACGGTTTGATGACTACTATGCCGGTATCTTTCAACCTATTCAGCGATTTTATCGCAATTTTCGACGTCAGACCTTCCGGAGCATGGCGCATCTTCGACCACCTCTACACCAGAACGAAAACGTTGAAACCATCGTTGTGCGGTGGAAATGGAAACTGTATCGGGTCCATAAACTGCGCAAATTTTATTGGCGGCTTGAGATGCATTTTTGCCTTTATCGTAGTAGTACTGTAAAATGTGCCGTATTTTCTCTTTATTTTGCTCCATGTTTGCGACGCTATAACTCACGAACGACTTAAAAGAAACGACAATCAATCAAACAGCGTTAGCGCGTGAAATGAGCTTTCCAAAAAGGTATAGCATGACCCGATGCGACAAATAAAACTATAACTACGCGCTTTCAGCGCCAACTAGCGAAAATACCGCAAGACTTTTTTGACAATCTATTACATAATTTATGAAACTATTTAACAGCTGCCACTAATAAACCAAATGTTAAGGGGTTAAGTCTACACCTCTAAAAAATTAATTCAAATGGACAATTTATTCTGGAAGAGGAATTTATATAGTCAGAAAAAGGAAATTATCTCGTTTTTATTACACATTTCCAACTATGTATAGTATATGCAATAATGGTACGATCTAAACAATTAGATAATATTTATATATTTAATATAGCAGTTTGTATGAGAGCTATATGCTATAGTAATCCGATCTAAAGAGTTTGTCAGCTACCTTAGCAACAAGAAAATGCTGTATGAAACTACAGATAGCGATTACATCAGGAACAGCACAAGAATCCATTTTAAGGGGTTAGGGGTAGTCAGAGGCAAAAATGAGAGTTTTCAGTATTTTTTTTTTGCTATTAAATCATGTTATTTTACAAAAGTAGTAATATGGGATTATTGTTGGATGTGTTGACTTAAAGTCACGAAAATTTCAAAAAAAAAATAATTTTATTTCCAAAGTTATAGTTGTTTGTGTTGACCCTGTTCTAAAAAAGGTATTTGCGGTGACAATCATAAGTCCTTGGAGATTCATCTAAAAGCAATATAAACTTTTTTCTAAATTTTTGCGAAAAAATCAACTGTTAATTAGTCTTAAAAAAATCGAAATTTTCGAAAAAATAAAAATCCTTCGATCAGACCCGAGTTTATTATGTATTCTAAAAGCTGTATAAATTTCATTAAAATCTACTGAGCGGTTTTCGAGTTACAGTTGTCACCGTTTCAAAAAACATAGTTTTAAGAAAAACGCGTTTAAAGTTTCACACTAGCACTGTGAAGTGCCCGAGCTATGTTTGTTATTTGTAGAAAAACTCAAAAACTAATTATCGGATCAACGTGAAATTTTCAGAGAGTATTTTTTAAGTTATTACACTTAACGAAAATGCAAAAAAAAAAAAATATTTTTTGAAAATTTTAATTACCCCTAACCCCTTAAACCCAGACTTTTGAAACATCAACAACGACGCTATACTAAAACTTGAAATGCCAGAAGAAACGCGAAGAAAGCTAAACCTGGTCATGATATGGACGCAAGCAACCGACTGACATAACCTACAGCTCGCTACGGAGAAAACAGACTTACTACCACTAACAAAAAAGCATATTCCCCTTGAGATAAGCATGCACACGACTACGGATATTCTTAGGACACAAAAAGACTGGAGCCCGGACTAACCTTCTTGGTACAAATCCAGCATGCAGAAGGAAGGGCAGCGAAGATCACCTCTCAACTGAGCCGATCAATGGCCAGCATAATAGACCCCAGCCGAGAAAAGAAAAAGCTCCTAATATCGACGATAATCAGCGTCTTATGTATTATACGGAGCCAAAATCTGCGCAGACGCGCTTAAAAAAGAAAAAGTGCACCTCATCGCAGCCCTCAGAGTTACATCCGAACAGTATCAGGCGGTGTAATATTAGTTATAAGCGGTAATGCCCCAATTGACCTGCTGGCATATGAAAGGAAAAGACTGTAGAAGCTAAGGAATAATAACAAGAGCGCAATACAACAAATAAGGAAAGATGCAATAACAACATGGCAACAAAGATAGGAGAATGAAAGTCGCGGCAGATGGACGGCCAGGCCAATAAAACATCTAGACTTATGGACAAGGCGTAAATTCGGAGAAATAAATTTTTACGCAACCCAACTACTATCCGCTCACGAATACTTCAAAAAGTACCTCCACAGAATGAGAAAAGTCGAAGAGCCGTCATGCCTATACAACGACGCGACAAAAGACGACGCTGAACACACATTCTTTGAATACGTGCGTTCGCAACGAGAACGCACCGCCGTAGAAGACCTGATTGGCCCAATAAACGCGGGCAATTTAATCAGCGTCATTTTGGAGAGTGAAGCAAACTGAGGGATTTCAAGAAATTCACAGCAATTTTGCTTCGCAGCAAAAAACGGAACCTAGGACGCAGGGGCGCAGCTGTAAATCTCTCAATGAGAGCTGAGGGACCTTTCGTCACGAAGTAGCAAATTTAATAGAACCTGTTCAGAGTATAAAAAGTTTATTGATAGTTTGATACCCTAACTGGACCAGTCTTCGGGATCACCTTTTTCAAGAGGATCTTGATGACCCTTAAAATGCACTTTAAAGCAAAAAAACAAAAATATTATTTTTTTAAAACCCTAAGAAGGCTAAACAACTTAAGATAATATAACTAGATGCTTATACAGGGGTTTTTTCGTCCCAGCAAATGATTTCATCGCGTATTTCTCGTCAGAAATCTCGAAATACTTAACCCTACTTTCAAGTGAGTTCGAGATTTTGCCTTCCGCTTTCTACAAGTAATATCAGTAAAGTCCTAAGTTCTTAATATGATATAAATTAGGTGGAATATTTTGAGCTATTCCAAGCAATTTCTTCTTCTTACCTCCAACATAACTTCAAAACTGGATGAATGAAAAGCCCATTACTTCACTGAACTTAAGCAACCTTTACGCGTCGCCACAGAGTTTAGATGATACGTTTAATAACAAACTTCTGATACTTTAGTTTTTTTATTGTCTTTTTAACAAGTTTTTATTGAACAATAGCTCATGTACAAACATTGAAAAAATTGTCGATTAAATTGCACCCGTATCATGTACTTCAAGCAATTAAGCAATATTCACGTCTTAAATCACAAGGAATTAGTTTTGAAAATCCCTCCGTAATATATCTAAGCATCGTTTTGGAATTAATTGCTTTAATTTGCTTTACTTTTTAGTTGCTAATAAAATGTACAATAATGCCACGAACCCCAAATGTAAACACCACTCCATTCTCAGATGCTCTTTACCACTTGTGCTGCTGCGCTGTAACGTTGCCAGATTGGAATAATGCAAAGCGGTGAATACCGCGCTCTCATTCAGTTGAGATGAACAAGTTGCTAAGAGCAAATCAATGGCGGAGGATGGCTGATTGAGACATTGCATCACACCCTTGGTCAAGACTATATCTTCGACCACATCCGATGCATTAAAACATTTATAGTTTCGTACATCGATCACTTGCAAATACTGACAATCGAATATAGGGCTTTTTTGAAATGTGAAAAAGTAGCGATTTGTGTCCTCATATGGAAATTGAAAAACAGCATACAGTTCATTCACATCCACGAGCATATCTTCGTAATTTTCACCCAAAACTTCCGGATACCTAATGTCACAAATTCGTTTTAATTTTAGATATTTCAGTGATATACAATCCTCCGGTAATTCCATTTTATTCTTCTTATTATCATCGATATACTCTACATCACCATAATCATACTCGTCGCCATCATAATCCTCGTCTTCGCCATTACCTTCATAATAATTTTCACCATCACCGTAACCATCCTCGTCATTCTGTCCGTTTATGAATTTTGTCCAAGAATTTATTGTTAACAATAATATCAGAAATTTACAAAAATATTTCATTTCCAAAATATTTAACGTTTTCAAACAAAATATTTATGTACATATTTGTGTTTTGAACGTAAATATGTTTGACTATAATTGCCAGGTTAGCATAAACTTTTCGGAGTGAAAGCCTAACAAAAAATAAATGAAATAAAATAAAATAAAATACATGAAGTTAAACATGTCAACTAATCAAGAGCTGAGTTTAGTTTCGTTTGAGTTTTTTTATTATCTGTGAGAAATATGATCGGCAAGATTTTTTTTTGTTCATAACGAAATTTTTCAATCCAATACGCATTGAAAATTTTACCAAATACATGTTTTTGTTCAAAGTCTGTCAAAAATTCTTCCTTCATCCAATAACGAAATTTATCGATGTATTAACGAAATATTTTTGATTTTAGATGAACCAATAGTGAGTAATGTTGGCCACGACAAAGTTGAACGCCATGGAAAATTATGTTACTATGGCTGAGTTTTCGAAACTTTTAAATACAATTTCCCAAAATATTGTTTAAACATGTATTTTTGATATGCTGAATTGTTTAAGGGGGTATTCTAGTCTAGAAGCATGAACTAATTTTTAAAGTGTCGTAAAAAAAGGGCAATTAATATTTTTACTACCCATTTTTTTATTAGTTATTTTTTAATTTTAGAAGATTAGAGAAAAAAATTAAAAACAAAACAAGTAAAAAATTTCACAAATTTCAAAAATTTCAAAAATTATGAGCTGACGAAGTGGGGGGTCTCTAAAAATTTCTACGTGACCATACCCATGATTTCAACTCTCGTAGTTATCTGAAACCAAAAAAAAAAGATTATTAATCTAGAATAATCTCGCAATGGCCGGAACTACGGAAAAGTGGGAAAATTTTTTTTTTCACAAAATGGCGACTGCCTAAAAAAACGGGGATCACTTTTTCTGACTATTTAGAATTTTTTAAAAATAATAAAAATTTGGAGATGGGGCTAATTCCAACCATAGACAAGCCTATAAAGAAGATTCTATTAAAATTTCAAGTAAATCGGTCTAGTAGAACTTGAGAAATCGTGGGTATCGTTCCAAAAAAGTCAGTTTTGAGAAAAAGGCGTTTGAAGTTTCCCTAATGTCTTTTGTTCGATTAGTTCCGGCTGAACCAGTTTGGATACCGGGTCAGAAAAATGCCTATATCTCCGAAAATAATTAGATTTTTGAAAAATCCTCTTGTACAAATATTCTTGAATAGTTAAACTTTGAAAATATAAAAAAAAATCGATTTTTTTAAATTTCTAGACTAGAATACCCCATTAAATAAAATATGATTGTATATATTAAAAAATAGTAAAAAATACCCATTTTGAACCTCTGAAACCCACCTAACCCCAGGGTTTTCGCAAGTTATTCCACTTTTAATCTGCCGATTTACTTGAACATTGCACTGAATGTTCTTTACCATCGAAATTAATATTCTTTCTCTATGAATAAACTGATTACTAATTAGTAATATTAAAAAAAACAAAAAAAAAAAAAAAACTTTCGAAAAGGTAAAAATTTCGTGAAAAAATCGACTTTTCACTTTTTAATAGTCGCTACTTAATAATTATTTTTTATTTTTTGTGCTCTTGATATATAAATTAAAATTATTATACGTGAATTTATGGTAAACAAATCATTTAACTCTGCAACAAATATCAAAAACCGATCTAAGTTCCGGATTCTAGCCTATAATGCACGCTTAAAAAACATTTGCATCATACTTTATTTGGACACTAAGGAATAATAACATTAATAAACACTACTCACTATATTGGCTCCCAAACTGTCAATGTAAGTCATTCTCAACTCACATCTGAAAAGGTTTATTGAACAACTTTGAAGCATAAGTACTTGCAACCGCACTCATTATAGCAACAGTTTGAGCGCCACCGCAAATTGACCTTAATTCCAAGAATTATATGGATTATAAAATGTGGAATGTATATAGAGATCTACAATAAGGATACTTTCCACAAAAGCTTTTTTCAATTTGCTAACAACGAAAAAAGCTCATCGATGCAAATCAAGGAGGAACAGCAGCTTTGCGTGCGCAGCTGACAAATTTATGGATACACACCTGAAAGGAGTCTCATGTCAAAATTGTTGAGAAAGCACTTACCGCATCTAAGAAATCACGGCACATCCGCTGTTGACGTTTGCTTTTCCTTTATTATTCCAATACTACAAGGAACCTTTTCTTTTTGCAAACGCACAGCGTGCACTCACAACACTTACACACCTTCCTGAAGAAACTTTATTTTCACATTTCACATTTTTCTAACAAACCTATAAGAAAACACTGCCCTCACATTTATTTCACTTAACTACATACACCCTTCCGATCACTTAATTTTCGCATTTGAAACAAAAACTTTTATATTTTTCACTTTTTACCACAATAACTAAATTTCAACCGACGCGCACGAAACTTCATACGGAATTGACTTAATGGCGGCGGATCATGGCGAAGCACAGTGTTGCACTTTTTCTGCCATTCACTATAAGAAGTGAATTATTTTCCAGCCGTCAGTGAGAACTTAAATATAAGAAGTAGGTGGCGCTAGGGTTTAATTATTTTCAAAAAATAATAAATGATTGCTTCGATTATATTTGTATATATTTTGAAATCAAATTAAATGTATATATAAATAATATATAAGTATAATTTGTATTTTGGATCAAATTATCACTTTTCGTAATTTATATATGCTCAAGCAGTGAAAGCGATCCAATCTTAAAAAATCTCCGCTAGGTGGCCACAAAGTATAAAACTATCACAAGTAGTCGCTATATGTATATGGAAAATTCGACTAGGTTTAATTACCCACGAAGCATTAATTTATATTATCGTATATATTTAAATATTTTAAATATTTGAACATTTAAATTTAATTTTTTATAAAAGTAATTATTTTGGCATTTCATTGTGAATAGAATGCGTCAAACAATTTGACAGTAAATGCAGCTCTGCACATTGGAAACTTTCCGGCGTCACCTTTCAGTTGCAAACAGTTCCGAAACTATTTCCCTGTCGCTCGTATTGAAATCTGTTAAAATCGTGAAAATCCTAAAGAGCATTAGTAAAAATTTTAATTTTGGTGCAAATTTAAGTGTTAGTGCTAGTGTTAATTTGTAATTAAGTGAAATTAAAGTAGTTGTGGCATTTTCCACACGGTTTTTTGGGAATCAATTAAAGTGCCTTCGTTTCATATGCGTATGCGCGAGAGGTTAACTCACGAAAATTTCTTAAATAAGTTTGTAAAGACGTTGTACAACTTTACATAGAGCAATTTATTCATAACTCACAGTGAGGTAAGTTTTTTAAAAGAATTATTATATTACATATGAAATGATAGAAATCAAATGTATAAGAAGTGCCAATTGGAATCCATTGCGACTGCCTGCAGTGCTTTTTTGTTGCCTTTTACAGCAGCAAATTATTTTGTTGTTGTTGGTAGTAAAATTATTGGATATCATGTAAAGCTTCAAAAAACTGCAATTTGATTAAAGCTTCCACATTCTACAGGAATAAGGAGTGCGGAAAAACATATCTGCATACTTTTAGGCTGCTATTGTGGACTCCATTCTTGCCTCTTATAACTGGATAGCCACTATTCCTAGTTAAATATGTGTGAACAGTGGAATTAAAAAAGCAACAGTTTGAGAGCCAGTGTGATTTAATTGAGTTAAATTGATATTAGCGATAATATGTATAGTATGTATTTAGAGGCTTGAAAAAATTGCAAATTTAAATAAAATTGATATAAATTATTATTTTTTTTGAACAGTCCATCAGTTCTAAAATAATAATAGTAATAATATAGCACCATTTAGTACGGTTGCGACTAGTTTTTATAGAAATTTTGAAGAAACAAATAATATCCCAAAAGATAGAAATAAGTTTCAAGAGATTTTAAAATAGTGAAAAACCTGGTATAAATAATCTTACAAAAGAAAAATTAATAGGTAAGGGCTAGTTTCGGGTGCAGCTGAACATTTTATACTATTGCAACTTGCAGCGATAAGTGCAAGGGAAATACCTTAAAGTGTAAATGGTGAAAACTAATATAATAACCAATCATATGGAATAAAGCTCGAATATTCGAAAGTCCTGATCTTAGTTATATAGGGACTGGGTTAACTTTTCGCTCAAATTTATCTATTTTAGGCACAAAAATACACTGTTCTGAGTAAAACACGCTCCCTCATTTTCATTGAAATAACTCAACCGGACATATGCGAACAAAGTCATCCGAAAGTTCGAAAATCTTTAGATTTTGAATATGGGAGCTAAGGGAAGTATTGGCCCAATTCAATACATTTTCGATACATTTTCGACACACAGACACATGGTATCGTCGGAGAAGGATTATCCCTGAATTTAATTTATGTATCTCACACATTGAATTTTCGAACAAGAGTCAACTATAGGTATTGGGATTCAAATATTCGGTAACTAGGGGCTTGAACGATTCTTTGCATTTGAACAATTTTTGTTTAAACGGCGACATACACTAAAGGAATTATTAGTGTAAAGTTTTGTCCCGTTCTTTTAATTGGTTCCTGATTTGTGTACTGGAAAGCGTAGGAATTAAATGGAATTTAAAATTATGGTATATGAGAAGTAGCTGTGGTTTTTGTCCGATTTCGTAAATTTTCATACTGTGATATAGGAATATAAGTAGAACGTGCCAATTTTTTTCGAAATCGGTTGGTTGAGTCGAGAGATATGGGATTTCACCAAAAAGTGGGCGGTACCACGTCCATCGTACAATTTTCACACCTGCTCTCATAAGGCCTTCTCATATCCTCCTGGAGATAAAATTGCATGCCTCTAGCAATTTAGTTATTGATTTATCGCGCTTTTAGTAGTTTTGAACAGTGCCATTATCTTCCGATTTCATCCATTTCCACACTGTAGGTAATTTTTTCATTGTCTGTAATTTTTTATTATAGTTTTACTGGTTTGGAAGATATGTACATTAAACTTATTTAAATGCAAGGCCACGCCCACTTTTTCAAAAGACACCCCTTGCTACTGTGATATCATGTGTCAAATCAGAGATTTATACATATGTATATATATCAATTTAGACCTTAGCAGTAGCACTCTATAGGTTTCCAGTTAATAGCGTTTTGTGGGCGTGATGGTGGTCCGATTGCGTCCGAATACAAACTGGTTTTTTTTTTTACTAAGGAACGCCCATACCAAATTTCATTAAGATATCTAAATTTTTACTCAAGTAACAGCTTGCACAGACGGACGGACGAACGGACAGACAGACGGCCAATCGCATTTCAATTTTTCTCGTCATACTGATTATTTATATATAACCCTACACCTATAGTTTTAGGTGATACCTATAACCGTTACTTGAAAAAACTGTTATATTCTGTTGCAACAGGTTGCAAGAATAAAAAAAAGTTATACAAGACGCTTGCGAACCGCTGTACTCAATATGGAACCTGAAACCTGAAGTAGAAAGGGATGTTGCCGAAACATAATAGAATGTTTTAAATAATTTATATGCACAATCCTCGTCGCTTTTATATATATTATTCAGAGAATTATGCACCGTTATAAATTTTTTAAATCGGTTTCAATGGAAGCTTAAGTAGCTCTTTTATTTAGAATTATCCCCATAGATGCTGGTTTTTTTATTCATTATATAATTAAACACAGTATTAGTATCGAATCACGATTATTTTTAAACGGAAATTTGAGACATTTTCAAAAATATTTAACCACGCAAATTTTGAATTGGTTTTCAATCAAAAACTTCACGGCAACAGTAAATGATCGCGAGCATGACCATTCCCAACCAAAAGCACCAGTGTATGACAGCGGTGAGTTGGGCATCAGAGGAGCGCTTTCCCGGCACAAAATTCGAATAATGTAGAGCTGTAAACGCAGAACTACCATGAAGTTCTGGCGTACATGCCACCAGCAGCTCATCCACCATATCGGACTTATAATCTAAGCATTTCATAAAACTATTTTTCAATACTACATCCTGTGAGCAGCCCGTTGCATTTGTGCATATAAAATGTACGAGATCGACTACTTCGATCTCCTCACAATGAAATAGTGCGTTGTGCTGGAAAGTTATAAAATAATTGTCCACGCCTTCGTCGTTGTATGAGAACACGGCATACTGATCATTGGTTTCAACGAGGTCATCTTTGTAGGTAACTTTTATATCTTCTGGATAGAGAGCAGAGCATTTTCGTTTTAGTACGAAATATTGTAGCGTTTTGCATTCCTCTGGCAGTTGTGTACTTTGCATTTCACCGTAATCTTCTTCGCCATCATTGTAGTAATCAGTGTCGTATGCATTAAGATGATCACCATTGTTAAGTTGTAGTCCATATATACATTTCGCAGTAGAATTTATGACAATTAAAAAAATATATATACGATATAAATATTTCATTTTCCGAATTTGTGTTTCAAACATTGCTGTTCGTCAATAAAAACAAATGTGAACCAATCAAATTTCTAAACAGTTGTGCATATGTCTATGTGATGAAGAAGAAATTGATCTATTGAAATTAGAAACCAAAAATAATCGGTTCTTTTACAAGCTCAGGAAAGATTGATTGATTTGCGGAATATAATCGTTAACCATTATGTGTCTGTAGATCTATCTCCTCTAACTGACAACTGAATTGCTTAAAAGATCAAAGTACTATGATTATTTTAAAGTTGTGACACGATAGATCATTAAGATCTACAGACTTTTGCATGCGTTCAAGCCAATATCCGAAGAATTTTTGTCACTCTGATTGAGGTATCTCCAAAACATGCTTTCTGAACGTATCAACCGCCTCTTCAGGTGTCGAAATACACTGACCTCTTAGTTTATTTTTTATGTACAGTAATAAAAATAAAAGCATACAGTGCCAAGTCAGGACTATACGGAGTATGGCACAAGAGTGCTCGAAAATATAGTTATTTCAATCAATGTGTGAGAAGGGAGTGATCCCTTCTCGGTAGTTCTTCGGTCCTTTCTGATATCTTGAAAGACAACTGGCAAACAAATTCCAAAAACAGGCAACCATTTGCTTTGAGTGCTTCGTGCGTGAACAACTGTTGTTTGGATCCGACTCATCTTGGAACACCCATGCAGTCGATTGCTCTTTACTTTTGGGCTCATTCGTATAAATCAACGATGAGTCGTCCTGTCACGCTGTCATTGACATGATGTTTTGAAGCACCGCTATCGTATTTTCCTAACATTCATCTCGATAAATGTGGGCTTACTGCTATCCGAGTAACAAGTGCTTTCCGAACGATATCAAGCGACGCTGCTAAAGTTCTAGCTAGTAGCCGCCCATTGGGATTCAGGGTTGGACTAACTATCAGAGCCAACTCTAGGCGTAAAAAAGAGAAGAGAAAAGCATCACAATGTGGCAACTACGGTGGCAAAGCTCAACCAAAGGATGGTGGACCCACAAAGTAATCCCGGACATCCATTCGTGGATAGATAGGCAAGACCGGATCTGGATCCCCAGACTTCCACCTAGAAGAAGAATATAGAAATATAGAAGCTTTATGTATGTTCCGATTCCTTAATCCGTACTGTCCGCCAGGTACAGAGTGCGTAGATAAACTCTAATACTTTTAAATATCCTCTTTCAAATGTGAAGGAAAAGTTAAAAACTTCACTTCTTGTGTCAGTCCTCTGGTAAATGTAAAGCTGTCAACGAAGCGTCAGCTTTTATTATGACAAAACTAAGTCATATGCGGTACATTAGGCGTCAATCAGTCTTTATGATAGATGAGACTGAAAGTCTTCCTCTCCCTTGAAGTAATATTTAATCCGATAGTTCCGTGGGAGAGATATGAGTTGGGAGTAGCTTAGGTTTAGTGGATTAAAGTTCTGCACTCCGGCTTTCGATGCTTCCTCCTACTATAAAAAAAGAGCTAACATAGCAGGAAAAACCGTCTAGTACAATTCCAAAAATGGCTGGGTATAAAAAAATGCCCGACTTATGGGAGCCACCAGACCTACCACTTTTTTATTTGTGTATCGCTACTGAATATGGATCCATTTCTGAATCAGATGATTACTAGTAATAAAAATTGGATCACCTACGGAAACGTCAAGTGAAGGTTAGCCAAGCCACTATCCGTTCAGACTCTTAATTCGAACATGTACCGTTAACAATTGAACCATCTGACGGAAGCAATGGTCCAGAAGACATACTTTTTTAACTGGATACGAGGTACACGAATCATAAGAAGCTTAAACCGTATGCCTTTTTTCTCTCCTTTTGTAGCTTTTCATTAGAAAATTGTTTTAAAAATTGCTTCCAGTGCTTAAATTTATTCAAATAATGTAACTTATTAAGGTATTAAACTAGAAACCCACAGTAGTTCATTGATATTTGATGAATAGTAAAAAAAGATTCATACATATACTACTTAAATTAATAAAATAATATCTTTCCATAAAATAATATCTTCCATCTGAGGTAAATAATCCTCAATGAAATAGCCATTATATTTCGGTTATAGAAATTTTAATATTTATTGCGTTTTAATGTTCAATAGTCGATTATTTCGTCTGGTGTCGGAGCACCACAAGCCAACGATAACAACCGCAAAACTTGATATTACCACAAAACGTAAAATGAAATTAACAAATGTAACCACATTTGTGCCAGCGACAGCAACAAAGCACAGGATAAATTTGAGCGCCAATTTTAGCAGGCACCTGGCCAGGCAGCAGCTGTGCGACAGACAAGTGGCTATTATTAGTATGCCTGCAACCACTGGCTATTACCAACGTTATTATCATTATCGTTATTGTCGTCATAATATGTTAAACGAAAATAAAAACAAAAACAAGCTCTAATAGCGCCAACAAACACTCTGCAACACCAACACACCAATATTTGTAAATATTTTATGAGAAATATTGCTGCTCCTTTAGGGCTGCTGTGACCCCTTTTCCATACACACATACAACGCAAATACTTTAGGTTTAACAGCATACCTTTTCATACATATCTACGCAGGTATGTTACCCTTGTATGTATATGTTCAACTTACTACTACATAATATACATATACGGTTATATGGACCACTCAGTAGCTGCTAGCTATGTATGTCAATGGCGGTTCCCTCATCTGCTTGTCTCTCCCTGTTTTCAATGCTAACATTGTTGTGCGCCTAACAAGCTATCATTATACATTTAAACTACTACATACATAGATATATGCATGCTCTTACATACATAAATATATATTTCGAAAATAAACAATATTGATTTTTCATTATATGTGCTTAATAATAAATTCAAATTTGTGGCCGCTCATGAGCGCTTAGAGTTTATGTACCTTCCGATATGACTGAACAGCCACCGATATATAGTATATAAACACACATATATGTATTTACATACATACATAAATATATACACATGAATATGTACGTCGGTTAACCAACATAGACAAAAACTCGCTCAACCACGAAACAAAAAAACACAAATACTTTCAATAGCTGGTAGATGCATTAGGGTGAACGTATAAAAATAATTAAAACTTTCTTTAATGTGCCAATTTTTGAACTAAATGTCTCAGTTAACCCTTTATATTAGTTAAGGTAGTTTAAAGTTCAACCCCTCTGTAACATCTCATGCCGATCTCCCATTGGAATACAAAAATATACAGCGATTCAAAACTGAGTGAAAATAATGAAATTCGCTATATTTTTGAAATTTTTGTATAAAAAGGGAAGTATGCCATGCACGTCCCCAACGAAATTTGTGAAGTTTACGATGTGAAAAATACACCTCGCTCTGGTCGATTTCTAATTGAAAAAGTCGATGAAATTATGGAAAAGATTGGCTAGACCGTCTCATAAGCAGTTATGAGGCTAAGGAACTTAACATTCGTCATCAAATGGTTTTGAACCATTTAAAAAAGGCTAGCTACCAAAAGAAGATCTGAATTGTTTGTGAAAAATTTAATAGACGGAATTAACATCTGCGATTCTTTGCTGAAACGAAATGAAATCGAATGATTTCTGAAGCGAATGGTAACAGGAAACGAAAAGTGGATCAAATACGACAATAATGTGCGAAAAATATCATGGCCCAAGCGTGGTGAAGCTCAAAAATGGTCGCTAAGCCAGGATTGACGCATCGAAATGTTATGCTGTGTGTTTGGCGGTATTCGAAAAGGAATCATCCACTATGAGCTGCTACAGCCTGGTGGAACGATTGATTCTACTTTTTACTATCAACAAGTGATGAGATTGAAGCAAGCAATCCGAAAAAACGGCCAGAACTGATCAACAGAAAGGGTTTGACGAAACCAAAATGGAAGGCGTTCCATCAGGACAACGCTTGACCACACACATTTATGATGACTCGGCAAAAACTGGGAGAGCTTGGCTGGGAAGTTTTGAAACACCCAACATATAGCCCTGACCTTACGCCATCGGACTACCATTAGTTTTGGTCAATGCAGAACTCCCTTTATGAAGTAAAGTTGGCTTCAAAAGGAGCCTGAGAAAATTACTTGTTACAGTGTTTCGCGGAGAATTATGTCTCAGGCGGAAAATAGCAAAAAGTAGTCGACTGAAATGGTACATATTTAGCTCATTAAAGTTCATTATAAATATAAAAAAATAAGTTGAGGTTTGATTAGAAATACGAAAAGACTTTTTCGACTACCCTCATGTACAGAGATAACAAATATCCCTCAATTTTCAAAAAAGACAAAACAAGTAAAAAAATGTTTTCTTTAAAAATACAACAACATTTAAGCGTAAAACTACCTAAAACTGTGCCTCAGTGGGATTTTTTCCAAATTCGTATAATTAAAAGCTGTAAAAAGCTACTTTTACGTTGTTTTAAATTTTTTGCAATCACCACCCTAATACATATGTAAATAATTCTGAAGTACACATTTAAATATCATCGCACACCTGCTCACCGCAAAAATGTATAATCGTTATTTATAGGTACACAAGGATTTGTATAAGTTTGAAGTACATACACACATGGAAGCTGGATGCATCAATCAAGTGAAAAATATTTACTTGGCGCGAGTTTGAAATTTTTGAGGAACTTTGAAGTCTTATTAAAAAATTATTAAGTCATAAAGTTTCGTGTTTTTATGTACACGCATTCACTGCAAGGAGTAAATTTGAAGGTTTCTTAATGCTCCAACTCAAACCAGTTGTTCAGAGCTTATAAATTAAAAGAAAATGTGAAGAAGTAATTTTATTAGAAAGTCTTAGTCTGATAGATTACATCTTTATATCAACTTGATAACAATGTACTATTAGAGAATATGATAAAATAGACCAAAAATCTAAGGCTATGTTAGATTAGCAACGAAATTTATCCCATAATAATTATTTAGGTTGCCAAAACCTTCGAAGTCGAACACTCGAAATTATATTTTTTAGCATTACTTTATTTCTGAATACTTTCCTATTCATAAATTTTGTAATCTTTACTCTAAGTATCAATATTTGAGAAAACTCAACATATTTTCTTATTAAATACACTTTGTGCGGTCCGTACTATGTTCAAAGTAATAACTTCAATCTCATTATGGCAAAGAAATCACAAAGAAGATATTTGTTAAGTCCCAACGAATTCCAGACTCATACGTTCTCCTGCGATCAACAAGCCGTTCGAAATACTCAACATAGGAACATTGTCTCAAACTGATTATTTAAATGTTTGTATCTTCGATTTGGTCTGCTGACTCTGATAGGATCTCATTAATAGCTTAAACGATATTGATGTCGTCATATAGTAATACTCAGAAGCGCATAAAAGTTTAGAACTTAGCGTTAAGCATCTCAATCATCATCGAATGTTTTCATTGCCTGTGCTTCTATCTCATATACATATGTACATATGTATATGGACGACGATTTGGCAATTGAGGTTTCCATTGTATATGTAAGTCTATCAACATAACTTATACAATGGAAATCTCAATTGCAAGATAAGTGAAGATATTATAAGCCTGTAAATTGTGACGGTCATAAAAAATCCAGTTAATAAGGATTGCCCTTTTTCAAATCTTAGATTAAGTTGAGTTAGCTATTACGACCGAACCAGAGATCAGTGTACTTGGTCTACTTTATACAGTCTTTTGTGAAGCTATAAATATAGAATTCCTTTAATTCGAACTTATAAGTCAGCAAAGCTCTTTGTGGAAAAATAAATTGTTAGGTCGATATATGAAGACCAATATACAGAACATCAGAAAAAGTGAATGCGGGTACACTTTAGAAGGCAGTAACTTAAAAATAATTTTTGATGTAGATTTAAAATTTTATTGCATTATTTTGAAAGGTACTATAACCTATCGAAGTATGAAAAAACGTATTTTTTTAATTTTACGCTGGGTGTGTGTATTAACTGGTCACATGGGTTTCCTCGGGTAAAAATAACCTTTTTAAACAAATTTTTTTCACATAAAAAATGAAATATTTTATTGGAATTTTTTATTGTTACAAACTCAAACATACACTATTAACAAAGAAATTCTGAAATTTTTGGAAAAAATCCTTTAACTAAAATAAGCTAAAAATTGGATTTTTGGCAGTCAAAAAAAATGAAAATTTCCGAACATTTTTTCCCAAATAGTTGTAATCGAAAAAAAGTCCTCGTCCAAGACTTTAAAAATTGTATCTCAAAGATCTATGTAAAATTTCATAAAGATCGGTTGAGTAATTCTCGATAAATCTTGCCAACCGACGAAAACACAGTTTCGAGAAAAACGCATTTAAAGACGGCTCATTTAGCCTAGCAGGGCGCGAGCGCGCAAGTTTTCAAGGCTGCAACTCCGAACTATTATTCGGTTCAACTAAAATTTAGGACACTATTCTAGAGGTGCTTTAGAATACAATAAAAAAATCTATTTTTTGAAACCCGTAAGCCCATGTAACCCTTTAAAAAATTTTCAACGCCAAAAATCTATAAATAAGATTACACATATTCCGACTACCGATTTAATTTTATTTAGCAATTGATACTCTCTCCCTGACAATATTTCAAACGAAATCGCTACCGGTTTATGCCATTTATTATTTACGACCACACAAACAATTTCCGTATGCTTTACGCCAATATACCCCTGCATATTCACTACAACACGAGTACGATAAATATCAGTTTTCAGTTCTATGCGCTCTTAAACCGAAAATAATTGCGAATGCTTTCAATACTCTCAGATTTCCCAATATAAACGCGTGCATATGACAATACATATGCTCTTGTATCGCCCACAACACACTCTACATACCTGCTGTTCCTGCTCAGATGCTCCACGATATATCCAATATTGACATCTACACATACAAAAGCATGGATGTATGTATGTGCGTGTATTTGTAGAAAGAATCCTTGCGTGATTTTGTCTACTTTTTTTTTGCTTTTATTCAGTGTTTTTGTTACTGTAGTTGTTGTTTCTGAGCTATTACACTGATAATTTTGTTTTTGTTCTACTCGCTTTTGCCACTTTGAAAACTTTTTTTTTTATATCATAAAAGCTATTTTTATGAGCGTTTGATTAATGTTATTGCCGTGTACCAAATGCGACTTTGAGTTTTCGCGGCTGAATAAAGTGAAATAAAAATAGGGATTGTTATAAATGATGCGGATCAAGAGGGGCGCCCTGCCATTTAGTAAGGGCGATGCCATAAAAATATGAAATATGCGGTGTCAGCACTTCAAAGCGGTTATACGCGCATACAACAACACAAAAAAATATTCGTGGGCAATTTGGTTCATACGCACGGAAATTACTTGAAATGAGAAATAAGAAAAACAAAAGTAATGAAATCTCTAAGTGAAGTCTTAAAACACCTTTTAGTTGAATGAACGTTGAAATAATTGCATTATTAAACTCTCAGAAAGGGTTAATAATAAATAAAATCATATTTAGGACTCTTATACGTTGAAAAATAATGCACAAACAGGCTTTCCAGGAAAAATCCAACTCACTTGAGCCTAAAAGAAGTCGAAGGAAACAGCTAAAAATTAAGCTTTATCTACTGCAGGGTGCTTTTTACCGTTATTAATTAAATTTGGATATTTTGAAAGTTATAAATCAGGGGTTTCTACCAGCTTAAATGAAGATTTACTAAAGAAACATGACAATAAAAATTACAATTATATTTTTGTCAAAAAAATAATGTTGACCCAAAATTATAAATTAAGTGAAATAATAATAAAGCTAAAGATTCACTCCTGTTTCTTACACTTTCCTCATTTTTGTGACTCAGCTTAGCTTAGGATGGTTTATGCGAGCCAGTGTCACTCAGATTATGTACATATCTTTCGACTAAAACAACACGGGTCACAAAGCACAAGCACTACTTAATTAATTTGAATATTTATTCAAAAATAATAAGTTGTAGACAGAAATAAGGAACCAAATGAGATATCTCTGATATACACAATAGACTTATTCTTGACATGACCTAGCAAACATAGCTGCTGTCTCTTAACTCCATGAACAACATATGTCAATGTCATCGTATATCTCTTACAGCTCATCGTTCCATCGACTGCGGTATTCGCCCTTGCCAATGTGCAAAGAACCATAAGTTTTCCTGCAGAATCTTTTTCTCGAAAATTCGTAATGAGATTTATAAGGTACTACGTCTTTTAGTTATGTTAGGTTTGATTAGATTGCTAAATACAGACTTCTGTGAAGCCAGATAAAAACTTTTGTCTAAAAGTATCTTTCTTTTGCAATTAACTCATGCAACTGGCTGTAAAGAATGCACTCTTAACACATGAATCCTGATCAGACAGTGTCCAGTTCTATAACTATTGAAAGGTGAACTTTGCTCAGCGCAAAAAGCTTTCTAGAATTCTTCCGGTTTAGTCTGGGCCAAAAAGACTCTACGATTACTGGTTAATAGTATGTGAACAGGGTTTTGCAAAGCTCGTCTGAGACCTAAACAGCCAGTAGAGTTCTTATTCGTTCCCATTTTTCACCTAGCAGACTGAAATACGTGATCGAACAAGCTAAAAAGCCTTCAACTCGGTTATGGCCAAGCACCCAAACCGGTCTAATTATGATGTAACTCGATGACAGAGAAAAATAATATAAATCTGGCATCACTAGATCTCATTTTCTTTTTAAACCCCTCTTGTGTATATCATATTTATCAAACTCAGTCGTCATCTTATATTGAAACTGCGTCTTAAGTTAGAGTTAGGTTAATCTGGTAGGCCAATAAGCTACGCATAGACCAGTTTTGGTCCTTTGCGATACTAGATGGAGTTCACTTGCTAACTCCAAGAGAATTTTAATAGACTCTGCGGCCTTACTGTCGATGCCTCCACCAGTGTATCATACTATGGAGATGATGCTTGCAGCGTAGTCTGGCCATTGCGGGACAAGTACTGAAGAGGTGCTCCATAGTTTCCCTAGTGCCCTGCTCTAAGCGTTTCCAGCATTTTTCGATCTGTCATCCCCATCTTGCGGGCTTGTGTGGCCATCAGGCATTGACCAGTTAGTATTCCCATCATGTTCCTAAAGACTCTTCCATCGAGTGCCAATATGAATTTTGTGTACTTCCGATCTATCATTTTGAAAATGACTTTTGCAGTTTTGCACCCAAATTTCATCGGGTCTTAATTTTCTTTACCATGCTTCTGTCCAGATCGCCGTATAGATTATGCATGGGTTTCCCAAGGTTGATCACATTTTCGTATGATAGATGTACACCGTTCTTGGCAATCTCGTCTACTATTTCATTGCCCTCGATGGCTTTGTGGCATGGCACCCAGTAGAAATAAAGCTGCAACAACATCCCATCACAGGTCTCGAAAGTACGGTCCGCGAGCTCAAGACTAGTATCGCCACCTTATTATTCGGAGTAGTAGCCCAACTGCTTACCTACACATTTCAACGAAGTTCTTCACATATATGTACAAGTAAATACATAGTTACATTCTAGACAAGTTTTGTTATGCAGCACGAATTTCAAAAACTCTTAAAACAACTATATATCTAAATTTCTCTACAAATTTGATCACAATTTAATGAGACTTTATTTATTGCGTTTTCGTATGAAACAAATTCATATGAACAATTTCTATTCCAAACATGTATGTACTATATATACATATGTATATGTGTAAAACGAATGGAAATGAAATTGTACAAGATGCTAAACTTTTTAACAGCTTGCCATGTACTCGTAAATTTAGTAAATACTCATGCTTGTTTACTAACACCAACACATATCTTTATATTTCCATGTGCTGTTTATTCATTTTATAGCTGTTGTTTTCAATTATTTCCTGCTATTCCTTCAGATTTAATGTGTTACTTCGATTGAAGTAGTAGTACTTGAAGTACATAGTATAAACTAGATTTTCAAGTTTGGAGTAAGCAAATATAGTTTGAAAATATACGACATAATCTTAAATGAGGTTACCGTCCTTTCATTGTTATAAAGTACCGACATGATTTTCTTAACTGTAAATACAAGTGTATACACCAGTAATATAGTCATTAATACGCTTTAGGAGCAAACATAATACTCAATAAAATAACTTATTTCCACATCTAAATGTGGTGGTAATAAATTACATTTTATATAGCTCCGGAAAAACAGTGGTGGAGTATAGATAGAAGTTCGTGAGCTTCTTATGTATGAGAACTTTTCGTCAAACAAACACAGAAAATGGTGAACACAGAAAATTTCGAGTGGGTGCTCATTAATGCATGAAAAAGTAGATCAATATGGTCATAGTGAGACCCTAAAACTTGCATACATTGAATTAAAAATGATATTTTATTAATAAAATTCTGGAGTTTCTCTCCAGAAAATAAAAACAAAAAAAAAAAACATAATAAAACACAGAAATCAAATTTTGGGCAGTTTTTTGAATTTTATTTAACACAAAAACCAAAAATATTTTTACTATCCATTTTTTTTTTATGGTGTTTTTATTGATATCTTAAGAATATTTTTACTATACATTTTTTATGGTGTCTTTATTGATATCTTAAGAATACAGAAAAAAAATTTTACAAAAAAATATAAAAAATTAAAATAATTAGAGGGGAGAGAGACAGGTGTAAAAAAAATGGCGCATCCTGGTGACATTAATTCTGACTCTCCTGGTGGTCTGAAAAAAAAATTAAAAGAAATTCTTAATCAGTAAGGTTGCTGTTATAGTCCGGGAACACGAAAAAAAAATTTTTTTGAAAAATGCCGACTGCCTGAAAATAAAAATCATTTTTTACGCTTTTTTTTTGGTATTCTTGAAATTTTTTAAAATATTAAAAACAAAAATTTTGACACGATGCTGGTAGGAACGATAAAGGATTACTAAAGAAGGTTCACACAAAATTTAAAATAAATAGGTTGTATAGAACTTGAGATAATGCCGGTACCGTGTGGAAAAAAGTAGTTTCGAGAAAAACGCGTTCAAAGTTTAGGAGACAATTCTAGTGAACACGGACGCCATCTCACAAAATCGGCTGTATCTCCGAAAATAAGTCGAATTTTGAAAAATCCTTCCAAGGTCATATTTTTGAAAGCCTAAACTTTAAATATATGAAAAAAATTCGAATTTTTCAAAATTTTAGAGTAGAATACACCCGTAAGAATTACGATTTGCGGGCATAAACCTGGAGATTTTGCCCAGCTGGTTGATGTTCTCGTTGAAATAAAGGCTGACATCCCTGCCGTCCAAGGAATGCGCTGGCGTGGCAAGAACTGAGACGAGGAGATCCTTGTGGCATTTGCTACAGTGGCCATATAAAGCAGCGCAAATCAAAAGGTCAAATAAGGAATGGGAATTAGTTTATTGTAAAATATACGGTTTAAATGCGACAGCTGATATTATAAAACACGCGCCGTCTTGTTTGGATGCCTACACGCACATACCTTTCCCTATATTCCAAAAGGACGTGCTGTAGGGATATATTTGATTGTACAATAATCTGTCATTAAATACTTAAATATATATGTACATATGTATATATTTCATAGCATATGTACAAACTCACATAAACATCCGCGTAACCACCATATGTCTGTGAGCCAAAGTTTCCGACTCACATTTGTATTTTACTGCTTTTATGGCAAAAGTTTGTGAAAGCCAAAGAATTTGTTGCAAAATTTTACTTTTTATATGTATGAATATAAGTATGTATATGTGCAAGTATATTCTCATTCTTTCTCATTATATGTATGTATATGTACAAATGAGTATGTACACATGTTTTTGCAGCTAAAAATTTTGATTTACTTTAATCTCCTCTGATTGTTTTCGTTTACGTCTACTCCAAACCATCAGGAAAAATGTAAGGCTGAAAGATGTTAAGAGTGCTTTTGATAAATAAATTAAAATAATAAAATCAAATTAAACTGATTATATAGAATTAATATTGTAGCTCAATGCAGTTTTTACAGTGTTGGTGAGAAAATTGCTACTTTCCAGATCGAGTTTGTTTCAGAACACTTCCCCTTAAAACAGAGAGTTTCAAATACGACATTTCTCTACATTTAGGCTTACCATTTCATCGTTGAAAGATATAAAATCTAACAAGGGTCGAAATTAATAAAATTTACTGCCGAAATTCGGAGTCAGTGGCCTCAACTTAAAAAGTGCTACTTTCAATTTATGGTCGTCATATTCGTCCTGTCAGATCTACAATTGAGCGTCTAGTGGAAAAATTTAAATCCACAGGCACAGTACGAAATGTATCCAGTGATACAAAGAAGTGCCCGTAGTGTCGAGAATATTGCTGCTAGCGGATCAATTGAGGAAGACCCAAATCAGTCTCTCACACGGCGTTCTCAAGCGTTGGGCATCTTTGTGACGTCGTTGCAGCGAATTTCGCGAAAAGATTTTGACTTACATCCTTACAAGATCAAATTGACGCAAGAACTAAGGACGCTTGATGGCCAGAATCCTCGTATTTTCGTGAATTTATCAAAAAATCATCTTCAGCGATGAGGCTTTCTGGCTGAATGGCTTCCTCAACAAGCAAAATGTGCATTATTAGTCAGGCAGCAATCCGCACGTACTCCATGAGTCACCGATGCATCCGAAAAAAGTTACGTATTGGTGCGGTTTATGGGCCGGCGGCGTCACTTGGCCGTACTTCTTTCGTGATGATCAAGACCGGCACATTTCTTTGAATGGGAATCGCTACAGCTCAAGGACAACGGAATATTTTCTGCACGAATTTGATAATATGGACTTGGACAGTATGTAGCTCCAACAGGATGACGTCACTAGCCACACAACGAATGTCACAAACGAATTATTGAAAACCAAGTTTGGTGAACGTGTTATCTCACGAAATGACTTTATTTTGAATTTTTTTTTCAATTGGCCGCCTCGGTCGTGAGATTTGACGCCGTTAGACTATTTCCTATGGGGCTACGTCCAGTCTATGGTTTATGCCAACAAGCCAGTGACGATACCGAAAGTGAAATTGCAACAGTATCGGCCGCTACATGCTTGAAAACTGTCAAAATTGGGTTCAGCGTCTGGATTTCTGCAAGCGGGCCCGTGGTGGCTATGCAAAAGAAATCGATTTCAAGACATAATGGCATCGAGTATACTTTCAAAGGAATAGAGAATTTCATTGATATCCCAAATCGTTTCTGTTTGTTTAGTGCATTATAAAAAAGGATTCTATCGACACCCTCCTTCATTTCAAAGTCACTCAATCATGTTTCGCTTATTCAGAGAGCTCTATGATATTTTGCATCGGTGGAGAGTTTATGTTTTAGGAAATTATTAATAATAGAGCATCAATTTGCCGATATAAAATTTCTTTGAGTTTGCACATAAAATATTAGAGCGCAGTTATTTCCACCAGATATGAGTAAGTGCTTCCTCAAAAAATAGCTCAAAATCACTCAAAACTCTCTCACTTTATTAGCAAAGCTGTCTCAGTCTCCACCAAAATCTCATGAGCATTGACGAAGATTAAAAAGTGCAATAAGAGTAGATTATCTCAACTTTGCTACTAAAACAAGTGCTTAAATTGGCGACATCAATTACCAAGCGTCTTAAGATTTTGCAAGCACTCAAATTATTTATTCATTGTTTGCCATCTTTGTTGTCACTAATTAAGTGTCCATGACCAGGTATATATCAAGGCATTTAATAACGCATCTATGTACATACGAAGATATGTATGTATGTATTTGGGAGCACTTACGAACGCTTAAGTGAGTTTAGATGAGTACGATTTTCTATGCGTGTCTACTTAATAAATCAGCCTTCAACTTGAATTCATTTCAATTAATTTAACTGACAGTGACAGGTGTTAAGCAGCAGAGAAGCTGGTGCGGAAGCAACAGCTGAGGAAAGAAGTGAACGATAGCTACACGCACGCGTGCTGTTTCAATCAAATTTGTTCAACACACTTGATTTCTAGAGCTGAGCTAAATTGCATATTAAGTGAATTCTAATAAAAGATTATTTTTATGCTAACAATTAATTAAAGGTTTTCTGCTTACACTTATACTAAAATTAATTTACGTTTAACCTGTGAGACCCAGAAGGAAACGTTGGAGTCGCGATAAAATATATAATTCTTCAAAAGGATATTATAACAAGTCGAAGTCTACAAAAATGTCCCACCCAGCAAACAAAACCATTAGAGAACACAGAACTAAAGTCGCTGTTCAATAACCTAAAGACACAAAGACATGTAATACCCTTCTATAGACTATTTAGCCAACCAATAGTGACGATTTTCCAATATTGTAATATTTTTTTAGCATCTTAAAGAACTATGGTAATATTATCAACACAATCAAATTTAATATCGAGACCGTTATATTTGTTATGATAATGACATCTTTAAAATTTTATGAACTCACATTAAAAAGCATAACGACGACGCATTGAAATTTATTAAAAAATAAACTGTATATCAGCAAGTCAAAGTCGAGGTTCATTATTCACAGTACGTACATATATTTGAAAGGAAGCTGTGGCGGTTCCACAGCAAACCCTAATCAAGTTAGCATTGTTCATCAGTGAATACATTCGTCATCGTCTCGCCAAAAATCCCCAAAAAATATAATCACATACATTAAATTACAATATATACAAACGTGTATAGACTTATTTCGGACTGAATTGTGGTTCGTGGGCTTTTCAGCATTTCTTTTATTCATGTTGTGGTTGCACGCAGTCATTGGAACTTTTTACGCCCAAAGGCGGCTCGGCCAAAAAAAATAAAATTAATGAATAATTTAAGAAGTTGAAATGAGTGAGTAGCCATTTCCGGGTAAAACAAGTGTGCTGCGTAAATATAACAACTTATATATATGATGAAATTGTTACTAAATTTACTCACTTACATTGGGCAGTCAAGTGGATGGTTAAGGATATAATTGAGCATATTTGCTAAGAGTGAGTGGATAAGTTTCATTATTTGATTCCCAAAGCGCAGCAAAAACAATAACTTTTGTGGGCAATGACAGAATGCGTAATTACATATATATATAAGTGAAGATATAAATATATTGTTATAAATAGATATTAATAATAAATGTGATGTGAAATGGTTTTGAACACAAAATGAAGAATTCATGCGGTTAAATCAATCTTCATATCTATGTAGATCTTCTTTGTAGCGTTTTACACTTTTCAAAGCTATTAAATTTAGCCTCACGTATAATGCAAAATAACGTATCAACAAAAGAGCGAAATAGAGTGTTTTTTTTGCTTCATTTTACATATAAGAGATACATTTTCAGCTTCCACTTTCAGATATAATCAATATATTGGTTACTCGATAAAGTCTTTTCATATTTTGTCAATAGATTCATTGTAGTTGTATAGTATATCTCCAGTGCTAACAATCACATTGTGTCATGCCATATAGTGTTGAAAAGGTGGGATTTTAGGCTTCATTTTACCAAAAAATTCGGGGAAGTTGAAAAAAGTTTATAACTATTCAAAAATGAGTGAAAATAATGAAGAAATACGCTATATTTTGAAATTTTTGTATAAAAAAGTGAAGATGAACCTCGAACTGGTCGACCTATCGTTGAAAAAGTAGATAAAATTATAAAACAGATTTACCAGAATCGTCATATAAGCAGCCATGACCTCACTAAGGAACTTAACAATCATCATCAAATGGTTTTCAACCATTTAAAAAAAGGCTGGCTACACAAATAAGCTTGATGTTTGGGTGCCACATGACTTGTCTGTGAAAAATTTAATGGATCGAATTAACATCTCCGATTCTTTGCTCAAATGAAATGAAATCGAACCATTTCTGAAGCGAATGGTAACAAAAGATGAAAAGTGGATCAAACACGACATTAATGTGAGAAAACGATCATGATCCAAGCGTGGTGAAGCTGAACAAATGGTCACAAAGCCATTATGAGCTGCTCTAGCCATCTTCGTCTTCCATCAGGACAACGCTAGACCACACACATTTATGATGACTCGGCAAAAAACTGAGAGAGCTTGGCTGGGAGTTTTTATGCATCCACCATATACGTAGCCCTGACGTTGCACCATTTGTTTCGGTCAATGCAGAACTCCCTTAATGGAGTAAAGTTGGCTTCTAAGAAGCCTGTGAAAATTACTTGTCGCAGTTTTTCGCCGAGAAACCAGAAGAGTTTTACACTGATGGAATAATGTCTCTAGCGGACAAATGGCAAAAAGTGGTACATATTTATTTTTTTACTTATTATATAAATATAAAAAAATACTGCAAGTTGAAGTTTGATTAGAAATACGAAAAGACTTTTTCGACTAACCAATAATAAAAAATCATGATTTTTCTGATTTAAATAAATTCACTCTGCAGAAAAGTTTTTTAGGAATGCAATGTAAAAAGCTTAATCCAAAAAGGTTCAAAAATTATGATATATTTTATGAAAACCGATTTTTTTTATGTGTTTTTTATATGTAAAAAATCAATCACCGACATCTTTTAGAATTTGACAAACAACTTTGCTTTGCATGAATATTGTCTTCCCATAACCCAAACATTTGATAAATTAGTCTTTGACGCACCCTGATACGAGTATGCATAGGCATATATGTAAGTACATATGCGAATGTAGAA
>CM050325.1:94315154-94354662 GCA_027475135.1 Bactrocera correcta
TCCCTGCATAAAAGCAACTAACCTAACAGACCGTTTACTATGACCGATCCCACCGGAACAGCGTATTCTATAGGGTGATTTTTTAAGAGCTTGATAACTTTTTAAAAAAAAAAAACGCAAAAAATTTGCAAAATCTCATCGGTTCTTTATTTGAAACGTTAGATTGGTTCATGACATTTACTTTTTGAAGATAATTTCATTTAAATGTTGACCGCGGCTGCGTCTTAGGTGGTCCATTCGGAAAGTCCAATTTTGGGCAACTTTTTCGAGCATTTCGGCCGGAATAGCCCGAATTTCTTCGGAAATGTTGTCTTCCAAAGCTGGAATAGTTGCTGGCTTATTTCTGTAGACTTTAGACTTGACGTAGCCCTACAAAAAATAGTCTAAAGGCGTTAAATCGCATGATCTTGGTGGCCAACTTACGGGTCCATTTCTTGAGATGAATTGTTGTCCGAAGTTTTCCCTCAAAATGGCCATAGAATCGCGAGCTGTGTGGCATGTAGCGCCATCTTGTTGAAACCACATGTCAACCAAGTTCAGTTCTTCCATTTTTGGCAACAAAAAGTTTGTTAGCATCGAACGATAGCGATCGCCATTCACCGTAACGTTGCGTCCAACAGCATCTTTGAAAAAATACGGTCCAATGATTCCACCAGCGTACAAACCACACCAAACAGTGCATTTTTCGGGATGCATGGGCAGTTCTTGAACGGCTTCTGGTTGCTCTTCACCCCAAATGCGGCAATTTTGCTTATTTACGTAGCCATTCAACCAGAAATGAGCCTCATCGCTCATCGGACACGGACGCGAAACACATTTCGAACCGAACACTGATTTTGGTAATAAAATTCAATGATTTGCAAGCGTTGCTCGTTAGTAAGTCTATTCATGATGAAATGTCAAAGCATACTGAGCATCTTTCTCTTTGACACCATGTCTGAAATCCCACGTAATCTGTCAAATACTAATGCATGAAAATCCTAACCTCAAAAAAATCACCCGTTACACCTTCCGTTAAGTGATTTCGATAACAATTAACTGGCGTCTTTCCACCCAAGCAGGGTCTGGATATCCGTTACAACAACAACCACAAAACCGTTACTGTATATTATTATAAAAAAGTAGATTTTGGAAGTATATATGAAACCGAGGAAAACGAAGTCTTCGTCAGCTCCAACATACTGCTAACTAACACAATGGGCTGCTTGAAGGCTTAAGTGCACCTGTGTACCTCTCCGCCCAACGTTGCTGCGAACCACTCAAACAAGGCAAGAATTGCCATATCTTTTATCTGCATCATCTCCGCAATTTCAGAGAAGAATACCGCGGGTTTTCACATTTCAAATTTGTCTGTGAGCGACCTTGAAAAGAGTTCACGAGTATGCTGAAATGCATGCATTGAGCTTGAAGAGGTAGCAGTGGAGGCGGTGTTGTCGACAATGTTTGTTGGTTGCTGCCTACCTAGATAATCGGCGGCGGTGTCGTAAAACGAACGAAGTGGCCAACGCATAGCGACAAAAGAACATTATGTGCTTTTATTCAAGCCATGGAGACCCGTCCGGCGGAGTGCGGTGGACGGCTGAGGTTGAGGCGGGACAGTCGACACCGCAACCAAACCACACAGTGCATCCGATGCCTATTAACCGTGAAGCTACTGCCAAAGAGATGGCAAATAAATGTGCAAGTGCATCATCCGTTGTTCAGTTGTTGTTGTTGCTGTTCTGTGGTGACGACGCAAAACCAGTTTGAAATCTATTCAAAAGAACTGCGGTCAGCGCAGCGACAACGTCGAATTCTTTTGCTTTGCAAAGTCAACGCGCATTGCAATCGCATCTATAACTGCATGTACATGTAAGTGAGTGTGTGTGTTTGTTGCTCCTGTTAACCTTTCGATTTTAGCCCATTTGTACTGGAAACTTACAGCGGCCGATCGCTGACTGTGAATATGAAAGGGAGTTGAATGCACTTTTTGCAACCTTTTACTTTTTTCCTTCACTTTTTGCTCGTTCACAGGGAGATCTCGTTGTTGTTGTTGTTGCTTTAGGAACACATGTTTAGAAAGGAAGAATATTAAGTGGAAGTGCATAGTTGAACTGGCAGCTCGAAGGCTAGTCTGGCGGCAAAAAGCAAAAAAAAAATGTGTAAATAAAGGCTACGATTTTACCAAACTGAGATTTATTCTAGAGCAACGGAATTTCGTTCCATGTTTTTGTTTTTCATGCTACAAAAATTTACACCAGTAATTACTTAGCTGAACTCGATACTCGTTTGCAGTGTTCTGCCTGATATTCCTTAGAAAATTTGATGCATCATACAGAGCTTGGCTCTACTTTTATGCTTTTGAGCATCCTAACCTATATCGTTCATCTATAACAGCCGAGGCATGACATCACTTCGTGTGACTGTTTTAGCGTCCGACGAATATATTGATTTTGGCTTTTTCTTCTTCTTCTTTATCTTCAATTGGAGATTCCAAGAGTAGCCAGGTTCTCCCCTCCTGGTCTTTTCAACGGAGAGGAGGTCTTTCACTTTTTCTGCTTCCAACGTCAGTTACTGCGTTGAACGCTCTCAGAGCGGGAGTGGTTTCATCCATTCGGACGACATGACCTAGCCCAGCTCTTGATTCGGTGAACTATGTCAATGATTGATATTCGAACTTCTTCATGGTCGGGCAATGGAACGTACGCTCCATCGTCATTGATTGGAGAATCGGGTTCCCCATCTCCTGGTATTATGCTTTCACTGTCATTCAGCAGGCTGGAGAAGTGTTCCCTCCATAATTTCAGTATTAACTGAGTATCAGTCACTAGATCACCTCGGAGGGATTTATAAGAGTATACTCCAGTGTTGAAACCTTCTAGTATACGCCGGATCTTTTCGTAGAATTTTTGAGCATTACCTTTGTCGGCCAGTTAGTCAAGCTCACGCATTTCGGACTCTCCGGAGACAGCCAGGTAGCTTGGTGTATTTTTCTATGCTGGAATCTAGTAGTACATATTACCCTATTTCGGGCCCAGAGAAGTTGATCTGTCCCAACTCATTTGGGGATGTATCCTGAATTTACCCGTTGCGCCAATGATACTTTCTTTGTCTACCCTGCCGTTAAAGTCGCCAAGCACAATTTTGATTGATTTTGGTAAGCTCCAAGCGCTCACAGAAGTCACATCGTCTTTTTCTTTCGTTGAGGCGTGGGCGCAAATCAGCAATATGTTGAAGAACTTCGCTTTGTTGGGGAATGTGGCTAGAATTTCAAACACAGGAGTAAATGTCAGGGTTCGGCGATGGACTCTCTCTGCCACCACCAACTCCACACCGCATTTGCGCACCTTTATATGGCCACTGTAGCTGTAGTAAATGCCACAAGGACCCCATCTTCGTCCTTGTTGTCAGTTCTTGAATGGCAGTGATGACAGCCTTTATTTTTATGACGACATCAACCAGCTATACGGCCACACTTTTCCAAATAAGGGATATCGCAGGTTTATGTCCTTAAATTGTTATTCTTAATGCAATTGCCATGGTCGTCATCAAAAGGGGGACTACTTTTTCGAGACTGTTTTCGTTTTCCAGATTGCCAAAAATGCCATATGCTTGAGTACCCTATCAGTTCATGAAGTACGCATGTCGCTAAAATCGATACGTAATGAAATTTCCGAAGGTGCTGAAAGACAAATCAAGGTGAGATGGAATGCCTTAGGGGCCGGATCCCCGAGATCACATGCAAAGGAGCGGAAGGAAAACGTAAGCTTTCTATTCATACGGTTTTGGAAAGACTATAGAATGGTAGTTGACCTAGTCAAAGGTTGCAGATTACTGGCATCACTTGCAAGCTGTATGGGATCGTCATTAACAATAGCTCAAGAAAAATTTTCAGAGGAATAGGTATGAGAGAGACGCTATAATCGTCTGCTCTCTTCTACTCGGCTTAGATATCTAGGAGTTTCGCATTTCAAGGGGCCGGATGAAGTATTTAATTAGATATCAAACGTAGATCGAATCGTAAAACAAATTCCTATAATGTTGCTATTTCATCAGTCTACTCTCTATAGAAAACTTTCCGACCATGAAGAAATTCGAATAGCTATTATCCACTTGAAGAACAATAAAGCGGCGGAGCCAATGGACTGCCGGAATATGTTCGGACGAAAACATGCCCAATGATTGGAATTTAAGTGTGCTCTGTCCAATCCACTCCAATCGATAAAAGTTAACAAGCAAACCAGGCGGCTAAAATTCAAATAGTGCTTATAGCTTTGATACTGAAAGAGTCGGTCCCGCACAGTTCTGCTGTCGTCGATTCCGTTTCGGTGATTTGATATTAACGATTGCACGACGCTCTGGAATCGTCAAGTTCGGCAGTCATTTTAGCACTGTTTCTATTGTCTTGAAGAAAAAATGAAAAAATTCTGGTTAACTGAATTCTCATCTGCGAATCGATGTTGAATCATCACAAAATCGATTAATTTCTGAAGCGAAAGTGGAGGGTTTCGCTCTGTGTGTGATGGGTTTGCCATAGAATCATCTAACCAAAACAGAACCGGCCAGTAGGAGAGGAATTGTTTTCTATGAGGACAGCACCAGGCCCCATACATTGATTGCGCCGCGTTAGAAGCCCCGAGAGTTTGGCTGAGAGTTCTTATGAGTTCACGTCATAGCCCGGACTTGGCGTCAAGTGAGCACTGCCTGCTTCGGCCAGTGACGAATGATTTTTTTAGTGAAAAATTCGACCAAGAGCAGCTTGTAAAAATCGACTGTCTTAGTTTTTTGCCTTGCCAATAGGGACGAATGTTTCTTTGCTAACGAACATTACGGTGCATATATATATACATACCAAAATCGTATTATTCTAACTATGGTTAAAAATAAACTCTTTTATTTTAATGCAAAATAATATTTTTTTTAATAGATATTGTATAATATCCTAACATAACCTGACCTAAACCTAACTTAACTCAATGTAACTTATCTGCATTGAACTGATGCGATTTTAACCTAACTTAACCTCACTTAAACTGAACTGACTGAACTTTAATCGCAACATTCTCATTTTTATTTCAGTATTAAATGATTAGAATTTTAATTGAGCTTTCTCTAACCATTTTGGTGTAAAAATTAGTTTTTCATACATACTAGTTTACAGGTTTTTATTTCAAGTCCGCTGTTTACATGGCAAATATTTGCATTTTGCGGTAATATATTTGCAGTGATTTTATCTATGTGTATGTGTGTGTACGTATATACGTGTATGCATGTGTAAATGTGCCTGCGTATATGTCAATAAATGTGGTAAATTAAAATATAAATAATTATGTTATTAAGCAAATACATAAGTACATATGTACTACATACACTAGGCGTCAAATGGAAGTATAAATATATTGCATACTGGCGATCTCAGAGCACTCATTTATTTCCTACAAGTCAATAAAAAAACGACTTGATATTTTTCAAAGGTCTAACATTTATTTAAAAGGTTGTTTTATGAAATTTATTTGTGGAAAACAATTTCGGACAAATGACCACCACGGCTGAGCAGCTTATCCGATCCACCCAATTTTGAAGTACTTTCTCGATGGTTTCAGGCCTTATGGCTACTACAGCAGCCTGAATCTCGTACTTTAGATCTTGAATTGTTTCTGGATGGTTGGCGAAACATTTATCTTTAACAGCTCCCCGCAGAAAATAGTCCAATGAAGTTAAATCGCGGCTTCTGGGGGCCAAATTCACATCATTTCTTTTGCTGATTATGCGATTTTCGAAGATAGGGCGTAAAAGATTCAGTGTAGCGTAGCTGTATGGCACGTAGCGCCGTACTGCTGGAATCAAATGTTGTCCAAGTCTTCCTCTTCAATTTGCTTGAAGAAAAATTCGGTTCGGTTCGCGATATCGCTCACCATTAATGGTTACGGCGGTTCCTGCTTCATTTTCGAAGAAAAAGGGGCCGATGATTCCACCAGACCAAAATCCGCACCATACAGTGATTCGTGCTGGGGGCATTGGCTTCTAGACAATTACGTGCGGATTTTCTGTGCCCCAAATGCGACAATTCTGCTTGTTAACGTAACCATCGAGTTGGAAAATAAGCCTCGTCCGAAAAGATGATTTTTCGGAAAAATTGACCATCCCCGGTAAACCGATCTTCTGCCCAATCTGCGAACTGTAGAATAGTAAATAGCGACCCATTTCGTAAATTTTAGACTTTTTACTGAATATCTGTCACTTTCCGAATGGTATTTGACGTTTCCAATGTCGAAATATAGATAATTGAATTTTAAAACGTTAGATGGCCCACCCGTTAGATAGTTTAGTCAAAATCGATGGACGGATGAGGGGTGCTTCATATGTTGGCATTCTTAACGAAAATTTGACAATAAGTGCGGAAAAAATGAATTTGGGATCGTTTATCTTCCCACAATATACTAGTATATTGACCCAAACACGCATCTTGCTTGACTACTCGCTACTATGAAGAAGCTTAACCCTAACTTGGTCACTATTTACATATGTAAATATTCGATTTTTAAAATAGCTATTACTTTCACTAGCATGTGTCCAGCAAGACAAATATTATTCTTAAAAAATACTCTCTTTCTCTCTCTAATTATTAGATTTTTACGGAATATCAACTTCTCTCTAAAATAACATATAAAAATGTACGTTTTTACAAATGTAAATAGTGCCCGAAATCGTAGTAAAATGTTAGTGCCCAAGTTAGGGTTAAGGGGTTGTATACAGTTAGAATTTTCAAAAAAACGTTTTATTTTTACTTTATTTTAATTTATTTTAACACACAGAAAACTGTATATCAGTCCGGTGAATATTTTCGAAGTTACACGCAAATGTTAAAAGATGTTTCAGAGTGCTTGGAAGTACATTCCAAACCTTAAATGCATTTTTCTCAAAATGGTGTTTTCAAAGTCGGTGACCAACATTACTCGAAAACGGCTAAACCGATTAGTCTCAAATTTTAAGACGAACTTCTTAAATATATTTTTTAGTAATTAATCGAAATTTTACTTGCTTATTCATTCTATTTGCTTTACTAGATTTAACACTACTTTAAGGAGATCTGTTTGGTTTTTTAATTTCAGAGGATCTAGTTCAGAGACTTAGTGTTCACCGCAAACCGTCTTTTTTAAGAGAAGCTCCCGGAGATCAGCTGTGGCTCATTTCCAAATAAATATTTTTAATAATACTTGGTATACATTTAAAAGTTACCGTAATATATGTAAAAATTTTTGGATTAATAAATTTAAAAGTTTTCTTAAAAAAATGCTGCAAAATTCGCTTATTTTTCGGCATTCTTACCGTTTAAACTCCTTATGGAATTAGATGGGTTTACGGGTTTCAAAAAGTCTAATTTTTTTGTCTTATCTAATTTTACAACACCTCTAGAATATTGTTCTAAATTTTCAATTTGATTCGAGTAAGAGTTTCGGAGATACAGTCTTGAGAGAGCCGAGGCTAGCTAGGCTAAGTGCAGCGTCTTTAGACGCGTTTTTCTCGAAACTGTGTTTTTGAAGTCAGTTGGCAAGATTTCCCTACTCAACCGATTTTCATGAAATTTTACACAGGCATTTGAGATACAATTCTTAAAGACTTGGACGGAGGATTTCTTTTCGATTAGAAGTATTGAAAAAAAATGTCGCGAAACTTTCGCTGAAATCTTAAACTTTTTGTAAAAATGTCAGGCAAAAATCCAATTTTCGTTTTTTTTCCTTCGTTCAAGTTCTAAATTAAGGTTTTAACTAACACACGTATTTTTGTTCCTTAGATGATCCTGTGAAAAGTTATCCTGCCAGCAGGGGCGCAACCTTTTTCGGAGGGTTCACCGGAAATGGCCGAGTTTAAAATATTTTTTCCAAAAATTTCAGAATTTTTTTGTTAATAGTTAGTGTATGATGTGTGTAACAATGAAAAATTCTAGTAAATTATTTCATCTGTGAAGTTTATACTTTCATTTGAGGCTTAGTGTATGTGCATAGATGTGATATGCACACAAAATTCAATGCACACACACACATAAACACACAACTGGTTACACGATACAAAGTTAAATTTAATTCACTTATTTAATGTAAATTTTGCAAAACAAATAAAGCGTGAATTTCTCGCTGCAAGCCAACGTATCGCACACATTGCGGGTGTGGATGTGGCATACACGTGCTCTACCAGCGGCTTGGCAGCGCCTCGGCGAACTGCAGCGTCGAGCCAGTGCCAGCGGCTGTGGCGGCACGTAGTACGTGTCCGATCGGTGTTGCAAGATTAAAAATGTGCCAAATATAATGTAATTTTAATGTACAAATGTGCGAAAAACAACAGCAACAACAACATTAGAAGCAGTAACAGCAATTACAGCAACAGTTGCTAAAGCACTAACAGCGTTAAAATAATTTGTTCACCAAATAACAAGAACAACAAAAGAAACAAGAACAACAACAACAATAGATATAGGAACAACAACAACAAAAACACTCTCTACAATACCAAATACGATGATGAAAAATTATAAATATTTTTTTCGAAATAATAACAACAGCAACAAACCCAACTACAACAACAATATCATCTATAGCGATGAAAATTATGAATTTTTACACCAAACAATGCAAACAAGCAAGGAAACGTTGAAAATTTACGATTCTAAAAATCAACAAACCGTGGGCGTGCGCGCAAGGGGGCCGGGGGTGACGAAGTGAACGCCAGGCCCGCAGGTTAAGATGCGCCACACGCTGCACTGCATATTAATGACCTTGCCCATATCAAATATGTACTTACATATGTATATATATGTACATATGTATATGTATAACAGCCAGCCGCAGACCCACAATGCCGCCTTCCGTCCCCCAGCCGCAGCGCCGGTTAGCCGGCAGTGAGCGCAACTCCCACAGGGAATTTACGTGGTTTGTTTGAACTTCTTTACGTTTACCTTTTATTCCCCAACATTTTGCGCTATTTGCAGCCAAATGCTGGTGTGTGTGTATGTGCGGTAGAACTTCCAAAAGGCGCAAAAAAGGTTGCTTTCGTGATTTTTCGGCTTCGGCATAAATGCCGGCCGCAAAAGTGAATAAAAATGTCACGCTCGAGCACTTTAAATCATTGCATATTGGCTGACAAGCGTTCCGAAGTGATTGAATACAAAGCAATAAAGAAACAGAAGTAACAACAACAGCAAATAAAACGGTAACAATTGCTGACCAAACGGCGAGTTTGATATTCGAGCGTTTGTCTCGAGTGTTGAAAAGAATCTTTTGGCAAGCAAAAAAAAAAAAAAAGAACAAAACAAAAAATACATAAACTCGTACAAAAACAAAAAAAAAAACACTTTTAATGGTTTTATTGAATTTTGGTGAATTTGTTGTTATTAAAGAAGTCGTCTATCGCTTTTCGTAATGATAATGTGACCCAATTCTGCGGATCTACTGAGCGATTGCGCTGTTAGAATTTCTTTCTTTTTCTCTTTAGTGTATCTGGATTAGACATTAAGGGAATAACAATGTCTAGTTTAGAAATTAAAAAAAAATCGTATTCATATTCTTGTAGTTTCTCCGTTTTTTTTTATTGGCGTAGATGGCGCTTAGGAGGTTATCCGAGTTTATAACAACGCGCCAGTCGTTCTTGTAGAAGTTGGTCTTTGTTCGTCGAGAAAGGACGCTACTTCTCAATTGCCTGCTCAGTTCGAATTCCTTCTGGTTTCTCTTCGTCCCAAATGCCGCAATTTTGCTGTCTTAAATACCCATTAAGCCAAAAATGGGTTTCATCGCTGAACAAAGTTTGGCTCGAAAACATCTTCTCGGAACTTTTCAAGAGGCCATAGACCGAAGCGATGACGCTAAGGATTCAGTTCTTGTATAAGCAGTATTTTGTACGCTTTCAATTTAAGATCTCGGTGTAAAATACGTCAGTCTGGCGCCGAATCGACTCTCCACATTCTCCGTGTACACTCTCAGCTACGCCTGCTATATTTGCTTCACTGCGTGCTGGACTGAACGTGGTCTATTCATTCGAATTTTATCCAATAATAAATGCAGCGTTTCAAGTTGGGATGGGTGTTGCAAATAGTACACTCAGTAGGCCGATTATGTTGACCATAAGTGAAGCGAAGCGCTCAAAACCCATTCTTTAAAGAACTTGAATTTTTGTAATAGGTTTTCGTAATAAATTCAAACGTTGTTCAGGCGTAAGTCTCTCCGTGATGAAATGCCAAACAATACTAAACAAGATGGCATGACACGACTTACACGTGATTTGCCCTAACCTTTGGACGATATTTTCCTTATTCTGGATAGAATATAAATACAAACAATAACTAACGCTGAGTAGAAAATACAGAACTTATTCCCGTCAAGGTTAGTAAAACAAGATCAAAGCGGGAATGCCGGTCAACAAAGCTTTATATATAGTTTCCGAAACTTGTTAACCCATAAAGGATAATACTACTATGGTTGAATATCAGGTGGTTCAAGCTCATACAAGATTTAAGAAGCAAATAATGATCGCAATTGACGAAAAATATATTGTTACAATCGAATATTTCAGTGTTCTCAAGAGTAGATTTCTAGATGTGAGGAAGGGACTTGGTTGTAAAAGCTTTCGAACCAGGGAAGAGATGATCGTTGTAAAGGGGCGTATTTTTCGAGAATTTTGGAGAGGATCTAATGCGCTTACAAAGTTGCCTGCTTGGAGTGGGGAGATAATGGTCTCATTGTATCGATATAAGAAATGTGATTAATTCAAAAGTAGCTAAGTCACAGATAATACATTTTGTCACGTCCAGATATTGTAATAACAGATTGGTAGAATTGGTAGGAAACAAACAAATCAATTACATTAAGGGGTTAGGCCACTCTAGAGGACCACAAAATAGGCCTTTTTTGAGATTTGATTTTTTGGGAAAACTATTAAATAAATTTGGAGTTTAACAAAAGGGATTTATTATACATATGTGACCTGGTCTACGAAAAGAGGGCTTAGGTGTCAAAAAATCAATTTTTTAATTTTTTTTTTCAATTTTTTATTTTTTTATTTTCTTTACTATTTTTTTTTTTTTTGACACCTAAGCCCCCTTTTCGTAGACCAGGTCACATATGCATTTTTGACAAAATGGCGGGCCTTTAAAGGGACAAGTAACAATTTGGCCTAAAAAATTGTTCGAAATTTGTTAATAAAAAACAAACTATGCAAGATAAAAAAAAAAATCCTACATACTTCTGTAGATAATGTATTTCTGAATATGTTGTCAAAATTTCAACTGAAATTTACTGTAAATTGTTTGAGTTATGTTTCCGGCTAACTTGAAAAAAAAAAAAAGTTTTGAGATAAACTCGTTTAAAGTTTTAAGTGGGCTCGCTGCCGAACGAACGGCATTTAGAATTTTTTCCCTGTCATAATCATTCGGGATAACATTTATCAGACTATAATGTAACAATTGAAAAAAAAATCAATTTTCCGAAAATTCTAGAGTGGCCTACCCCTTAAAGTTAACTAAAAGAACTCGTAATTTTACTGATTATCTTTAAAAGCTTTGCGCAATGTTGGAATTTTTCCAAATTCCTTGTCCAAAATACAAAAAAGAAATTAACAATGCATACTTATGAATGTATGTATGTGTGCTCTTTCAATTCTATAGAATAAAATCGCTTGCAATTATCGAGTATAATTACCGAATAATGAATTACGATTGCTTGACTAATTACATACGAGTAATGAATTACTTAACTGCATATTGACAATAGCATGTGCTTGCAGACATACATATGTACGTTTAACCGACGAGCATAAAAAATTTGATTGAAAGTTATCCTCTTATATTGATACAAGTGTGTTTGTGTATATTTATGTATGTCTGTCGGTATATTTTGTACGGACATCGCGACGTTTGCGCATTTGAATGCAGTTCACTTGCGGACGTGACGATTGTCTGTTTGTTTTTGTTGTCGGCGCAAATTAATGTGCGACACTCCTTTCAACCATGCGATTTGTATGTGTTGTGTATGTATGTATGTATGTATGTATGTATGTGAGAAAATTTGCATACAAGTTTATAAGTTCACAAGTCCAACAGCCCGTCGGCAGTTCATCAGCTCAGCAGTCAGTCCGTCAATCGTTTCGCTGACCGTCAGTCACGCATTGATTTATGTATGTTTCGCCAACGAAATAATTCCATCAAACAGCAGTTCCCTAAAAGAATTGTTTGACATACATAAGTATGTACATACAAACAATTGTAATTAACATAATGTATTTGCACACACAACTGTTCGTGTGTATGTATGTGTGATTGCTGGCATATCGGTTTGATATTGTTTGCTCGTGTGAATTACAGTAGCGTCTGCTGGCAATTACACATACTTACTTGTAAAGATAATGGGTGATCCATTCGAGGTTCCCCACTTTTTTAAAGAAAAAACCCATAAACTTTAAATTTTGTGGGGAATGTTTACTATCATTCATATCTCAGTTGGTCCATCCGTTGCGTGCAATTTCCAATGTTTTGTTCGAGCATTTCGACTGATAACTGGCAAAAGACACGCGTAATATTTTGTTCGGTTTCGATTCAGACTTTAGACTTTACATATCCCCACAGGAAAAAGCCTACCGGTGTGATATCACACGATCTTGTTGGCCAATCAACAGGCCCAAAATGTGAAATTATCTGCTCACCGAATTGTGCTTTGAATAAATCCCTTGATTGATGCGATGTGCAGGAAGTGGCGCCATCTTGTTGAAGCCAAATGTCGCCGAGATCGCGAGCTTCAATTTCAGACATCAAATAGTCAGTTATCAACGCATGATAACGTTCGCTTTGGTGGTTACGTTCTTACCGAATGGATAAGGAGGAATATGGATGATTAAACCGGCCCACACACTACACCAAACCATTGCTTTTTCTAGATGACAAGACAGCCTTTCAATCTCTTCAGGTTGCTCTGCGGCCCAAATGCGGCAATTTTGCTTCTTTACATACCCATTGACTCAGAAATAGGACTCATCGTTGAACAAAATTTGTCTCGAAATTGTCGAATCTTCTTGGAACTTTAGAAGAGCTCATAGAGCGAAGCGATCTGGCTTGAGAAGGTCGAGCGGCTTCAGTTCTTGCACAAGTTGTATTTTGTACTCTTTCAATTTTAGATCTCGACGTAAAAGGAGCCAAGTCGTTCAATACGTCGGAATCGACTTTTTACGGTCTACGTGTACACTCTCAACTACGGCTGCTATCTGGATATGGTCTATTCGGTCGAATATTATCTAATAATAAATGTTGGGTCTCAAGATGGGTGATAGTGTTGCGAATAGCATGCTCAGTAGGCCTATTACTTATGCTGACCTTAAGCTGATGGACGTGAGTCCCTTGAAAACGTTGGTCAGGCGTAAGTCTCTTCACGATGAAATGCCAAACAATACTAAACAAAAACAACATGACAGGTTGACACGACTCATGCGAGATCTGTCAAAAAAAGGCTATTGAAAAAATTATATCTGCTTGGATCACCTGTTATATATATGTATATACATAATTGACCGCACATAACTTTATGTATTTCGATATCCATCCCACACAATCACACCTACCTTGACATCTATACACATGTAAAATCATACCTGAAAGTAGCAAATGCTTGCTGCCGCTTTGACTCATTTCGGGGAAGAACAAGCAGCAAACTCCGACTCAACGTCGCTTCATTGGCCGTTGTCGCACCACATCAGCGACGATTCTTTGCTGTGGCCGAATTGCTGGCAGAATTAAAATTCTCATTGCGTCACAAAACGAGCCAATTAATTTTGACTGTGTTGAATGCTGAGAAGCAATGCAAAAGTGTTGCTTGCGCCAAGTGAATCTATTCACACATATATATCTATGTAGAAATATACAAATGTATGCAATGTATGTACTATATTCTTGCATTAATCCCCCAAAATTTATTTATTTTAATTGGGGTTTAAAAACGTTCAACACATATGGTTATATGCCGTTACATGGTATTTTCTGGAAACTACAGAACTCGATTGGTAGTTTGTATTTATAAATTTGTTGTAAAATTACCTTTCACAGGGGCATTTCGTATAGCATAAAAGAGTATAAAAATATCTTAATCTTTATTTTGATCAGTTAGTTTAAATGTCAGCTATATGTAGGGTTACCAGATGTACTGATTTTTAGGACCCTCCGTACTGATATACTGATTTTTCAATGAAGTGCATTGATTTTCGGCGCAAACGCCTTTTTTCAAAAATTGTGCGGGATCCAACGAGAACAAACCTTTTTTACGGCCAGGTGTTCATTTCAATATCGAATGTATGCTGGTGGGAGAAATGCATAGGCATGCCTCTATCCGAAGGTACGTTAAATGACGGTCTTGCATTATCAGTTCACGTACGGCATCAATGTTATTTTGGCACCCAAAGGCTGTTTTTGGGAAAAACCGAGCGAGCGTCGGCCACGATTGAATTCGTTGTACCAGTTTTTCACAGTGCTATAGGATGGTGCTTCATAGCCATACAAAGATTTTAGTTCATCGATGCACTCTTGTCGTGATAATCCACGTCGAAAATTGTGAAAAATGATCGCACGAAAATGTTCACGAGTTAATTCCATTTTTGGGCTGAGATGAATTTTTTAATTCCCTGTAAATAAAACAATTCACGATTAAATGACAAAACGTTCCCGAGTGATGTTATGCTTTAAAAAATGTCAAACTTTAGATGACTTTATACAATGCTGGAAGATAATTAAATTCTACCAATTTGAGACGCTGGAATTTGTGATCTATCTGTACCCTGCTCCTTTTCTTTTTACTTTTGTTTTTTGCTTTTTTGATGGAAATGTACTGATTTTTCGCTGGACCGATCTGGTAACCCTTGCTATATGCTATAGTAGTCCGCTGTGAACGGCAACTGTACATCGATGAACCTAATTAGGGACTAGTGTTTATCGATGGTATGGGAACGGTCTTAAATGACTCCAAGTCGAATTTCGGGAAAGTCGTCCAAAATCAGTTGCCGTTTCGGAAACTATTAATTCTGTGGACAAAGTAATTTTTTCGGGGAGATAGAGGGCGCTATAGGTTTCAGTGGGATAAAGCATACATTAAATATTGTATGAAGATTTGACTGTAAAAAATTGTTCACGTTGAATCCCAGATAACTTGTCAATCGCTAAAAAAGGCTCATGTCGATTCACGTCTATGGCATCGTGAAAGATGACGAAACGTGGATTTACGAGTAAAAACTCCGAAAGTTAAGAGCAGTACACCGTACGGGTATGGCAAAATGAGCCGACCCAATAAAAGTTGTGCGAGTTTTAACCCTTCGATTGAAACAACTATATTTCTTAACACTTCAAAACATCTATTTGATGAGTTATCCACCATATAATCCTGACTTAGCACCAAAATACTTTCAAACGTGAAAAACAAACTGAGAGGCCAAGCGGGTTTTAGGCACCTGCTGAGGCGATTGATGCTATCAGAATTTATGTTTTGGAGATGCATAGGTCAAACAGAGCGGAAATAGGGACTTTGACGGTTTTAAAAAAAATTTATTTCAAAATTTAAAATGCTGGGGGAAAATTTCCTTTTTACAAAATTTTTCCAGTTGATAATACTGTCTGAAATTAGGGCGCTGACGAAAGTGTTCAGTATATTTCGTTCTGCTCGCCGTGTGTTCGGTGCCATCCGTTCATCTACCATCACATTTTTTGTTCTCAACGAGTTTGTCGTTATTCCAAGGTATCGGTACTATTTCTACTTTTGTGGTGATGATATTCGTTCCATTTTTCGTCAACGTCCTTAGTTTCGTTATATCAAATGCTAACAAGTCGGTGGAGGTCCTTCCGCTTATTATTATACAGCCTCGTCTGAAAAGGTGTGTCGGTACTACCCTCAGAGCAGTTGTGCGATAAACTTTTTGTAGAGCCTTACTTCGGTTATTCTTCCCCAATGAGTATGACAGGTTCTGCTCAATAACACAAGACATTTATCGGCCAAAGAACATCTGTTTGAAGGCGAGCTAAAGTGAGAAGGTGAAAATCTCCTTCACAGGGTTGTGCGCTGGGTTAGAGACCCGCCACGAAAAAAAAAACACACCCAATGAAAATACTCGGCTAAAATCGTGAAAGCAGTGTCAACGTCAGTAAAGAATTGTCAATATTAAATTGATTTTTTATTCAGCTGTGTTTCTAAACAGATGGTTTATCATTCTGTGCTTATCTTCAGTGTCTCGCACAGAGTTTATCGCAGCGACGTCGTCTGCGGAGCGAACTAGGCATGTAACGTCGAGGCTTAATATTCCGTCGTAACTGACATTTCAAAACTTTGGGCCGGGATAGATACCTGCGCAGCTCCAGCAATGTTCCATATTTACTATTTTCAGAATCTTTTAATGGAGAATTAGAATCCGAAGCACAGTTGAGAATAAAACCTGAGCTAAACATTTCTCGTATATTATAAAAAAAATGTAATAAATGATCTCCAAAATTACATTCGAGTCTCGACGTCAGAAAGTCGTTAAGCTGGTAAGAATATATTGAGAATAACCCACGCCTCTAAAGATTACGCCACCTAATTTGTCAACTGCTATTTGACAGCTCATTGTTAATTGATTGCTAATTACCAGCCGCAAAAAATATTAATACTTGGTTGCCAGTGCCTCACACCACTTACCGACTTATAAAATGATAAGCAGAAGATTGCAAACTGCATTAGTCAGCATAAAGTGGATGAATAATGTGCAAGTAACAGCGGATATGCCGTTATGAGTGAAAGTGAGAAAGATATAAGAAATAGGCGAAGCAGAACATAAAGAAGAGGCTGCGAGATGTAGGCTGACAGTCCGGCTCATCAAGTTGTAAGAGAATGTCTCATTATTAGCCGTCAGCAACAGTAAATCTCATTAATTTTAAGAATACGGAAATTTCAGCACGTAAGCGAGAAAAAAATAATAGCCTACTGTGAGTGAACAAGCCATTGTCCTTCATTTTGCATCGCCGTAAAAGTGATCGCATGTCAAGATTGTATGAATTATGCATGCTGGCGGAAGGGCATAAAGGTCTCCGCGTCACATATGTAAGAGCATATGTGCTTACATACATACATATGTATGTATATCTTTTTTTGTAAAGGAATGTGGAACAAGTTCACCGGCTATTTTCAGAATTCCCTATATTTTGATAATTGCAGTTTTTTTTTTATTCCCAATTATTGTGCAGTTTTCGAAGGTTTGGGAAATTACTGTTGGAAAGATTAAACGACGGAATTAGAAAGGAAGAGTTAAGTTCTGACATAAGAAGCCGAACTTTACACAACCTCGCAAATTTACGAGAATCAACGATGTCCTAAAGATTTCCACTTGCGACGAAGACCGATAATTATTTACCACGAAAATGAAAGCTCTCACACATCGAACGAAACAACAACATTTTTGAGCACTCTAAACATCGGCTTGATGAGTCATCCATCCATAGTTCCAATTTGGCACCTTCTTTTATTCTTTTTGCTCCCGTACGTAAAAAGTTAAAATTAAATGCCAACGGATTTCGACACCTGAGAGACAGCTGATGCGTTCAGGTCTTTGTTAAGGCAAAGTGCTTTTAACTTTTCGTATTCCCACATCATTATCGGTCGCCTAAGTGCTAAATGAATCCAGTCCAACGGTGGATCAAGTCTAGGGTCTCTGCTGATAATTATTGGCTAGACAAGATCAGTCTCTTGGAAAAATATGTTGCAAAATTAGATCGAAAATCTAAGTAGTATAATTATAGTTATAGTTATAGTTATAGTTATAGTTATAGTTATAGTTATAGTTATAGTTATAGTTATAGTTATAGTTATAGTTATAGTTATAGTTATAGTTATAGTTATAGTTATAGTTATAGTTATAGTTATAGTTATAGTTATAGTTATAGTTATAGTTATAGTTATAGTTATAGTTATAGTTATAGTTATAGTTAAAGTTATAGTTATAGTTATAGTTATAGTTATAGTTATAGTTATAGTTATAGTTATAGTTATAGTTATAGTTATAGTTATAGTTATAGTTATAGTTATAGTTATAGTTATAGTTATAGTTATAGTTATAGTTATAGTTATAGTTATAGTTATAGTTATAGTTATAGTTATAGTTATAGTTATAGTTATAGTTATAGTTATAGTTATAGTTATAGTTATAGTTATAGTTATAGTTATAGTTATAGTTATAGTTATAGTTATAGTTATAGTTATAGTTATAGTTATAGTTATAGTTATAGTTATAGTTATAGTTATAGTTATAGTTATAGTTATAGTTATAGTTATAGTTATAGTTATAGTTATAGTTATAGTTATAGTTATAGTTATAGTTATAGTTATAGTTATAGTTATAGTTATAGTTATAGTTATAGTTATAGTTATAGTTATAGTTATAGTTATAGTTATAGTTATAGTTATAGTTATAGTTATAGTTATAGTTATAGTTATAGTTATAGTTATAGTTATAGTTATAGTTATAGTTATAGTTATAGTTATAGTTATAGTTATAGTTATAGTTATAGTTATAGTTATAGTTATAGTTATAATTATAATTATAATTATAATTAGAGATCTAGTTAATTATTTGTTTGGTAGGTTGGAAAGGAAGGTCGCAAACGTTCTCGCTTTCAACCGCTTTTAAGAAGTTATTATTCTCAAAATGGGCAGCGCAATGAGGCCCAACTAAGCAACTTTCCAGAACTTCACCCTGAATGTACGATTTGTTTTGTACTGAACATTAGAAATCAAAAAATACTCCTTGTTTGAATTGACGAAAGCAAAATATTCGGAGAGTTAACTTTCCATCTTCTTCCGATGCCACTTTACCAAGTTTTCGAATATGAGATCTTCGACGTAAATGGTGTGTGTTGACCTTTATATCTCGCAGCATCTCAGCTTCTCGGACTGACGTATGGAACATCGAGATGTTAAATTGAAAGCGAACAAAATATAGCTTGTGCGAGAATTGAAGCTACTCGACCTTGCTAAGCGGCATGAATTCGATCTATGGGCTTTTGGAAAGAAGATCCGACTTTTTCGAGCCAAGTTTTGTTCAGTGATGAGACCCATTTCAGGCTCAATGGGTATGTGAGCAAGCAAAACTGTCGCTTTTGGGATGAAGAGCAAGCTGAAGAAATTGAAAGGCTGCCATTTCATCCAGAAAACTCTTATCCTTACATGTCCATATTTCTTCAAAAATGATGCCAGTGAGATCGTAATCGCCAATGGCGACCGTTATCGTACCATGATAACTGACTATTTGATGCTTCAAACTAAAGCTCGTGATCTTGGTGTCATTTGGTTTAAAAAAGACGGTGCCACTTCCCACATATCGTAGCAATCAAGGGATTTATTCAAAGAACACTTCGTTGAGCAGATAATTTCACATTTTGGGCAGGTCAATTAGTCACCGAGATCTCGTGATATCATACCGTTAGACTTTTTCTTGTAGAGATAAGTATGTTAAGTCTAAAGTCTATGCGGATAAGCCCACATCAATTCAGGCATTGGAGCGAAACATCACGCGGGTCAATCGCCAATTACCAATCGAAATTCTCAAAGAGTCATCGAAAACTAGACTCAACGGATGGACCATCTGAATCGTAGTCGCGGCTAACATTTGAAAGAGATAATCTTCAAAACCTAAATGCCAAAGAACGTTGTTTCGAAAGATAACAAACATTTTCCATTAAATTTGAAGTTTCTGTGTTTTTTTCTTAAAAAAAAGTTGTGAGCCCAATTGTAGAAGAATACTAAGCAATGTTTGGATTAAAAATGCAGACACCTCGGCTAAGGTCAATGTTAAGTTATCCTTTCAAGGTCTCGAAGAACATAAAAACGTTACAAATTTCATTCAAAAAACGATAAAAGTTATAAAATTTTATTTCGGCACTTGCATTTTCAATGATGTGGTTTATTATGTCTCGACGGTTCTTTTTTCTATTTTTTGTTTTTGCATTGCTTGCCATTAGAAGCGGCACAATGTACACAATATGAACGTGTTTAACCCCAAAAAAGTGTGATTATTGCGCAGGCGGCTCGGAGATTTTGAGAAATCTTAAACGCTTGCCGATAACATCTGTGGGACGTGAGATGATGAGACAACAACAATAAATAATAATAATTACAATGCAATGACATGAATAACAAGAGCAACAACGATAATAACAACATTAACCGCAACAGCAACAATAACCTTAAGTTGTTGAAATGTTTGTAAATACACAGGCACGCACACACATACACACACGCGAAATAAATAGATAAACAATACGACTGCCAGCCGCACGAAATCACTACGAAAGAAAAACGAGTTAAGAAAGCGAAACTACAACAACAGCACAGCGGTATGGTAGAATCGTGCGACGCTGTTAGCCGCTGTTAATTAGCAGTTTACGTTAGCAGCAGCAGAGGATAATGCTGTAAACGGCAGCGCAGACCTGCTGCCAATAGCAACAGTAACCAAGACAACAACAACAACAACAACAACACCACGGCAAACGAGCTGCGTACGATCCTAATCCGTTCGGGCGAGGTTGCTCATCCGCACCGACGCCGGCGTCGCCGTTCGGCTCACAAATAGCAACGCGCTGCGTCGGCGCGATTGTTGCTAATTTGCGCAGCGCGCTTGCTGCTGCGCGCGCATGTTGAACGTTGGCGCGCAGTCGCTGCTGCAGCCACTTTTCGCTTTTTATTACGCGCTCAGGTGTTGCTGGCTGTCGGCCCGGCCGCTGCTGCAGGTGTTGTGGTCGTTGCCGACTTTAGCCAAGTTGAGTCTGTTTTTGGCTGCGCTGCGGTAAGGTTCTGAAAATCTCCTGGCGTTTCAACTAAGCGAATTGCCAACGACAAAGTAAATACTAGTGAAATACAAAGTGATCACATGAAGTGTGGGCCGAACATAAAGTGCAACATTTGACTTGCGTAATAAGGAAAATTAGCTTAAATTCGTTTGTGTGCGCGTAAACGGCACGGCCACGAAGTGCGACGCCTGCGCCCAGGCGTTTGAAGTTTTCGCAAATTATTTTTCTTTATTTTTCGCAAATGTATTTTCCATAATTTATGTAATTTTTATTCCAAATGTGTTCGCGAAGGTCTTAAATTGTTTTTCTCCATATGCGCTGCATTTCATACAGACAACTTTGTATGTTCATGTGTATGTGTGTGTGCGCGTATGTATGTATAAGTGACTTTTCGTGCGTTGCAATAGAGTTTTCGAATCCGTTGCAGTTCGCGATTTTCTCAACGTTTTCGCTTTCGGTTTAGCGTTTCTAAAGCCTACGCGTGTATGCGCGCGTGTCTGTGTTTGTGCGCGCGCTAGTTTTCGTTCGGTGTGTTATGTGCGCGGTTATACTATATTGTGGTTTTTTCTTTCAGCAATAATTTAAAGTCTAAATTTTACGTTTTTCTACTTTGTTATTGACTCTAACAATTTGTAACATTTTCATTCCATAAGTTGTTGTTGTTGTCTAGTGCTTAGCTTATACACGTATATGTCTTCATATGTACGTGTAATATTTTATGAATTTTTTGTGCTTTTCAATTACGAGTTTATTATTATTATTGGTATTTTTTACTACTTCACGCAGCTACAACTACGCAAAGTGGAATAGAAATTTTTGCAACGAAACCGAGTCGGTTTTACAGAAATTCAAGCAAAATTGTTTTCCAGGTGAGTAACATTCATTGATTCAGCTAGAAAGTTAAAAAACCAAATAAAATTGATTGGTGGATATAAATAAAACATTATGTAAAATAAAAAAATGAAATCAAGTTAAATGAAATAAAAAATTAGAAAAAAAAAATATATTGAATGTAATTAAAATAAAAATATATTAAATTCAGTTAAATAAATAATTAAATAAATAATAAAAATAATATAACATAAAAAAAAATCATAATAAAATAATAATTATTAATAAATTCAAATAAAATATTTAAAAAAATGAAAAAAAACTAGTAAAATAAAATATATTGAGAATAAAATAAAAAAAAGAATATATAATAAGGTAAAAAAAAATAAAGTTGAATAAAATTTAATAAAATAAATAAAAATATAAAAATTAAATAATAATAATAGTTAATATCAAATAAATCTAAGTAAAACAAAAACAAGAAAAAAAGTTAACGTCGGCCGCATTGAAGCTAATATACCCTTCACAAGTGCATTTCTTTTAGTAACTATGTGTTCAGTTTGTATGGAAGCTATATGCTATAGTACTCCGATCTGAAAAATTTTTTCGGAGATTACATTGCTGCCTTAGAAAATAATCTATAGCAAATTTTGTGAAGATATCTTGTCAAATGTGAAAGTTTTCCATACAAGAACTTGATTCCGATCGTTCAGTTTGTATGGCAGCTATATGTTATAGTGGTCCGATATTGGCAGTTCCGACAAATGAGCAGCTTCTTGAAGAGAAAATGACGTTTGCAAAATTTCAAAACGATATCTTAAAAACTGAGGGACTAGTTCGTATATTTACAGACGGACAGAAAGACAGTCATATTAATCATTTATAGGGTCTCCGACTCTTAATTCTGGGTATTACAAACTTCGTGATAAACTTAATATACCCTGTTCTGTTTAAATATAAATTATTAATAATATACTAAAAAAAAAATTATATACACTAATATAAAAAAATAAATATAAAAAATAAATATAAATAAATTCAAATAAAACAAAATAATTAATGAATAACCATCTATTAGAAAATGAAAAGTATAAGACCATTATGGGTTTCGAAAATTAAAAATAAAATAAATAATTAAATAAAAATTAAGCGCCAAATTATTAAAAAAAAAATATGTATGTTGTATATATTTTATTTTTTCATGAACATTTTCGAACATATATTTTTAAATAAAAATCAAGTTATGAATTTCAAAAGATTGCAATTTTTTTCTACATATTGAATGTACAAATTTTTGTAAATATGATTCAAAAATTAGAAATTGATCCAGTGAATAGTTTCGGACATATGAGCATATTTATTTAGCACTCTTTGCCCCAAACGTCGCTTTCAAAGTCGATGAGAAAAATGTCTGTGCCTCAGCTTCATCAAGTAATACTAAATAAAAAGAATAGGATTTTTTATAATAATTTCGCTTTTTAAGTATTTTGTAAGTATATATTTTTACTCAAAACCGAATTTTCGCCATTTTGTCAAGTATCAAAATTTTATTTAGCCCTTCGACTATCACTAATTGTAATAGTGTTTTTTTTCGTTTTTTGAATTTGATATATTTGTAGGCAGAAAAAGCTTGAGCATTCCTAGATAGTTTACAATATTCAATGTATCATAATTTGGGATTAACATTAGCAGTCCAATTCAACCCTAACTTCACTTTACTAAAATTTTGTCAGACTCTTTGTCCTATGAGATTTTTCTTCTACAATTAGCTAAGTAACTAATAATTATTTAAAAGCTTGAGCGATCGAGTCTTCCACTTCTCATTATTTTTGAATTACAATTGTAATAACAACAATACAATACAATAATTTTCCACCTTTATAGCCTTTACTAAGTATTCGTATAATTATTGAAAGTGAACGCTATTACAACTATATGTTCTTCGATCAGTGTTATCTAATCATAATTTTTAGAACTATTGCAATTAAGTTTAAGAACATCAGAGAAGCCATCCTAACTTAAATTATTTAGTATTACTGACAGAAATTGGCAGTGGCAGTCGCGAACGGATTTTTCGGCAATATTGATCTTTCCGTAGTATGTGCATTATATTTCGGTATATTAAGGATGATTCATTTCGAGTTTTCCCTACTTTTTTTTTTAAAGAAAAAACACAGAAACTTCAATTTATTATTATTCGAAAGAGCATTCTTTGGCATTTATTTTCTGAAAAATATCTCTTTCAAATGATGGCCATGTCTATGACTCAGATGGTCCATCCGTTGAGTCCAATTTACAATGACTCATTCGATCTATTCGACTAGTATCCGGCGAATGACATCCGTGATGTTTTGCTCCAAGGCCTGAATCGAAGCGGAATTGTCCGCAAAGGCATTCGACTTTACCTATCCACACAGGAAAAAGTGTAATATCACACGATCTTGGTGGCCCATGGGCCGGCTTAAAACGTAAAATTAAGTGTCGGCGAGATTATGACTTTCAATTTCAAGGATCCAGTACCATAATCGGTTATCTTGGCGCGATAACGGTCGCCATTAAAAATTACGCTCTAATCGGCATAATTTTTCAAGAAAAATGGACCGATGATTCTACCGGTCCGCAAACCACAATAAACCGTTCTTTTTTTAGGATGAAATGGCAGCTCATGAATCTCTGCAGATTGCTCTTCGTCTCAAATGCGACAACTTTGCTTGTTTGCATACCCATCGAGCTAGAAATGGTCCTCATTGCTGTACAAAATTTGGCTCGAAATTATCGCATCTTCTTGGAACTTTTCAAGAGCCCATAAAGCGATGCGATGTCGTTTTGGAAGATTCTGCGACTTCAGTTCGTAAACGAGTTGAATTTTTTACGTTTTCATTTAAGGATCTTGAAGTTAAATGTGCCAAGTCGTCATACCGAGTTGCTGCGAACGGTGCCGAATCGACTCTCCACGCTATATTTTCTTCACTACGTGTTGGACGTGATCTCTTCGGTCGTATCTTAACCAATAATGAATGCCGGGTCTAAAGATGGGTGATGATTTTGCGAATAGTACGCTCAGTAAGCCGATTATGTTGACCATAAGTTGAGCGAAGCGCGAAACACATTATCTACCGAACTTGAATTTTCGTACTCGTAATAAAGCTGACCGATTTAAAAACTTTCTTCAGGCGTGCCAAGTGTCTAACTTGCTATAAATTTCTTTGTTTTTCTTGATGCCTAAGTTTCATATATGAAAATTTTGTGCCCAATTTTTTCATGACGTCAGAATAGCGATGCTCTGCGTGAGTCAACAATGAGCAGTAATTATATAATAATCTACTTTGCTTTCAAACGAAAACTACGACCACAAAATTGATTGAAAATCTCAAAGCCTGGAATTCATCATTTTTTCCACTCAACTATGCGATACGTTGCGAAGTTGACTACTAGTTCTCATACGGTTTATCAAGGTGTAACGTTGTCTAAAATAAACCTAAAATCACATTTCATTCTCTTCTAAACTTAAACAAACTGCTTCTCATGAGTTCAACAGCTATTTGTCATACACATTTTTTGCTAAAATCTAATTTTTTTTTGTTTTGCTATCATCTCTCTTGTTAAACTATTTATGGCTGCACCTTAGTTTTCTTTTCACATAGGTTTTCTGATTTTAGCATTTAACTATTACTAAAATTGATTTTCATCTTTCCGTTGGGAATTTTCGTTTTGTTGTTATTTCAGTAAAAGTCAACTCACCTATAATGGCCGATTAGTTGAGTCGTTATTTGTGTAATCAGCTATTAGCACCTTGTATAGTTGCTAGTTACTCTTCTGAGATGTCTGGATGTCTGAGAGTGTTTCGAGGTCTAAGTGTTTGTATGTATATTTTAAAAATAGCCATTATCACATGTCAATGCGTGTACGTGCATTTGTGTTTGTACCAAATATAGCTGTATGTGTGCGCACTTAAACTTGAAATATTTGAGGCCAATTCGCAAGTCATGAGGTGACTACACTGAGGGAATTTTTTCCTTCGTTTTATTTGTTTGTTTATTTTCGGTTCGATCACGTGCTAACGATTAATATCAACAACGCAAAGTCCAAGGAAAATAAAAATAAAACAAATGTAAAAAAATTATTTTCTTCCGCTTGGATTTAATCATGTAAGCTTGGTTTTATTTTATAGATGTGAAAATTAGTAGAAAAATTTCACTTTTTAACTTAACAGTTCTGCGAAGAAAATTTCTATATTTATTTAAATTTTTGTTAGAACTTAAACCCTTGATGACTTCCGTATGCATTTGAGCACATTAAGAAAGAAATATCAATATTCTAGTCTTTGGTCTACAAAACAAAAAATACAACTGACTTAGGAGCTATTGATCCATCTGCAGAACTCAATTATCGAACCAAGTGACGACAGTAATTGCTATTTTCGGAATATGGAACACTTTGAGGAACAAAACAATATTCAATTTTTTTTGTTTTTGAGTCGAAAGAAAAGAAATACAAAGAGCTACAATTATGCACTAAAACTAACATAAGAAATCTGGAGACCATACTAAATGTCTCTCTCCCTGAAATATCGTAACAAAAAAAAAAATTATATCTTCCTCTCGTTGCCACCACATTTCAAATCGAACAGCTGAGTCGGAGTGCCGTGGCTCTTGATTGTATCTATCTACAATCTACCGCTCCACATTGTAATACAGGTATGATACGTACGAATAGAGACTTTTCATACCAGAATAGGGTTACCGACTTCATCCTTTTACTATTTCCTCTGGCTTCCTTAATATCTGATTAAAAAACTTACCTTTTTATGTCGCATATTCAATTTTTAATAGCCGTCTCAAAAGATGGTCGGGAGATCGAGAAATCGGTCTTTTAGCTGTCAGCTTTTATTATATTCTTAAATCTGAACTGCGGGCTATAATCTATTTTACGCCGTAAAAACCGTTAACGTGGTTATAGCCGAGTTTACAATAGCGCGCCCGTCGTTCTAACTTGGTTTTCCCCTCCTTCTGCTTACCTCGTGGTTACTGCGTCAAATTCCCTTGGTCTTCCTCTTCTTACCATTGTGGTTACTACGTCAAATGCTCTCATAGCGGTTCTCGGACGACGTGACCTAACCAGCATAGCCGCTGTCTCTTAATTCGCTGAACTATGGCAATGCCGTCGTACTTAGTCCAGAGTAGCAGCTGTTGGAAAGAGTTATTCTGCGTTGGATTTCGAGGTTGACATTGTTGTCGTCATTAACGCTGGTTCCAAGACAGACGAACTTATGTACGACTTCGAAGTTATGTCTGTCAACAGTGATGTGGGAGGCAAGTTGCGAGTGCGACGACTACTTGTTTGATGATAGAAGATATTTCGCTTTGTCCTGGTGCACTACCAGACTTATTTGCTCCGCTTCCTTATCCAGTGTGGAGAAAGCAGAACTAATGGTATCAATAACGATATCAATATCATCGGCCTACGCCAGCAGCTGGACACTTTTAAAGAAGATTGTACAGGCGTGGAGAGGTCCTTCTCGACCCTGATACGGAGCTTTTGGTGTTGCTCAACGTCAGCTTACACAGCCTTATTAGTTTTGCGGAGTTACCAAGTTCAGACAGAGCGGCATAGAGGCAGTTCCTTTTGATGCTGTCGAAGGCGGGTTTAAAATTGATGATGAGGTGGTGTGTGTCGATCTTCCTTTCACGGGTCTTTTTCAAGGTTTGGCAAGTGGTGAAAATCTGGTCGATTATAGATTTTCTAGGTTTAAGGCCACACTGATATGGTTCAATCAGTTTGTTTACGATTGGCTTCAGTATTTTACACAGTACGCTCGAAGGAGGAAGTGGCACGGTGCAATATCAGGTGAATACGAGGAGTGGTTAATGGTTAAAATGCGATTTTTGGTCAAATAATCGGTCACAAGCGTCGATCAAATGTTGAATTCTGGCAATTTTTGGTCGTCAGTCAATTTGTGCGGAACAAAGCATGCACACACATTTGGCTTAGTTCGGTCAAAATTCGATAAATCGATGTTCTGGAGTGATTCAATTCCATTTTCATGAATTTCAATGATGATTTTGGTTGATTTTTGATGAACGCTCAGTTTCGATGGAATTTCCGACGATCTCGAATTTGGATTGGCCCACATGCTGATGATTCATGTCCTCACGATCTCTTTGAAAATGTTGAAACCACTCGTGTACTCTGCTACGGAATATGCAATCATCGCCATAAACTTGTTTCATCAATGGAAACGTTTCGGTCAAAGTTTTCCCAATTTTTTAAAACAAAATTTAATGTTGGCTCTTTGTTCGAAGCACATTTTCGCACCAATACACAAACATACTGACAACGCAATAACTTCACTTCCAATCTATGAAATTGCATGAAGTTCTCACTGGACAATCAATAAAGATAGCAGATTCTAACGCACCAGTCGACATATAGACGGCGCCACCAGAGGGCGCTAGATTCAACAATATTGGAACCCAACTTGTAATCCGCGATTTTTGGATACGTCCATTCGTTTCCAGCAAGCTGCTTCTTTGTCGGAATCCCCGATATCGGACCACTATAGGATATAGCTGTGATATAATCTGAACGATTGGAATCAAGTTTTTGTATGGAAACACTCTGTGCCAAATATATTATGGTACAAGATCACGTTACAATCTCCCAAAAAATTATTCGTATCGGTTAGCTTTAGCATTTGGCTGTCTTCCAAATTGACAGATCATCAGTTTTTATATGAAAAACTGAGTGAGGTGTATATTTGTAAAATTTTGAACCTTATACAGAGAGTTTGGGCTGTAGCCTGCAACTTATGTCGCTGAGTTATGTTCTTTTTTTTCATATTTAATTTTCATATTTATAAAAATTAGAAAGAAAAACTGGTCCAATCCAACAACAGCTTTGAAACACTCTTGCAATATCACGCCCGCGGGACTTCTGCGAACTACGATGGCGACAAAGTTCAATTTCACAAATCCATTACCAACCGGAATTGTCAGAATTGAGACTTCTCGGGGTAAAAAACTACAACCAAGCACACATACATACATATAAACAAGTGTATGTGTATGTGTGGGGCTTATTTATGAAAGTGCATTTGAATGTATGTGTGTGTGTGTCGGCGGGTATGCGGATGTAGTGCAGCAGCTGCTACATGCCAAAGCGCCAACAGCGACAAACCATTTCTCAAAACTTTGCTCCACTCTGCTCCACTCTGCACTCGCACTTTGTTTACGCTCCTCGAGAGCCATTCATCATTTTCTGCAACCGTTGCCACATTGTTGTTGTTGCGTTCGCATTGTGAAACACTGTGTTCGAGTGTTCGTCTGTGTGTGTGTGTGTGCGTGTGCACACCTTTCTTCTCTCCTGCCGCGAAAGCTAGTACTATCGCTCGATATCTTGTTGTTGTTTCTAAGTACGCCTGTTTGCCTAGTCTGATGTTGTTGGTGTAATTGCGTTGGTTTTGTTGCCAAGATTGCGAAATTTTAAGTGCATTTTGCAGCAAGTATTATATTTGCTGGCTGCGCCTAATTCGCATTCTAAGCGCGCGAACGTGTCGCATATCCAGAATGATGATTGCGCGCTTGTGTGTGTGTGTGTGTAGTGCGCATTGTCTTAGCAATTGGTTGCATAAATGTTCGCATATTTTTAGACATTGATGTAATTACATATATATAAGAGATATAGAGTATGTGTGTTTATGTGTGTGTATACATATGTGTGTCTGTGTATTAGAGTGGTTCAACAGAGGAATGTTTTTTTCGCCTGGTGCTCCGAAAAATAGGTTTTTAGACAACTCTAAACAAGTCTTTCCAAACATGAACTTTTAATTGTAACGGGAAGTTACTCCGTTTCTAAGCACCTAATTTTCAGAGTACCAAGCGAAAAAAAATTTATTTGACGCACCCTAAAGTGTATCCGATAAATGATTTTTTTAAAATTAAACCCACCCTAATGTGAATATGTAAGTGCGTTTAGCTAAAAAATATTTTTCTTTATCCCACCCTAATGCGTATCCCCAAATGCGTTTAGCTGCAAATTTTGTTTCTTTAACCCACCCGAATGTGTATCCATAAGTGCCTTTAGCTTCAAAAAATAATATTTTTTTAAACCCACCCTAATGTGTAACCCTAATTGCGTTTAGCTTCCAAAGCATATTTTCCTTCAACCCACCCTAATGTGTAACCCTAAACGCGTTCAGCTTCCAAAGTATATTTTCCTTCAACCCACCCTAATGTGAATATGCATGAGCGTTTACCTACAAAAACAGAAATTATATTTCATTGACCCACCCTAATGTGTATCCGTAAGTGCGTTTAGCTGCAAAAGGAGCTATGCATTTGCGGTGAACGCTAAACTTCGCAGGCAAATACGCTATGCTTATAAGTACATACATATACATACATATATACGATAGTTGTATGTATGCAGACCCCTGTCATTGGCTTGATCGCTGGCATGGCGGCTCAGTTTGGCAGCTGGTAGCGCTCATTGCATACGAATTGCCACAAATCCCAAATGTCAATGGGAAGACAGTCGCTATGGCTCAACTATTTATGTGCAATAGAAATATATACTATATGTGTATATAATATATATGTATGTATGTGTATATACAATATATGTGCATATTGTGACAACGGCGTTGACGAATCGTCTGTGGCTCACAGTGGTTAGCAACATTATTGACACTTTGTTAGTTCGTGTTTTGTGCTGGTGTGAGTGTGTAATTTTGATATTTTATTGGAAATTTTACCCCATAGGAATTACTTAAGTCCCTCTGGGTTATTGGATAATGCATTTTAAAGTAAACACTCTCTGTGGTATAACAATGAATTGGTTGTTCAAAATATCCTTTAAATGGCAGATGGATGAATGGAACGCCAAATGCCATTATATGTGAAGTATATCTGATTTCTCCGATTTCCATAAATTTTGCGGATTTTTTTTCTCGAATACCACCAAAGCTGTCTCAGCGGATATTGTCAGCGCCTACACTATTGGCAAAAAAACACAATTGATTTCCACAAGGTACTCTTGATGCGACCTTCCACCAGCTAAATCATTCGCCATAGACTGGGAAAGGTAGTAATCACTTGGTGCCAGGTTGAGACTATAAGATGAATACATAAAACCTCTCAAGCAACAAACTCCACAGGACTTAGTCTAACGGCGTCAAGTCGCACGACCAAGGCGGCCAATTGACTGGACCATTTCGTGAGATAACATTCGCTGTGTGACTTGTGGTGCCCTCCTAGTGGAGCCACATAATGTCCAAATCCATTTTATTCAATTTGGACCAAAAATATTCGGTTATCATTGGGCGGTAGTAGTCTCCATTCACAGTAACGAGACGGTACTGATCATCACGGAAGAAGTACGGCCCAATGACGCCGCCGGTCCATAAACCACACCAAACCGTAATTTTTTTGGGATGCAATATTAAAAAGCTTCATCGTATACGGATCATTTCCAAGTTTTTGCTCAATCCAATTCACCAACTTATGACGATTCAAGCGGCTTCAGTTCTTGCATCAATTTTATCTTGTAAGGATGTAGGCCAAGATCTTTTTGAAAAATTCGCCACAGCGATGTCTCAGAGATGCTCAATGCCTGAGAACGACGTGTGAGAGACTGAATTGGGGTGTTCCTCAATTGATGCGCTAGCGGCAGCAATATTGGCGCCACTACGGGCACTTCTTTGTGTCATTGGCACGGTAACATTTTGTACTGTGCCAGCGCATTAAAATTTTTCCACCAGAGTCTCAATTGTTGATCTCAAAAGACGATTATGATGACCATAAAATGAACATAGCGCTCTTAAAGTTGAGGCTCGACACGTTGTTGGATCGTATATGTATATGTCGTTGGATCGTATATAAATGTCAAAATTTATGCGGTCGTTTGATGTCCCTGTCGGTCTACTTTTGTAGCGTCACTATTGAAAAATCCGTTACAGATCAGAAATAATAGTTTGGCCTTAGAGGAGAAGCACATAATAGATGATTCCTTCATAATCTAAACATAAACTTAAGAAAACCCTCCTGATCGTCAATCCTGAATTGGACTCCATTTGCGCGGCAGCCGCAATTCGATAGCCACCGTTTTGACTTGATAGGCGGTAAGTAACAAACTTTTTGTCACCAGTTAACATCTGCGGACTGTAATTCCATGAAGTTTTTTCGCATTTCCCCGTGTGAGCTTCTGTTTATTCACCGCCTTCAGCGTCTAGCTGCCGAGCAGTGGACATAGCGCTTACATGACACCCAGTACTTTATCGAAATTTTGTACAACTGGTCTTCCAGTGCGTGACATCAAAATTACACGAACGAAATCGACGAAAGACGGATTATTAGCTGGGTTGGAATTTCTTTTAAGAGATCGTTTCTTCCTAACGTTTAGAAGCGTAGCCAACTATTGGAAATATACCGGATTCCTTGTTACTACACCTAATATATTGTTCGCATGGTTCGTGGAATCGCTATAAGTCTACGGTGAAAATGCGAGTGAACTTTTGAGTTTAAGTTTGATTAAGCGAATTAATAATTAGTGAGCACGTTGAATGTTTTGAATGTGGTACTTAGTAATGATGGACGAAGGATATACCTAAGACAACGAAAACGCTTTGTTAAGAGAACTAGTGTTCATTTAAAGTTATTATTGCCAAATACCTCAAATCGTTCGGAAGAACTCTGCTGAGTTGACAGTCTTTAGCCGGATTAAACATAGAAGTTCGTTTCGCTTACGCGGAAACGACCGTCGCGGCAACGACTAGTGCCGAGTCAGCTCAAGTCACCTAGACGCCAGCAGAAAGCGACTACAAAGCGATACCTGCAAATAATTCCATTAACAAAGTAATTTATACTTCAATCAAAGGATATTTATCGCCACAATTTCCTCCGTTGCCTTTGTCCCGTTCTCCTCCGCGCGGGGACTAACACAAATGCGAATACGATGTATACATGGGAAAAGTTGCCTTCGCTATGCGCGCTTTGTATGCAAACAATATTTTATTCAGTTTACTTTGTATTGCGCTTTTTGTGCATTCTTTCTTTGTTTTCCTTTGCTCAACTTTCGTTGGTTTGGATTTTCTACTTTTCCTTTTTTTAGTTTTTTGTTTTTGTTTTTTATTGTTTGCGTGCCATCATATTTTGCGCGCTTACATTTGTTATTCGCTTAGATGGAAAAAACTGATAGATAAAACAGCGTCTCCTCGCCACCCTCTTGCCGCGCCTGCCCATGCAACAAACACACACACACACACGCGCGCGCTCTTGGCGAATCAGAGCTGCCAACTTCGGTTTCGCGCGCATTGAAATCAAAATCGAATTGCGAAAATTGATTACAATAAAATGGTGTAAAATACTAACAACAACAACAACAACAATAACAAAAACAACAAGTGACGGAAATGTGAAACAACAACAACAATTGCATACGCTTAGATATTGCATGCAAATTTCGAATTGTAAAGTTTTTTCCCCACCTCACTGCCCGCCCCCTATGGGCGGTCGCTGAGCTCTGCTTGCACTACACAACAATACCTACATACATATGTATGTACATACACGAGTTTTGTGCTCGAAGTGTGCGCAAAGTGCTAGCATGTTTTGCCAACTTTTGCAATGCAGAGGTGTGTCGGTGTGTGTTGTTGTTATATAAATTTGTATATATGGATTTTGAAAAATTTGTATGTATGTATGTATGTATGATGTCTGTTGTAAAAATACATAAATATGTTTCACAAATTCAACACGTTTGCCAAAGCATAGCCGATTTTGTTTCGCCAAAGCTTAAATACAATTTGTGTTTACATGCACAACTACAGGGTGGTCCAAACATCGGAATTTTTTCATGCAATCTTCTTCTTCTTGCTTGGGAAAGCTGTTCTTGTTGGAATATTGCTATTCATATTCTATAATGAACGAAAAAATATAAAATTTTGACTGCTTCGGCGAGTTCTGGCACTAACTTTCGAATTTATTGTTGTTGCAGTCCTCAGTAAGTTCAAATGACCAGTAAAAGTATTGTACAAGTATTAGTAAAATCGATCCGATTCAAGGCACAACATTAAAATTTCTATTTGTTTTGCTCTAGTCAAGTAATTGTTTGGGTGTTCTTGATACCTTTAAAGATTTTCTGAAGATATTAACCAGTCGAACAATGGTATCACCTGATTGTGGAAACCACTTTTCGAGACTCACCGAGGAAGCACATTTGCATGACTTCGGCAAGTCAGCATTTGTACTGACCTTTGGTGTGTAAATCGTTTAAATAAAGGATTAATCAGCCAAAATTGCAGTTACGAGGAGTCCAATCGATATCACCGAATTGAAATTTGAGATACCAAGTGCAGCCAGTTTCTCCTCCACCTGATCTCTCTAACTGAGTGGAAGTCTTCTGCTTCCTCTGCTACCTCGTCGAGTACTACGCCGAACACTTTCAAAACTGAAGTGTTGTGAACCATATGAACCACATGACCTAGCCAGCGTAGTCGCTATCTCTTTATGCGCTGAACTACGCAAATATCGTCGTATAGCTCGTACAGCTTATCGTTCCAGCCGAGGCTGTTTTCTTCTTTGATTTGGGGGCGTTTTTTACGCGGCGGGTCCGAAACCCAGCGCACAAGCGTGTGTATGTTTCGCCTTCTCACTTAAGCTTGCCTTCAAACGGATGTTTTTTTGGCTACTGAGCATACTTGGTCATAGACCGAAGGTGGTGAGCTGCTCGAGCCATATGTAAGAATCGTTTCTGACCGCTCAAAGAACTTTCCTCACTTGCGTGAACTTCTACACTTGGCTCCATCCTCCTTGCAGCCTTAGATCAGTCATTCCATGTTAAGGTTTATTTAATTGTGATTGTTGTTCTAGCGTCATAAAATAATCCATTCGACCATATTCCAATTACTGAAGCTCCTCAGTCGTGGAATCAGATGCTATTCGTTACTATCTGGTAGAATCCTTACTATCTGGTAAGAGCCGTTAGTGACTGTCATGAACCCAACTAAAAAACTTTGTCATTGGACATCGATAAAAAATCAACTTATGGACCACCGTATACAAATTTTATTTACTTTCATATTTTTTGTGTTCGCAATGCTTTTCAATGCTGTGATTTCGTTCCTGCTACTGCCACTGATGTTGCTGATGTTGACGCTTCTTTGACAAGCTGTCAGGAAAGCGCAACGAAATTTCTCAATAAAAATCGAGTAGCAAGAAAATGTTGAAGCTGCAAATAAAATCACTGCACATTTGCATTTGACAGTAAATACAAAAAAAAGTGAAAAAAAGAAAAATTCGAAAAAGCAGATAAAAATTAAATTGAAAAATATAAAATGCAAATTGTAAAATAAAAAATCAGCGAAGCACTAAGCAGAAAATTTGCAAAACAAAAAAAAAACAAAGAATATACAAATAAAAGAGGTCACCCAAACAAATTGTGTGAGTGTAGGTCATGTCTCGCTACTACATATTCACGCTTACACACATACAAACGGAGCGTGTAAATTGCCGTTTAGGAGCACTCACGCCACGCCCAGTTACATCACTTACATATCACTTCGGTTACAGTTGACTTACGGCCTTTGGTGGGCGTGTTGATTGACCAGTTGAATGATTTGTCGCTAAAATGCAAATTAACAGCCAGCACTGCATTGTGGCAAGTGTGTGTGCGCAATTTAGTGATTTTATAGTTTAGATTTAGATTACGAGTAGTTATAGACTTTTTTGAACAACGTTCCCTCTCTCAGCATATACGCGAACTAGTCCCTCATTTTTTGAGTTATTGAATTGAAATTTTGTACACGTTCTTTTCTAACTACTTTTGGTTTTTTCTTCACCAAATTAGGCATATATTATTATCTAAGTCAATAATTCAAGCTCCAAAAATTTTTTCAGGTCGAATATATAATATAAGGTTGTCAGAAAAGTCTTGCGGTATTTTTATTGAATGATTTATTGATCTCCTTCGACCAATTCAGCGATTTTATCGCAATTTTCGACGACAGGCCTTCCGGAGCGTGGCGCATCTTCGACCACCTCTACACCAGAACGAAAACGTTGAAACCATCGTTGTACGGTGGAAATGGAAACTGTATCGGGTCCATAAACTGCACAAATTTTATTGGCGGCTTGAGATGAATTTTTGCCTTTGTAGTAGTAGTACTGTAAAATATGCCGTATTTTCTCTTTATTTTGCTCCATGTTTGCGACACTATAACTCACGAACGACTTAAAAGAAACGACAATCAATCAAACATGTGTTAGTGCGTGAAATGAGCTTTGCAAAAAGGTATAGCATGACCCGATGCGACGAATAAAACCAGAACTACGCGCTTTCAGTGCCAATTAGCGAAAATACCACAAGACTTTTTTGACAATCTAATATATAGCATATAGCTGCCTTACAAATTTAACGCTCGAAATCATGTTCTTGTAACCAATCTTTTGTATTTGTGAGGGTATAGTCTTTGTGCTTCGTTTCTTTTTTGTTTGAACCTCAGATCATGACACATAGATATTTATTCAATAAATGCTAATAATACACTCAATTAGCAAAGCCAATTAAGTTTTAAATTGAGGCATCGCACTTTCTGTTCATACACACTCAATTAGAAAGGCGCAACTCGTGTTGGACACTTTCCAATTAAAGATTTGATATTTGGTGCAACACTCATTGATCCTGGCCCTGGTCTGGTCTGTTTCTCGATTGGAAAATGCATTTTATTCAAAACTCGGATCTACCTTAGGGGCCAACCATAAATAATGTCAGACGAATTCAAAGACTTTTTAACCCCTCCCCCCGTCCTTGTCACAAGTTGTCACATTTTGGACTAGCCCCTCCCCGCTTTTGTGACGTCACACATTTTCCAATTTGAAGGATTTATCAAAACAGGTTATTTTATTTATTCTTATATTTATTGAATAATCTTTAATAAAATCAACATTTAGTTAAATATTAAAGCACAGACACAACGAATGACTAGTCAAGAAATAATAGATACTTAATTATGCTAATTAAAAATACAAAACTTAATCATATTGTGTCCATGGACTTTTGAGCCACTTCTTTATATCATTTATTGCTGGTAAATCAGGCACATAATTTTCGTTCTGAATTTGGATGTCAGGAACATCATTCGTATCAACATCGTCTTCATTCATCCATAAAGCATCGTCAACATTCATTAAACAGAGAATCTCTCGGGCACGTCTAGCCGCAATTCTTTGAGGACAAATTTTCGCGATAGGTAACAACTTTTGTTTTTTATGTGATTGTTTGTGTTGAGTGGTGGCTTTATATGAAGAAAAATATAGGCCACATATGCTACACGATCTTTTAAATAAGTATGACTCGACACTAGGGGAATAACTATCATATGGAACTTGTTTCAGATCGGATGATGCTGGGAGACTTAATAATATCTGTAGTAATAATGGAGCAAACTTAGCGTCATTGTCATAACTCCCTGTGACTCCATAACCTTCTGATGTCTGTTTTAGTAATTTCCAAAGACTAGAAAGTCTTCCACCGCAACATGCAATAGTTTCACATTTCACTATTTGAAAAAAATATTGAGACTCACGTACATGATTGGCATACCAAGTAGCATTATTTTTCAACATCCATAGCCTGTTCAATATCCAGTCCAGTTGCAGTTGGTGCAACACATTCAGCAACGACTGGAAAATTATCAATGACTAACTTGCTCCAAATGTCAGCCAACACATTGCCCGCACTTTCGAAGTTTCGTTTTTCTATATCTAAGTCAGTAGTTCGATAACTTGAATCAAGATGTGACCCAAAACCACGACTGAGAGGTGTCATGCGTCGTTCAACTCTGTTAAATGCACTTCTTCCTTGGGCATTTGTAGCTATATTAATTGCATCTAAATGAAAATCTTTAAAATGTTGTAAAGCTAAAACTACAACGCGGGAGACAATTTTGTAACTTTGATTAAAATTATAATATAAAATTAAAAAAAGTACGATTCGCAGAAGAGCTCCAATGTTTACAAATTTATGGTAACGAACCCTGGACACGGCGAGTGTACCTCAGCAAGTTATAGTTGTAAGAAGTTGTGACGTAATTTATGGATGGCCCCTTATAATTATGCGAAAGCTGTACCACCCTGTGCCAGAAAAAATACAAACATTTTTCGTTTTTGCTCTCTACAACTCAAAAGCTATCGAATATATAATCGATAATAGGATTGCAAATACGAAAAGCAAGTTACCAATTACACAAATTCTGAATTCAAGTAATTTTTTTTTACAGAATAGGGCCCTTGGGTTTATAATAGAAATATCAAACTCTACTGAAAAATCACGTTTTAATTAAACGCTGGCTTCACAAAGATCAACTTTGTTACTTTAAATTTTTTCAAAGTTACTGGGAGTTATTCTTCATCGTAACTTATTTATAATGTTAATTTATCATAGAGGAAATACGGAAGTGACTAAAAACGATATTTAACGAAATTCCCGAAAGAGCAGAGCAGCGCAAGAAGAAATGCCTGAAGTACATACAGGTTTACCAAGATCGTGTGCCAGAGCCCTTTTGGAAAACTCGCTTGTTTCTTAGTCATACGGTCTCGAAAGAACGTACAAACGAACGGCTGTTGGCCTTTGGCAGATCACAATCTATTGGCATCAAATGCGAGCCAGATGAGCTTAATTGGTGTCGATACCTGCAGAAAATTCAGAAAAGTTCGAACACCTTCTAAAACTGTGTTCAGCACTACCTAGAACTCATCTTAAGTATCTAGGTGATTCGGATTTCAAGGCACTAGACAAAGTATCAAACTTAGATATCAAGTCGCTTTGAAAGTGCGCAAAAGACGTTTATGTCGGCAGGAGTTTCTTCAAGCCAGCTGCAGCTCTCACTTACCTAATATTATTCGGAAAACATACGCCATAAAATCGATTCAATGCCACGGATTTTCACCCATCTTAGGCTTATTCCACATATGTCCAAACTGACGCTCGCTGGAGTCTCCTTTGAAAGAAAGTGTCAGAAGTCTTCTTCAAAAGATGAATTAAAATTCCATTAAATTAAAAACAGCCACTAAAGTAGCAATAGCAAGACAAAAAGCTACAAATTTCGATTGCTATTTGACGGTTTCTTTAAAATAACTTTTTCTGGCTTGCAGTGCATTTTCATTAGTAGCATTAAATCTTTAAATAAATCGTTTTACCTTAATTAAGCTTGCCAATTACAAAAGGAGCTATTCGATCGATTCAATGCCACAGAATTGATAATGAAATAAATACTTTGCCATTCAGAATGCCAAATCAGAGTTCTTTTATTTTAAGCTGTGACAGGTTGCTTTTATATTTTACTGCATGTCTGTCGACTTATATATATATACATACATACATACCATATAAAGGGTGACACATTTCGAGTTTCCTCACTTCTTTTAAGAAAAACATACATAAATTTAACGGCGAATGTTTGTTCTCATTCGAAAAGACATTATTTGGATTTTAGTTTTTGAAGACTATCTCATTCAAATGTTGGTCGCGGTTACGTCATAACTGGTCCATCCGTTAAATCCAATTTTCGATGACACGTTCGAGCATTTTGACTGGTAACTGACGAATAGCACAGGTGATTCTTTGCTCTAAGGCCTGAAGCGAAGCGGGATTGTCCGCATAGACTTTGGATTCTACATATCCCCACAGGAAAAAGGCTTACTCTTTCCATGATGAAATGCCAAACAATACAACAAAAATATCATGACAGTTTGACACGACTAATGCGCGAGCTGTCAAAAATAAGCTTTTGAAAAAAATGCATCTACTTCAATCACCCTTTAAATACAGGTTCTTTTATCGCATATATGAAATATAATATACTTGGAAACATATCTG
>CM050325.1:94355162-94394630 GCA_027475135.1 Bactrocera correcta
TAGGTTAAACGTTTGGTTAAAAGGTTTTTATGTAATAACAAATGCACCTGTGAAGGGTATATAACGGCGGTGTAGCCAATGTTAAAAATGTTTTTCTTTTATCGAGATTTTCTTAAGTTCATTACATTTTTAATACTTAACACTGAACATTTACATTCCTCTCTTCATTAAATCACAAAAAAGTATTGAAAACTTGACCTAAAATGAAAATAGTCTTAATGAAAATTAATTAATTAATCTATGTAGGCCAAAACTACATTAAGAAGTCGCGCTAAACAGACTACTAAATGTACAATAAAATTTAATAGAAAATTCATATTTTTAAAATCCTGCATTTCCATCAACTTATATTACCTGCTTAACATGCTTATTATTTTTACTTAAAATATCCTCATAATATCCTTTTTAATACGTATACCCACGAAATCTTGCACTCTCACTCAACGTGCACTTAACTTCACGCTAAACTCATGTGCGACAACAATTTAGCCTAATGAAAACAAATTACAGCAAACTCTCCGAGCAAGTGAAAATGCAATTATCATTGAGATTAGCGCAAACAAAAGTCCACCTCCGCCAGCAAGTACAATTACTGCTTTATTATCACTTTACTGTTGTTTTTCGCTATTGCAGCTTTCTTCGCACAAGAATAAGGTCGTGTGTTTCTCAGCCAAATCAGCAACTTTTATTCTTTCCTTTGTTTGTGTGTGAGCTCAGCATTTTTCTCACGCTATTGTTGTTGTTCACACATGAACTTTTCCAAGTGCTAACATACAGCACGTCACTGCAATCAGTCGTAATCCAAATTACCTAATAATTCGCGGAGCACCACGTAAACAACAAATGACTAGGAAAAGCTGTGCGAAATAATGTTGCGTATACGCAATGGTGTGTTCGCATTTACGACACCACAAAGTGGCGTCATTACGGGTACGTGCGTATGTTGTATGCGCTGGTTTATTGGCATGTAAGTGTGTAAGGGGTAGTAAAGTAAACATGCATGACTGGGAGAAAGTGATTCTTTTTAAGAGAGAGACTGAACTCCACTTATTGTGAGTTTGAAAGTGAAATTTGGACTCATTTCTAAAAAAATTTTTTTTTTTACATCGGCTACTACATTTGGGGGTTTATACAATCTTTAGTGATTCTTCCAGCTTTTTTATGCTACAGTTATTTCTTATATATTCCAAATAAAAGTAGTTTCTAATGATTTTGACTTAGTATAATTTTATGGTCAACGAGGTTGCTTATCCTATGGACTGTATATAATACTATTTTTGAGCCAAAACACGCAGTTTTTATTATACATAAGTTAAGCTAGTAATTTTTCAAACTGCCGAAAAGTAATTCTTGAGCTCAGCCGTAATAGCCTAACCTAACCTGTCAGGCCAATAAGTGATGTTTATTATTATTCAGCGTGTCGATTATCATTTCCGCTCTCTACTCACACGCCTTCGATAGCATGCGGTAATTTCATAGCCGTGGCGTTCGCAAATAACGGCATAGGTGTATACAAAGCTCAGTAAAATGAGATTATTTATTGCCTGGTGATAATTTATTTGCTTTATGATAACAAATATTTAGTAATTTCAATTTAATTATCACTGCGCTATAAATTTCAATTCACACTCGTAAGTATTTTAATATTTATTTGAGCTTGATTGAGCCAATATGCACAAACAGCAAGTGTTGAAAGTCGTCAGCTGCTATTTAAGAGGATTTAAGAGGATTTTTTTTGCTTTCTCAATTTTCCTTTAAATAGCCGAATTGCCAACTACTTTTTACTTAGGTATTTTCATTCTTGCTTTGCAAGTAATTGAACCTTGTTGAAGTGTGAACTTCCTTTCTCTTTAATATATTTTATTTTCTTTGCGTATCGCTTTGTTCTTATATACTTGTTTACGCTCTATCATTCTCCCACAGTCAGTCATTGGCTTTGTTTCTTGACATCTCTTCTATTTCGCTGTAGTTTGAGTAGCAACTGGATTTATATTTCAATGTTTATATGTCAGCAATTTTTATACTTTTCTTGAGAGTGCCATTTAGACTACAGGATACAGAGACTGCAAGTATTTGAAGTACTTTGTCACACGTTTGGCATTAACTTGCCAATAATAAATACTCGCACAGGACTACACGTTTGCACGTTTTTGAAGTTCAATACTACAAATGGACTTGTGGAACGGAACATAGATTCAGCGAGATTTATTTATCATATTAGATAATCATTAAAATACAAATAATCTGTAATTGTGCTGCAAATTGGGGAACAGCATAATTCTTCAATATAATAAATTTATTTTATGACCGAAAGACCCTTTACAAAATAACGGATTTTTCAATAACAACGCTACAAAAACGGTTTGGAATATTAATGAAATTTTTATTCCTGTGAATGTACATTCGAACTCGATTCCTTTGCATGGCCTCCACGGGCGCACTTGCAGAAGCCTAAGCCAATTTTCGGCGGCTTTCAAGCATAAATCGGACGAACATGCTGCAATTTCACGTTCGATATTCGTACGAAGTTGATCAGTCGTCTCTGGCTTGTTAGCATAGCATGACGTAGCCCCGCAGGAATTAGTTTAACGGCGTCAAATCCCATGACCGAGGCGGCCAATTGACTGGGCCATTTAGTAAGATAGGTCTGCTGTTCAATAAATCGATTGTGACATTCGCTGTGTAGCTTGCGACCTCGTCCTGTTGGAACCACATATTGTCCAAGTCCATATCATCCAATTCGGGTCAAAAATATCCGGTTATCATTGAGCGGTAGCGATTCCCATTCACAGTAACGTGCCTGTCTTGATCATCACGAAAGAAGTATGGTCCGCCCTTAAGCTGCACCAAACCGCAAATTTTTCGGAAAGCAATGGTGACTCATGGAGTACGTGTGGATTGCTGCCTGACCAATAGCGCATATTCTGCTTATTGACGAAGCCATTCAGCCAAAAATGAGCCTCATTGCTGAAGATGATTTTTTGACGAAAATCTGGATCATTTTGAAGTTGTTGCTCAACCCAACACACGAACACACGACAATTTTGGTGCTCAAGTGGCTTTAGTTCTTGCGTCAATTTGATCTTGTAAGGGTGTAGGCCAAAATCTTTTCGCAAAATTAGCCACAGCGACGTCACAGAGGTGCCCAACGCTTGAGAACGAAATGTGAGAGACGGGTCTTCCTCAATTAATGCGCTGGCGGCTGCAATATTCTCGACACTAAGTGCACTTCTTTGTCTCATTGGCACGGGAGAATTTTGTACCGTGCCTGGCGATTCAAATTTTTCCACTAGACGGTCAATTGTTGATCTGACAGGACGATTATGACGACCATAAATTGAACGTAGTGCTCTTAAAGTTTAAGCCACTGACTCCGAATTTCGGTAATAAATTTTAATAATTTCGACTCGTTGTTGGATCGTATATCTTTCCATGATGAAATATGGCAAACTTTGCTGAAGAGAAATGTCAAAAGAGCGAAAAATATGGCTTCGTTTGCTGTTCCTATCGTCTACTTTTGTAGCGCCCCCGTGAAAAAACCCTTTATAAGCAATTTGATTATTTTAAATGCATTAAAATTAGATTACCAGCTGACCAAATTTGATAAAGACTAGTCCATTTAAAGTGCGAGCGCATTTGATCGATACAATTTTTTTCCTAGAGTGGTTTAACCATTTTTATTTTCATGTAAAGTTTAATCAGCTGAGTGTCCCAGATTTGAATTTCATACAAACAAATCCGTCTGAGTATTGCCTTATATTGAGTAGCTTGTTCTTTAGATTGAGGCGGTATTTTGACCTTTAGAGCCAGTACAGCGGGCACAAACCTTAACCTGACTTAGGTACCCTTGATTTTCATGTGGTCACTTCATGTACCCTTTCGTCAATTGTAAACTCCAAATATTTTGCGCTGCGCTTGTTGGGCAATTGACCATATCAAAAACAAGTGTGGACATATTTCGTGCCTGTGGATGTACACCACTTGTATGCGCTTTTCAGTATGTTCCATTTAGTGAGCTATGGTTCTAGAGCAGTGAACTGTGTTTGCATTTTCCTTGACGTGGCAGTAGAATTGCTACTCGCCGTCAGCAATGCACTGTCTTGCGCTTAAGTTGCCGTTATTGAGTAGCCAGAGTTAATTACAGCTCTGCTTGTAGAGAATGTAAGCACAGACGTGAGAACGCTGTCCTTGAAGTACACCAGCGAGTATGCTCTCAAATTCGAATCAATATCACGACATCGGTGGTAGAACGTCCGATTATGCTAGTATGACATTAGCAGCAGGTAGTAAGTTGTGGGCAGAGTTTCCTTTAACTTACATAATAGGCACTTTGCTAATGACGATAACATCGAAAGAGTTAAAAAAGAACAGTGTTTAGCTCCACGTCCAACCTTGAATTTGACAAAGTGCTTTTTAGCTGTTTGCCACACTCCTAGTGGTGCTCGGAAATAACGATCTGAAGCGATGTCATCCCAATAGCTGAGTAACGAAAACACTTGTTGTCAACCAAATTCGCAATTTTGTAAATTTTTTCGATTACCACGAATCTGCTCATCCCATGCTAGTCGTTGATGTCTCTCGAGAAAGTGTTGGCATTAGCTCAGGAGCCTATTTTTAAGTCAATTATAAAAATTTGTATTAAAATACTTAAAAATTTTGTTATTTTTTATCAATCTGGGTTATAGTGGATCTGATGGAAAATCATTATGATCGTGAGGTGTGTGACTTGGCTAAAATGACCCTAAATGTAGGCAACATTTTTCGACATCTTACAATTTACACACACAAAACATATTTTGACTGGTGTTAATAATACCGAACACCGGGAAATAGTGAATTAGAAAATTCATTTAATATTCAGAAAATTTAAATTTGAGCAAGAAAATACAAATATTAAAGAGAACGAAATATAAATTATTCCCTTATTAAATATTTAAGTTGAACAAATCTTAAATTCTCTAAGTCAGCCGTACACATTTCACTTTAGTTTCATTTGTGTAGATTGAACTCATTGACCTTGTTTGAAGTGCCAGTGCACTCAAGCGTGTCTATGCTGCAGGCTTTTTATGTACGCATAAAGAAATAATATGTGCCAACTCGAGAGGCCTGCCTGCATTCATAATGTGTCGACTGCTCACAACCAGTGAATGTACACAGGAAGTAGGCATAATAGGGTAGTTCGTTTTTCTGTCTGTATTAGAACACTGAATGAGATAGTTAAGACAATCACGTGTCAAAAAGCTTTTTCTGAGAAAGAATCAGGCCTCCACTGACTTTTAGCTTGAGAAAACTAAACTGACGGGCATTTATTCTTATGTAGTCTGCACATAACTATCTGTTTACTAACTTCTTCGGTTTTAAAGAGGTTCATGAGCAATTTTTTATCTACTTAAAGTCTAAAAGATTTTGCTTTTGTAAAAGCATTTCATTTTCTATTTATCAACTCTCAACTTCCTAATCTTGCCAACGGCTGCCAAGTGCATGCTCTTTTCAGCAAATGTGCGAGCAACAACAAATAAAAGCACACATATCAGCTATTTTCCGCTGCATCATAAGCCCCAACTTGTCATGTGTGAAATGCTTCTTTTTTCATTTCATTCCCACATTGCAATGACAGTTAATTACATTTGTGCTGGCTCAGCATAGCTCTGCCACTTTGCCGCCATTTTCCCAGCGCACGCCATTGTGCCACGCCACATTGCAGCACATTTCGCTTTTAAAGCCAGCGCACGGCGCTAAAATCGCGTTTAATTGAATGTTTTCATGTGCAATTATGAGATGGTGGCAACAAATTATGAGTCCTTTTGACTTCGTCCGTTTAGAGCACGCACTTCGAGCCAAATATGCGCTTTGCTATTTTACAGTTTAGCGCGTTATGTGCCACCAAAGTCGATGCGGGTCACGAAATAGCATGACACTGCAGCTGGCGGTTAATCGGCGCTGAAATTACCCAAGCACGCAAATGGGAAATGACGTTGGAGCGATGGACCGCAGGAGAAGCGGGGAATATGTGGGTGTATTAGTAGATTTCACAAAAATTTTATTTCATCGAGGATGGTAGTGGCTTCATTGCTGGCGAAAAAGAACGTGTCAATGATGCGGTTTTATGAGAAGACCGGAAGCCCAGAGGCTTGAGAGCTTTCGAACTGAAATCATGCCTGTATTTGTTTATTTTTTTTTTGTGCTTAAACTTTTATTTTCTCTTACCGTCCTTCGGAATCCTTACGAACGTTGGAATGTTACGAGTGATACAAAGCGCTCAAATACGGTCAAGAGATCGTTGAAGACATGGCTCGTTCTATACGACCTTCGACCGCTTCAACTGATGAAAATATTGAAAAAGTGAAAAATATGGTGCTTGAAAATCGACAGGCAAGTGTTAGAGAGATGGCAAGAGGGCTCGACATCTCTCACGACTCCGTTCGAATGCTTTTGCTAGAAATTTTGGTTATGAAAATGTCTTACTCGACTCGTCCGGATAAAGCTTAATTTTTTTCAAAAATACCTCTTTTGACATGTTTGTTTGAGCGAATACCGATCCCACATTCACGGAGAGCATTATAACTACCGTTGGGTCATTGTTTTATGAGTTTGGCATGCAAATAAGTCAACGATCATCCGAATTTAACCTGTTTTCAGTCGATCAAAGAGATCAAACAAAATTCGCTGAAGCCATCCCAAAAAGTGCTTACATAAAAATGTTGAGGACTGGAGAAATTGTTGGCATAAGTATATTACATCTGGTGGGGATTACTTGGAAGGCGACCATATAAATTTTGATGCTTTATTAAATATTTTGCGTTTTATTTACAATTTGCGGGTACTTTTTGGTCACAATGTAGATCTTAACAGCCTGGCTTTCCTGCACTTATAAAAATATAGCTCTTTCATATAAAATATTTTATGAAAAGCAATATGCCATCTGATCAAAAATGACCCGGACTGACAAAAAGTATATTTTCACAAATTTTATTACAAATGTCCCAAACGGGCTTCCATTATCTATTCGATTTGGTTTATATTATGAGGTGGCACTTCTAGTCTAGAATATGATCGTACATACATACATATATGAAGGCCCAGGACACTTGGCCCCATTTAAGCATTTCCTAGGCACTGAGAACCAATGAAATCCGATTTTTTTTTTCATTCGCTTTCAAAGTCTACATTTTTATCTATCTCCTACATAATAATTCAATCCTTCAATTCAATCGCTTTTAATACCCATCTTTTCTTATCATTTCAAATTTCTTCAATTGAGCACTTTCCATAAATTCTTGCTTTCATATTTATGTAATCCTCAAATTAAATTGTCATATTCCATGCTTTGAAGAGATAACTTCCTACAGCCGAATTTTATTATTCCACCCATGCCCGCAACCGTTATCTTTATCACTTCTCATTGTCCGCCGCCACGAAACATTATGTCCATTCTGCACCGTAACCCCTGGCGCCTTGGCCACCACATAATTATTAATTATTTAAGCCGCCAACCCGTCATTAATTATTTCGTGCTTTTCACAACAATTAATTGCCACAACTGTCGCTTTGTTTATTTATAACGAATCCTGTACACAAATAAATATTTATTTATGTAGGCTGGGGTCATGGGCAAGCACACGCCACTTGACGTTGAAATTAATGCTTAAAAAGTGAAATTTCCAGTTGAAGTGGATGCAAAAAATGTATGTTGCCGCTAAGTGCTTAATACTTTTGAGCTTCAAAAATTAGCCCGACAAAATTGGTGCAAAAACCAAGAAGTGACACCATGGCGTATACGCGACATTCCAGTAATTAGCTTTTTTGCTTGTTTGGCACATAAAACACATACATAAATACAGTTATGAATACATACTTATGCATATACATATGTATTTGGTTCATAAAAAGCGCGACTACATCATTTCAGCGATTCAAATGCAAATTTCTCTCCAGCCGACAGTTGTGCAATTTGTTGCTGAGGCAGCAGGCTATGCGCGTATTGTCCGCACTGATTAAGTTGTCTTCATAATAATTTTAGTAGCGCTTGAAAGTGTCGTTTTGCCGCTGTTATGCGCTGGTGCGGATTTTCTTTTACTTTGCAGCTTCAGTACTTGTTTATCCCTCACATTTCTCTTCCTCTTGTTTACTTCGTGAGTTTAGCCACGTGCTTCAATGGTAATTCATAAATACCATTACAGTTTTTGACAAGTAAATAAAAACAGTTTTGCGAGCATATATTTAATTTCAGTGTAAGAAACGTAATACTACGGGATCCCGAAAATAATATTTTAGAATCCCGAAAATTCGGGATTGAAAACAGCTTATTAATCGTTTCAAATAAGCATTCTGCATTTTTTATGCAAAGAGAGTAATATTTTCGGGATCCAGTGACGAATATTTTAGAGTCCCGTTTAAAAAAAAAATTTTAAGATTTAATATTAGCCGTTCTCAACCGTTTAGAATCCCGAAATTTCAGTTTTAGGAAATGAGATTAAACCTTATATTAAAGCTTTTAATTAAGTTTTCTGTATAAAGAGAGTGATACTCTCAAGATCCCAATAATTTAGAATCCTGAAATTTCGGGTTCACGAAACTAGCTAAAGTACTTACGTATAAATGTATGTATGTATTATTAATCATACTCAAAAGTATGCTTCAATGTCGATGTAAGAAATGCAGTACTCTCGGTATCCCTACAAAATGCGGAAATTTCAGGATTAAGAAAATAAGATAAGTAATATCCTCGGGATCGGGAGACTAATATTACAGAATCCCGAAAATTCGAGTTATGTCCATATGTGCAAATTCTCTACAGCCACTAGTCGTCCAACTGATTTTGTTGCGCAGTTTTCAGCGAAGAGGTCTATAGGAGGCAAGTTTAGTACCAATTCCAGAGCCGCCGTTGGAGTTGTTCTTAAAACACCCGTTATGCACAGCGCAACGAGCAGCTGTACCCTTTCCATTTGATTCCGGTAGGAGGATTTTCGTGCGTCTGTCCATCATACTACTGCATCGGAGAGCAGAATTAGTCTAATAATAGCTGTTTAGCACCAGTGCATAAGAGAGGTAGAGAGCCACCAGTGTGTGCTGGCTTTCCTCACTCTTTCTTCCACGTTGTGCTTCCACAGCAGTTTGCTGTCCAAGACTACCCCAAGGTACTTGTTCCGGTCCTTGAGAGAAAGTTGTGTTTCATTTATAGAAGGGAACCTCTATAGAGGAATTTTGTGCTTTCTTGTGAACACAAGCAGATCCGTTTTCGCCGGGTTCAACCCCAGACCCGCTTGTGATGCCCCCTTGGAGAGTACCTCTACAGACTTCCTTAGTCATTTTAGCTAGGTGAAAGTATTGACTCGATTTTTTCCATTTTTTGACGTAAAACCATGCAGTTAGCTTAAAAAAGTTCTCAATGTTTCAACACCAGATCTCACGGCTTGAGCAATTATATAAATATAATTTTAAAATAACCTTATATCAGAAAAACTTAACCTCATTTAAATGCTCTATTTTTAACGATATACCCTTCTATAAACATATTTATTTCATAATTTGTAAGTATTACTTTCTTGTGGCTTATGAAAATTTCTACCAACAATTCATACATTTTCCTTCTACAAATACAATTTTACGCTTTCTATTATTTCAATTTATTTTAATTAATTTTATTTTTCCTCCCTTTCAACTTTTATGAATGGATACCTTTGTGCACAAACAAACACAATCACAATATGATCATTATTTCAATAACGATAACATCAACAACACCAACAACAAAATCGATTTGCCTTATCCTGCTGCCATTGATGACAACTCGGCTGGCAAATACAATAACGACAACACAAATGAAATAATTTGATTAAACTTCAAAATGAACGCAACAAACACACGCACGCGTTGCTCCCTCACGCACACACACACACCGCATGCCATACTTGAACCATCCCCAGGCAAACTTGCAGCAACACAATGGCGCACACGCTTCGGCCGCCCCTCGCAAGTGCCACGACTAGGCGAAGTTGATCCCACAGGCCGTTATTGCGCCTTTCCCGAGGATTGGCTCAAGCAAAGAGCGGGTAAAAATCACAATAAAAAACTAACCTTAACACATAAGCCGCGCACTAACACACTTTTCGTTTGAATTTTTGCAAAATTTTTAACTTTTCGTTAAAATTTAAATATTTTATTAAAATTTTTGAAAAAAAAAAAATCTTTGAAAATTTGAGATCAAAATTTTAAATCACAATTTTTATTTTAATTACTAATTCCTCTACTTTATTTCACTGTGTTTCACTAATTTAGCGGCCAAGGCTCCGCCTCCCACAATGTCGGATTTGCGGCGAAGTGAGTATTTGTTTTGTTTTGATTTTGGAAATTCACTCATATCTTTATTTTTTTTACAGTTTGCATAGTGAACGCGGTGCCATTCATCGCTTTTGGCTTTCTGGACAATTTCGTCATGATAGTTGCGGTAATTATGTTGTACTTGATAAAAATCCATATGGATTACTCGTCTACGAACCTCATTTTTAGCCTAGTCACTCACTGAATATTTTCCCTCAACTATATACATAACTCATCATATTCCATTGTATTCTCTCATACGCAGGGCGACTCAATCGAAAGCATTTTTGGCGCCTTCATGTGCATCTCAACGATGGCCGCCGCTGGTCTCGGCAACACTGTGAGCGATATACTCGGCATCGGTTCGGCGTACTATGTGGAACGTGGCTGCGAAATGATGGGCTTCCGTTTACCCGACTTGACGCCAGTTCAAATGGAAATGAAATCCAGTCGGCACTCAGCCAATTTCGTAAGTAAAACCGATACAAGTGTCACAAAGTGCTTCAAAATTTTTACTTTTCATATGTTTTTTTCTTTTTAGGGTCGCATTGTTGGCATCACAATTGGTTGTCTCCTGGGTATGGTTCCTCTACTCTTTATGAAGAAGAAAGATCCAAGTGAAGTTGCGCCTGCAAAACCCGAAAACTGTTAAAGCTCCAAATTTTTCGTTTAATTTTTTTTTTTATTTCCGTTCCAAATTTATATTAAGTTTAAATATACATACGTGTGTATATATAGGTATGTGCTTTATTTTTTCGCATAAAATTGGTATATTTGTTTCAAATAATTTTAAAGGTTAGAATTGATTATAGCAATTGGTGTGACTCAGACTCAGATGCACATATAGTTAATTATGTCAACGAAAAATAGTTCAATAACATTAAAATACTGATTCTGATTTTATTAATTTTAATTATACTTTTTACTTTTAAATTCGTATACGTACTAAATGTATATGGAATATGTATTTAGGTGTATGATTTTTTACATTTATTAAGTGCGATTGACTTTTTTGTCTAATATACTTTTTTTTAACAATTTTGTTTTCAAATTTTAGGCGAAAATATATGTGTTATTTTTAAGAAGAATTCTGTATTTGCATTTTTTATTTTTCTTTCATTAGTAGATGGACTCGCATTTTATTAAAAGACATGTATTTGATTTTTTCGCAGCTGTTTTTGTTTTTATATTGTGTTTTGTTACCATATTCTATCTGTCATTGGTTAACCACACTTACTTTTTGCCTGTAAATTACACCAAAATGAACTTTACTGCTTCCATCTTGTATAAAGAACAAAATCTTCTCACAAAAACCATCAAAAGTTCGTAGCCATACTAATACTTCGAGTATCATGGAATGATACTTCAAGAGGTATATCACGTTTGTTTTAAAATAGATCTACATGGCTGTACTTGTCTATGCTTTTTAAGAAAGTGAAACTCACACTAAACGACGTGACTCGAAAATCACAAAATTTCCTGCATATTTCAACTTTCTCATTTAATAACTCATTTGCCAATTAACTATTCAATCAACTAACTATATGCCTTACACTAATCACACGTGTACCTTCAACTTATGTATCGCTTTTTTAGAAAAAATATTAAACACTATTTGAAATTCGTATTATCTACAGAAAGTATTAACTAAATTGTTGTATACAGCCAGAAAAGAGGGCTTAAGCCTGGCTAAAAAAATTATATACTTATAAGTAGAAACAGAAAATAGTATATACTCTCCTAGAGCAAGATACAAAATATAGAGAAATATTTAGAAACCATTAAAAAATTAACTCGAATGTACTAGTTTTAAGTAGTTTTGAAAAATTCTAGTTTATTTTACTAATTTAATAAACTTAGAGCAAAATCTAATTATTTTCTGTCTTCCAAACATATTTTATTAGTTATAGCGCACAGTAAGAAATTTAAATTTTATAGGTTAAGACTACTTTCAACTTACAGGCTTTTAGAATTGTGCTAAAAATTGCTTTGTTGTAGTTGGAATGCGTTAAAAATTCGGCTGTTGTCTTCGTAGAAAAATGCTATTCTACCAATTCCTGTATTTCACACTTTTTAAGGTTATAATAGAATTTTAAATAAAACAAAAATCAATAAGATTTGAAAACTGCCAACTGTATAGCTTAAAATGGAAACAATTCTCAAACAAACATGAACATGTTTACCTAAATCCTGCCCTTTATTAATTAATAGGGATCTCAAGTCAGCCCGTCCTAATTAATCTTTCACGCGGTGCATATTAAGAACAGCTTCAAATGTAAATCTCACACTCAATACTTGCATATATGTATGTGTGTATTTATTTAATAATAAGAAAATATATACAATTAAAATTTAGAATTGCTCAAATGCAGTATTATCCAAACATGGGAAAGCAAGTACCAAGAAATTAACAGACACCAATTATTGAGGTTAGAAATCTGAAGTAAGCAATAGCCGAATAAAATTCTATAACAATAAGTGCGTATGTTACTTTAGTAGAAATATTAAATTGAGCTTTATAAATGACAAAAAAAAATAATAAATTTAATATAATGTTAGTTTATGTGTATACAAGTAGTGGAACAGCAAAATTTCAAAACCCAAAAAATATGATAGAAAACAGGCTTAAATTTAGTAGTGAAAAGAAGTTATTAAAATAGTTCAAAAATAAAATGTGTGCATACAAAAAAAGAATTAAAATATATGTTATTTCATTTCATTCGTAGAAATTTTAGGCATACCACTTAACTCCACAAAAGTAAAATTTGACAGACATGCCCCTTAATTCTTCATAAATAAATAAAATTGCAAAATTAACACAAATTTTCGATTGTTTTCGCAGTAAATAATTATATTTTTATTTATAATTTATATGCATACGCTTAAAACATATTTATGCTAACGTAATACCTGCTAAATAAAAATGTAAAAAATTTACAAAATCGGAGTTTACATAATAATTAGAATTTTATAGCAGTAGCAACTGCTTAATTTTTATTTTTTCATTTACGAAGGTGGCTTACTACAAAAACTAACATCAGAACACGGGATGGAATGGAATAAGTAATAATTACTTTGCTGCGCTCACTATCAGCTGTATAGTTTGTGAAAATCCTGACGCAATTTAGAATAAATGTTTTTCAACTGCTGCAGCTCCATCGAATGTGCAGCTGCGCCGCTATCATTGCTTGTCATGCTCTCATCATGCGCGGGTGCTTGCAGAAGCGCATTTGTGCATCGCGTTAATTCACATTGCAGTTGCTGAAAGTTGAACAATGTATATATAAATAATTTCAGAGATATTTAGAATAAATGTTTACCATCAGACTTTGTTGTCTTTCGCTTGCACCAACTTCATCACGATTCGCTAGCAGTTCTGGTATGCTATTTAATAAATGAAGCTTGAGATAACATAAAGCTACCGCATCCGTACTTTCCAAAATTATATACTTCTCCTCGGGCATATGTGTAATTTTGATGGCTGTTGACATAAAGTAACATTCAATGTTTAGCTCTACCACATTAGGTACATTGACGCACTTGGCAATACTGTTGAAAGGACAAGTGGAGGGCAGGTGCAAGGTATGTTTCAATTTGTGCTCTTCTTGCTTTACTTCATGCACCTTCGTTTTTTTGTCTTTTTTCCGCGTTTGATTTAAGAAATTCGTTATTAACTTTTGAATATCATAGTTGTTGCAAATTGTCACACAACGTTTATAGCTAGTAAAGAGCTCAGCATAAGTAGCACCATTTATTTCCAAATCTATGGGCAACGTAACCGCCACAAAATCGGCCTCCAAGCACACAAGCGTGTACAATTTCAGCTCGAACTCTGCTAGCAGCTTCTTTTCAGTTCGCTTTAAGGGTATTACAATGCATAATTGCTGCTCTAGTAGCGTATTGGGTATGTGCAGCATATAGCTCTCACTGCCATCAACATTTATATACAAGTGCCAAAGGCTGTCACCGCCGTGCAATACATCGTCCTTCCTGATTTGCATATATATAAGTGCGACATAACTGTCATGATGTAGTTGGTAATAATTATTTGCATACATTATAATCACATCTGGCTGGAATGCCGTGGGCAATTGTACACTGTAAACCAGACGCGCTTTCGCGATGTACCGATATAGGTGGCGATTTGAGGAGACGGCAAGGAGTTGTTGCTTTACACATTCTTGCTCGACAGCTGCATGCATTTGTTTCGGTAACTGTGTCAATTCGTCTACAAGTTCCGCGCGTGCGAGTAGGCGCGACAATCGAGCCGGTGTCAACTCGTACAACTTTTGGAAATTCTCATAATCCGTATTTACCGCTTCCGAAAAACTGTTGCTTACATTGGACGCTTTGGCGTTGACCGTTGCTTCAAAAGTAATTTTATAAAAAATATTATTGCAACTTAAACAAATTAACTGTCGCTGTGTCTCCACCCAAGTACATGCTACCATGCCAGGTATGACTTTGTAGGTCTCTTGCACACGACAACAGTCCGTTTGGGCATTATAGCTGAAATGTAGTTGTGCCACCTGTTCTTCGTCTGTAAAGTAGAAGCAGCGTGTGCTGGCGGCATACACTTGGTGACTATATTGTGAACCAGTGTGATGTTGCATGCGTCGCAAGCCACAAATTATCTGTGAGTAGTACCAGATATCAATGGTACCACATTGCAGAAAAATAAGGCAGCGTTGCTCAACACAGTCCATTTGTACAGAATCAACATTGGTAGCGTAAGTACAGAGCAACTGTATGTTATATTCACAAGTAGTATTTTTATCATTATCTTCTTCATTATGCTCGGCTGGGGCTAAAAACAAAATAAAACATTATCGATCAAATATTAATCGCTTTCCAATGCATCATAACAAGTACCTACAATCAATGCAAATACGTTACTGGATACCGTAAATATGTGTAGCCATTGTCCGACCTCTAAATCTACTTCCTCCATAAGTACACACTTTAGAAAATTCAAATTATCTAATGTAACTTGTTGAGACACAAGTGTGTAACGTTCATCCTCCCATGAACAGTTGAAAATATTTCTATCATCAAATGTAATATCACAACGCTGCAATAAGTCGGGTGCATTACGCCCTATGTCCGGCACATCTCGATACATCTCTAGCACAAGCGCCTTCTCTGTTGCTAGGTAACGTATGCAACTAAATCCCGTTGGTGGCGCCAAAGCCATGCAACGTACTCCACCGCCAGTATCATTTATCCAGTCAACTGCATGCATAGATTTGACTGAACTAAAATAGTAGACATGCCCACTTCGCATAAGTAGCAAGGCATTCAATTCGAGTATAAACATATCGTTTACTATTTCTCCTGAAGGCATTGGCAAACGTACTTTTGTCAAACCAATTTTCTTCGTCCGCTTTGAGCGTTTGAATACGAAATTCAGCAGATATTCTTCATTCCACGTTACAAATACTGTTTTCCCAGCATTGGTGCCGTGATTTGTAAAACCAAGTGGGTGGAAGAGCGTGTCATCATCTATAGACCAAAGTAGTTTCTCAAATTCTTTGTCTTCCTTTTCATCAGAAACATATTCACTGTGTTCATCTATGTCCATGGCTTCCACAGGATCCAAGGTAGTTACTGACATTGATGTGCTCCCACATGTTGGCACTCTAAAATCACTCATAACTTAAAGATCTTTAAAATACCTTCAGACGTAATTTGAAATCGTACATTTGTTTACCAATTTTCGCGGTAGGTTAAGATATGTCAAAATTCCCTATGTCTGAATTGACAACAACAATTTTAATTCGACCATATTCTGAATAAATATCTTTTTGGAATAAGTGGATTAGATCGATTTACAGGTGAACGTGAGATTACTTATGTATCAGGAAAAAAAGAATAAATTAAGGCATTATTTTGGTCTTTTAAATACATATTATACACACATATTTTAGTAAATTAAAAAATAAAAAAAAAAAACATTTTTTTAAATTACCACGTTGCACTTTATGCAACCCTGCCAGAACCAACGAATTTCACTAACATTTCCGAACCATTCCGCTAAAGAAAGACATGTGAAACGAAATATGTCATTCACAATCGTGTAGAATTTACCACACGGTGTTGTGAAAGTTTTTTGTTTTGATTTGTAAAGCATTATCTGTAAAATAATTCAACTCTAACTTCATTTTTTGCATTAAATTTTTTGTTTGTTAATTGGTACGCACAAATTTGTAGTGTAATTTTGTATCAAACAAAATACGAGAACTATCATTATTAAACGACGTAGTAAAAATGGCTTTTGGGCGTAGCGCCAGAAAGCGCAAAGAGAATGGTGGCTCACACTCCACTACCACAAAGGCGAGTCAGGTAAAAAAATGCAAATTAGTTACATGTGTGAGTAAGATTTTAAAGGTTCGAATTTGCAGGTGATGCCTCATGGCGAATACATTGATCGTATACGGAAATCACTTTACTTCGGTGATGATACACTCGACGAGGAAATGGAAATGTCCCGACCACTCGCCGAATATGCTTCCGAATTATTTTCCGCACCTCATAAGGGACACTCTCTAAAACGTTTGACTAAAGTAGCTGCTGGTAGTGTACATGCTTCTCCTTGCTCACTCATTATGGCTTTAATATATTTGGATCGTTTGAATGTGGCTGATCCTATGTACGTACTGCGTATAACACCACAGGAGCTTTTTATTGTATCAATGGTAAGAACCTATATTCAAAACAATGGGTTGAGAAGTTTTTGTTTTTAAACTAATGGTGTGAGTCATTACGCAAGACATGTTGACAACCTGTTGAGTAGCCGCAATGTCTACTTTGTTATTGCAACAAGATTCCCCAACTTTCAGATTGTTGGGACTTGTTGTCTCTTTTCATTTGTTCCTTTAAAAGTTTATTTACATGTATATGTATAAATTTATAATCTGAAGGTCATTTTGAAAAAAATCCTAACCACGTTCAAAACCACAGTCTAACACTCAAATTTTATAATTTATAAACTGATGTTAGTTGATTTCTTAAACGATAAACCGCTTGACAACATATTCTTATCAATTTTATAAATTGAATGCGCTTATGAAAATAACTTTTTTTGTTGTCATTAAGTTTGATAGGCTAAAAAATCAAAACTGATAAACTAATTGAAAATATGCATATATACGGTTATTTTTAGAGCGGTGTTATCTGTTTTGAATTTTTAAATTATTTTCTGATTTGTTGTTGCCCTTTTTGTTCAGTCTTGGTCTTAATTTATTTGTGAGATACATGACGTGTATTATTGTAGTTGTAATCTATATATCTTTCTAACCTATGAAGTATTATTATATATTTGCTTATAATCTGCAGATGATTTCGACAAAATTCTATGCTGGTCATGATGAGGAAATCTATTTGAGTGATTGGGCTGAGGATGGGCATATGACAGAGAAAAGACTGAAGAAATTAGAGTTGGAATTTTTGTGTGCTATAGTAAGTATAAATAACTGTTCTATATATGTAAGGTATATATGCTTAAAAAATTTTACATTACCACAAATAGGAATGGAATATTTACATATCGAATGAGGAGTTCTTCAATAAGTTGAGTAGCATTGAGAAACATCTCGCACGGCGTGAAGGATTGCGGCGTGGTTGGCTGACATACACTGAATTAAGACAAATGTTACCATCGTTTACATTGGCAAAATTCATACTAAATAATATTGCTGTAATGGCTATTAGTTATGCGGCAAGTGTTATAACTATAGCTGGTGCCTTCTTTGTCGCTAGCCAAATTCCTGGAACTTCACTATATCGTAAGGCTGTGTCTACAGTAGTGAGTGATGAAATTATAGTACAACAACCACCACCACCCATTGCTGATTATGCTACTACACAATTAAATGCTCAACAACGTCAAAGGCGCACTAATAAAACGGAAATGACAACAACGTCAACAGATCTACAAGCCACAGCTCTAGATAGTGAAAACGTATTCAATGCTTCATGCTCAGCTTTAAATGTGGAAGAAGAACTTTTGAAGTTGGAGTGCCAATATAGATTGGAAGCGCAACGTGAGGCTGTACGTCAACGTCAACATGAAATTGAGAGTGCCACACGCCTGACATTGCCAGATGCAACGCAACACATCGTGAGCGGAAACAAGAAATCGAAGAATGCTTGGTATACGATACATTTTGGCAATTGGTTCGCCTTTAAAGAAGAAAATCCGGAGGATAGTGTTAGTGCTTGGTTACGATTACTAGACGAATTGGATGAAAGAGACTATACGCCCGATAAAATAGAACAGAAACTATATGAAAGTCGCTATCCCGTTTTGAGAGACTGGAACGCCGGAAACTATACAGCTGTATTCTGGCACATTTTCAGTGGAGCCGCTCAAATAACTTACATGCGCTATCCATTAGCTTGGTTTAAATTTGTTTAGCTTATGCAGATAGGCCTTGCAAATACGGAACTAAATATATTAAAGGACGCATCAGCAAGGGATATATGATATGTACATATGCTATATTTTTGCGTTTGTTTTAAATGAATTCAACTTTCTGTTAGATAGACAAGCGAAATTTTTATATAAACAATGTAACTGCAATCGATTATTGAATTAATTTGAGTTTAAATTATCATTTCATTAACACTATATATGCTTATAACTACAATAATGCACTTAATTTTACTTAGTTAAAAAAAATATACATGAATATTTATAGAGACGATCGTTTGACATGTTCACATTCAAACATATCGTCACCACTAATAATTTTAACAATACATGAAATATTCCTTATTTGCGCCTTTTATTACTATTACTACCTAATTATTTTAACCGAGCGAGAAAGAGCTTAGCCTTAGACATTGAAAGCCTATGGATCTAAACCGAAAAATATAACCTATGCATAAAAAATCGAAAATGCAAAAAAATATATATAAATAAGGATTTGTTAATTGAAGTAATTTATACTAACTGATCAACAATGTGTAAAGAATTAAAATTTCACATTTTACTGCATACAAGATTGCACAAACTATAACACTTATGTATATCTATATAGTATAAAATCATGGTTGAAGCTAAATAATTTTAAATATTATGCTGAAGTAGAGAGTGAATTGAATAGCAATCAGCGATTATAATGTTATTACAAGTCATGCATATATTTTAATAAAACAGCAGAAACACGAGATTTTGTTTGTTAATCATTGTGTTAGTAGAACACTCATACGAGTTAATAGGTACAACATATCCATTGTAAAGGTTTTATTTGTACAAGGTACACCTTAAAACAGAGACAATGTTGGACTTGCACATTTACATTGTTCCAGAAGGTTATACAAGATTTTGATTTATAAATTTAATCCATGAAATATACCTATATTCATACATTATATAAAGTCCTGTCTAAACTTTTTTAAATTTTTAAATATTTTGAATAAATAATTTCAAATATAAGCGGACTTACCTCGCGATTGTGAGCGTTTTCAGCGATAGCTAAAGCAGAAGCCATTTTGAATTCCAAAGAAAAAATGGTAGCAATTTAATATATTACTTTTTAAACACATTTAGCAAATTTTTCACAATTTAGTTTCGTTACACTTCACTTTTACTAAATATGAGACTCACACAAAATGCCTTCTCACTGAATATAACACACTTTTCACTTAGTAAAAAGAAATGCAATAACACAATAATATTTTTATATGATTTCTGCCTTTAATTGAAAAGATATCTTGATTTAAATCCGCGCAAACTAGAAAAGCTTCACTACTCCTCGACGAAAGTACCGTAACTAAAGAAAAGAATAAATGCTTATTTTCAGCTAAACGCTTCCTTCCGCCTGGAAATAAACCTGCCATATCTCCGTTTTCGAAATTTAAGTTAAAATTTTTTTGAATTACAATGTTTATATTTTCTATACATAAATAATGTCCAATAGCTCAAATATAGATATATATAGTTATATACTTAATTTTTTAACTTAGTACAAATTAATTGTACTGCTGATTTCAATACTGTGGTAACTCAATTTATGTTCACGTGTTGCCGCTGGTTTTTTGACATTCCGGTCAGCAAGTGTTTATGCCCGGTTTATGTTTTTCTGTGTGGTTCCATAATATATTAAACAATAAAATAATACCATGACAAAAACTGAAGTCAGCGAAATGCCTAAAATTCAATTGGGCGACTACATAGTAATTCAACGACAAAAGTATACTAAATTGCAGAAATTCGGCAATTTGGATACAACGTCCATGTTGGGTAAAGAGCAATTGGAATTACGCGGGCTTTTAGATCAACCTTACAGTGCCACTTTCAAAATGTGTCCCAAGGAAACCACACCTTCCAAGCAGCGTGGACAACGTAATCTCCGTCTACACACGCTAGAGCTGTGTAATGAATTGGAAATGCGCGACATACGTGATCGTTTGGGTATATCGGCAAGTGGTGCTGATAATCGCGACATAATTGACGATGGTGATTCGCAAGCGTTGCGACCACAGGATATCGAGGAACTACGCGAACAACATAGTGAGTCGACTAAAATTATTGAGAAAATTGTTGAAAATTCCAAAACATTTCACGCCAAGACCGAGTACTCCCAAGAAAAGTATTTACGCAAAAAGGAGAAGAAATATTTTGAATTTGTGCAAATACATCGACCCACACTGCGCTTAATTACGGAGATTTACTATCGACAAGATGCTGACAAAGTGATGGGCATGCGTTTGGACACACTCTCACAACTTATCTCCTACTCAGGCGTGAGTGCATTTGGCAACTACTTGATGTACGAAAGTGGCACAAACGGCTTGTTACCAGCTAGTTTCCTGAATTCAATGGGTGCTGGTACTGAGGCAACATTGGTACACATGCACCCCGGTAATGTGCCGCAAAAACAAGCTATGCTCGCTTTAAATTTGCCACATGAGCAATTGCAGCGTTGCATCTCTGTAAATTTGTATTCCGTATTGCGTGAGTACTATCAGGGTGAAGGTCAGGAAAGCACGGGAGTTGCAGCAGAGCCAAGCACACCATTAGAAGAGATTGAGCCCAGCAGTAAAAAACAGAAATTGAACGATGGCGATGCGGGTTAGTAAATACACCTATTCTGCAATTAAGTAATAAAGATATACCACTTTTTTGATTTACAGCACCCACAACAACGTCTTCTACTAGTAGTGATAGCAATGGCGAAAACAATACGTCCCCGCCGGAATTATCAGTTAACATACCTGTGCAAACACAGAAATGGCAAGTGGAAAACCGTCGTGCCTGTGAACTCATGCGCACGAAATTCGATGGGCTTGTAATTGCTGCCAAGGAGCATCCGAGTAACATAGTACAAGCCTTATTACCATTTGTAAAGTCCTCCCGACCGATTGTTGTGTATAGTCAAAGTAAAGAGCTGCTCATGGATTTGCATGTTGAGCTAAAGAGCAGTTCAAATGCCACAAACCTGCATTTGACTTCAAATTGGTTACGCTATTATCAAATATTGCCTAATCGCACTCATCCGGAAGTAAATATGAATGGTAATAGTGGCTACCTATTGACCGGTTATACTATAGGTTAAGAGTTTTAGTTTATAATAATTATTTAACTACAATTAAATACAAACATATGTATGTATGTAAATTACTGTTGTTCACTCTTGTTTATACATTGCCTTAAATCGGCTTTACTTCCTTCAGTTGGAAATAGAATCCACATTCACAACGTTTTGGCGCACCTTTTTCAAGCCACATCCAGTTCACAAAGCGATTGCCCTTACCTAATCAGAAATGAGCAAACGTGAGCCAATCAATTGTTTTTTCCAAAATAAATGAACACAGCTTTAACAACTCACAGGAACAGCCCACAATACGCCCATCGAATGCAGATGGTATCATTGTTGGCTGCTCCTTGGTGCCAGGTCCGCGCTTTAAGACCGTGTCGAGCAACCAAGGATCTTTATTACCAGCCTTCCATTGTTCTAATTCGCGCTTCTCTATGCCAGTTGCATGATCCATGGGATCGTTCATTTCTTTGGGCGAAATTACTATTAAATTAAGCGTGTACCTAATAAAAGCATGTCTCTACGCACCCGCTAAACATATTTTAGTACTTGAGATGCAGCGAATCGAATTGCAAACGACTTTACGAGTGGCTTTCCGAAGTGAAAGTGAACAGTTGATTGTTATTGACGCCATACTTATGCAGGTGTAAGTGTTTAAAAGTATTTATTTGTAATTTCAGCTAAAATCAAATGAAATTTCTTTTTTTACTCGCGGCTATTTCAATTTTAAATAATCAATTTTTACAATAAATGCGCAGCCTACTTTACACGAAAACAACATGTTGCCGTCTCGTTTATTTGAAGTAATTTTTCTGCGGTAGAACTCCACCGAGTTTAAATTTCTTGGCCGTATAAAACTCTGGGCCCGTCCAGATTACGTAGACCCGACCGGAGGGGAACGGCTTTTTTGTGTTAAATGTTCAGTCTAACAACATTGAAAGATTGTTAACTAATCTATTATTAATTAAATTATATGCATTTATTCATCATTTTCAAAAACAACTCGACTGCAGTGACAATTGAGGAAGACTTCGCTCGTATTTATGGCAATAAGAAAGCACTTTCAAAAACTAACGATAATTAAGAAGAAAAAAAGCAGAGAGAAATGTAGCAACAGAAATCGTATCGAAAACTAAAATGCACTGATGTAAATTAATAACAAACAAGGCGTTTCTCTTCCACACTGCAGTATGTGCTCTATTCATCGCATACATTTAACATTAAATATTACAGTGTTCTTATTTCATTTATTAATTATTTATTTAATTCTATGCCAGTGGTGATTTTTAGGCTTTAGCAAAGCAACATCCAACTTAGCTTGCAACTCTTTCAAACGTTGATATTCTTGCATTAAGTTTTCGGTATATATTTTACTATTATTTTAGAGTTTTGTGGTTGGTTTTGTGAATTTATTTGGTTACTTTTTGCTTAGTAAAATGAAATTAGCAGTTTATTAAATTATTTGATTTAAACAGGAGCCTTTTCAACCAATTTGAACCAATGACCGCATTCGCAACGTTTTGGTGTGCCCTTTTGCAGCCACATCCATTGAACATAGGTTTGGTCTTCTTCGCCTGGTATGCGGGAGGATGACAAGCAACAGTTAACACACCGAAAATAAAATCGAAATAAAGAAATATTTAGAATAGTTTGTTGCTAGGAATAATTGTTTATTTGATAATTGTGGTTTTACTTACAGATGCAACCCACAATACGGGCATCGAATGCTGATGGTATCAGGTTAGGAGAATCTTTGGTGCCAGCGCCACGCTTGAACACTTTCATGTCGAAGGGATTATCGTTACCAGCGGCCTTGGCCAGCAGTTCACGCTTTTCAATACCGGTAGCGTGCTCCATAGGATCGTTCATCACTAAAATGAATAATATAAGCACAAAAGTGTGATGATAAAATGTTGTATCTACTAATATATAAATATATATAAAAACATGTTATATTTGGTAAATATTATAAATATTTCATTGCTTTTTAAAGTGAGGTGGGGGTTATAACAGCCAAACTGCATCTCAGTGGTCTATAGACTTTTAGTTTTATTTTAATTCATTAGCAGGTTAGACATTCCAACAAGGCAAATAAACATCGCATATTGGCATATGATTGTATCAAACTAAAAAAAAACTTTCAATTGTAAAAGTTACATAAACAGTTTGCGGTCATCGGGAGACTTTCAATACATTCGACTTGCATTATAGTTATCCGACATAATGGGCGTCGGCTAATATAATACTAATGAGTTAAGAAAACATTACTTTAATGCTTTTGTACTCAAAGATAAATTTAAAAAAATGGTTCCGAGAAAATCTATTGATAATGTGATTGAACGTTCGGCTGAATGCCAATAAATGGTTACATAAACATCAGTTTCTAATCGCTAGCGTTGAAAATATTGCTTATAGTTATTAATTTGTATAATATTTTATGAAAAAAGTTCATAAACTCCAGTTCTGTGTTCTTTTACATTACGTAACATTCACATCCCGACCCTGCCGTTCATGCATAGGTATACTCGTCACACGAGAAAAATGCGTGCGAACTGTCAAATAGGTGCCTTATGAAAAGTTCGCAGTGCCATAACCTTTTGGTAATACAGCTTCTATTGCTTCTTCCTAGATAATCCTGACATATGGAGGCGCTACACCTTTACATCACGATTTTTTCATTTTATGTGCCTTTCCGCAAGTTTCACTTACTTTTACAGAAACGCGCTGGAGTGTATTGCAAATTTTGACGTGTCGCCGCACGCAAAGCCATACGCCCACAAACCGAAGCCATTTTTGTGTAATTTAACTACTGAGTTTGATTTCAAATCAACAAATATTCGCGATCTGCGATCACACAAATTTTCGATTTTTGACAAAAAACTTTGATTTATTTCGTAATTTTCAACACACACAAGCTCGCTGGCTCGCTGTTCGTCGCTGCTTGAAAAGGTGAAAAGTCAAATTGACAGCTCCGTGGTGGTGATGTTGCCATTGCAGAACTACAGCAAATAGTTGAGAATGGGCAGCACTGCAGAGTAGCGAGTGCAGTAATTGCCAAAAATGATTTTGCTTTTAGAAGCTGTTTGCAATATAAAAGATTTTAATTATTTTGAAATATGCTTAAGTTCGAAGATATGATAAAATATGACCTTGGAAAATTGAATTTGTGTTTTTGCAGTCAATGTCAAAATTCTAGTTTTGTGTTTGTCCGGCATCACAATTAAACTAATCCAATTCGAATTGCAATGAAGTGTTGCTAGGAAACGGAAACGAACAACACAAGCCGGCTCGTTGGATATCAACTGTGTTAACTCTTTTAACATTTTTATTACTTAAAATCCATAAAATTGTTAAAAAAAAAATAACTGAAGCATGTCTAAAGGTGTTATTTGCTTTGACATATCGAAAAATGAACGTTTCCAATTGTCGGATAACTATAAAATGCTGCATCGCAAACTAAAAGTAAATTGGAAAGTTGAGCAGTAAGTATAAAACAAAGTTTGTCCAAATTGGCGTTAACAAAGCTGTCTAACAGGAGCGATGGCGAGCTAAAGAAAGAACGGCTGCAGCGTGTGAGCATTTTCGTGTTGGCCGGACCACAGGATCGCTTCACCGAGGAAGAGTTTCAAGTGCTGAAGGAATTTGTGGAAAAGGGTGGCAAATTGTGGGTGTTGCTCGGCGAAGGTGGCGAACAGGAATTCAATACAAATGTGAATTTCTTTCTAGAACAATATGGCATATACATAAATAGCGGTGAGTTTGATAGAATACAAGAACGCTAGTGGGTCTTAACATAATTTTAATCTTTCAGACACCGTTGTGCGTCCACATTACTACAAAAATTTCCATCCTAAGGAGTGTATTATCGGCGGTGGTGTGGTCTGCGAGTCGATGTGGCGGCATTTGATCAAACAAGATATTGAGGTGGTCGATTATGACTTTAGCGATGAGAAATACAAAATACACTTTCAATATCCATACGGCGCCACGCTAAATGTGTCAGAACCGGCGAATGTGCTACTAAGCACTGGACCGGTTGTTTATCCTTTTAATCGGTGAGCGTTTTCGATTTCAAATGTGTACACTTTTATAGAATAGTATATTTGGGGCTTTTTAGACCACTAGCTGGTTACTACGTCAACGAGCATGGTGGCAAGATACTCGCCATCGGCTCTGGCTACATGTGGCACGATAAGTATTTGCAGAGCGATAAGACAAACGACGCGCTATTGGAATATTTCATACAACTTTTGGGTGGCAATGAAATACAATATTCGCATTTGGACTTCAACGATGTGGAGGTGCGGAATATGTTTAAAATATGATTAAGCCAACTTAAATAGTTGACTAAACGTTAATGCTGCTTTTCGCTGGTTTTTACAGATAAACGACAACAAAACATTCACGGATATCGCCTTCATTGCTGATTTGCCGAAAGCTTGTCTGATCGACTCCATTGGCGGCACCGAAACACCCGCCGACTTCAAACAAATGTTCGACATGACAATCTACTCGCTAAGTAATCGCCTGCTGAAGGATGTAATGACGACATACGAACAACTGAATGTCAAATATGAACCGTTAAAAATAATTAAGCCGCAATTTGAGATTCCGCTGCCGCCGTTGCAGTTAGCGGTTAGTGTGGAAATATTAAAAAATTTAATGCATAAACACAAATACTTCTAACACTTTATTCTTCTCTCCTCCTCGCTTCAGACTTTCCCACCCATCTTCAGTGAGCCGGCCGCCCCACCGCTCGAGCTCTTCGACTTAGACGAGGTGTTCAGCGCCGCGCGCACACAATTGGCCAATATGACCAGCAAATGTGTACAGTCCATTACGGCGAAGGATGCCAGTAAGCCGCTAAATACACGTGAATTGGAGAATTACATCAAAGAGTGTGCGCGCATTACGGGCATCATACACGAGCACCAAGATGTGCAAGCGCGTGAGATACTCAACATACTGGCGCGCCAGATCGTAAGCTACAGACCGTATGCGGATGAGTAGTGGACGCCACAGCCGAAATTGGAGCAGAGGTGTGATATTTCGACGCAAGACATCATGTAGACTAAATTTTTGTTTGTTTTTTAATTATTTTTTATTTTTTAATTTTCAGTTGCTTCTATTGCTTAATGTTACGAAAGGAATTAGAATGCAATTATGGTACTATTAAACGCTCTAATTGAAAAATATGCAAGTTGCAGCAACAATGCACCCATAAATATAAACAGTATTATTTTACAATTAAATTGCAAGGAGCTGCGGTAAACACTATTTCACTTTGCTCACATCTCAATTTACAGGTAGGTTAATCTAAAATTTTTTGAAAAATGATCGCAGTTTGTGTTATCAAGTAAATTATTTGGAAAACTAGAGTTTTTGGTTTTGAACAAGCCTTTGACACAGCCACACACCGCTATTGCAGGACATCGAAAAAACTACGTTCTCTCCAGAACTGAAGAGGTGGACCATGAACTATCTGAACTCAACTTCTTCATCTCGAAACTGCCGCAGCCACCAGAGGCAGTTTCTATCATATCGTACAATGATGATTCCGTCATGTTGACATTAGGCTACGATGGCATGTGTTCAAAGGTAAACGGCTATCCCTCCAACTTTTCTTACTTCGTCCCTGCACAAAACTTAACACTCCCCCACTTACAAATTGACCAGCCGCAACTCCTCAAGTCGCTAGCCGGCGGCACATGGGAAAAGGGCCGCTCTTAAACTAGACCGCACCAATTTGCTCGGCTGGATGCAGTGAAACGCAGACGAAAAAGCTCCAGACCTGTCAGAATACTGCAGTCCGGACTACGACAGGATGCCTCCTGGTGCCTCCTATTGAACACCTGCATAGTGAGCCTTTATGCTCCCAGTTAAGGATCATAACGAACTCCTCTCCAAGCAGTTCCTGCTGGAGTGCTTTCGCAGAAACCATCCTTGCAGTCACTTGTTTGGAGTGGAATTGCCTTCTAGGAACATCAAGAGGTCATTCCTTAATTACGTCGACAACATCTGACAATTCCCCGACTAGACTTCAGACTTCTCACAAGCACTGATCACCATTCACAGTGGAGCCATCAACACATCCAACGACTCCCTTTCAGTGAATGACCACCTATTGCAGACCAATATATAATATGTGTCACGTGCCATGAGTCCCCGCACGACACTGGCCCTTTGGTCCGACCTCGTGGATACAGCCTTGGGCCTTCCGTTGGATGACGTCGACGAAAACTTAGCTAATCCTTAGGCATCCGTTAAAACAACAACAACATAAAAGATCAACATGATCATCTCAGTCTATTTAGCGACATGGCTAACTAGCCGTCTGACCATCTGCTCGTCAGTCTGTGTCAGCCCCTCAGAGTTTACGATATCGCTCGTCCTTTTCTCCCATTTATCGGAACAGCCGATATCGAACCACTACAGCATATAGCTGTTATACAAACTAAAAGTGCTTGTATGGAAAGCTTGTTTATTTGACAGGAAATTTGAGGGCAAATACTTTCCAAAAAATCGATATAATCTCTGCATATTTCGTTCAGATCGGACTGCTATAGCGTATAGCTGCCATACAAACTGACTAATCAAACTCAAGATAAACATCTTTTTATACCCTTTTATGTCATTAGAAACGCGCCTGTTACGGGTATTATAGTGTAATAAATAATGCCATATCTTCGCACTTTAGACTCAGGAATCACCATCTCAATTATGAATCAAAATATTTAGTTTTTCAATGCTCCAATATGTATACACATGTAAGCACATATATTTTTGTGTGTAAACACATAAGTAGCTACAGAAACACAAAATGTCAACACAAATTATTTTTTAATTTATCACCCAATGCTGTCTGTTGTCATGCGCATGCGTAACTGCGAAGTCAAACTTCAAGCTAATGCTTCCTTTTCACATCTCCCACACTGTGTGTACATAGAAATGCCGAGTTTCACACCCAAGACAGCATTAATAGACTACACTTGGCACTTCCTGAAGTGCGGCAGAGTAGCGTGGCAGCTAATTGAAGTGTTGACAGCGATTACCGCATAAATTTATCATGTGAACAACTCGGTTGTTGGGGTTCAGTACCAATCGGAAGATTTACAGTGATGTGAGGCATGAGGGGGGAAACTGTGATTTTTTTGCCCAATCATGCTGAAGCCTAATAGTTTGGGGGAGATTAGGAATGTGTGGCAGCTAATTATTGTACGAGCCTGTGAATCTGCTCGTTACATACATATGTATGAAAGTGATACATAATTTGTAGTGGCCACAGGGGACTTGTTAGTTTTGTTTAATTTTTTGTAAATGAAATAGTAAACAATGAAAGCGGCAATTAAAAATGGAAGTACAAACAGTTGTTGAGCTTTAAATCATAAAATGCATCTATTCTACTTTAAATATCTTGGCTGGGAGCTTGGAGGATGGAGTCATGTGTAGAAGTTTACGTAAGTGAGTAAAGTTCTTTGACCACCAATCACTAGAAAGTGGCTAGCAACCATTCTTTTAGATATGACTCTAGCAGCTCACGACTTCCGGTGTTAGATCATGTGTCCTCTGGGTAGCCAAAAAACATCCGTTTAAAGATGAGCTAAACTGCGAATGCGAAACATCCCTTCCCAGGGTTGTGGGCTGGATTTGGGACCCGTCACAAAAAAAAAAAAAACACCCCCCATGGAAAGAACAAAACAGACTGCTGTTGTGTACTCGGCTATAATTGCGTAAGTGGTTTCTACGCCAATAAAGGAGAAGAAAGAAAGCAGGAGCTTGTTATCTTCAACAGTTGGTCTGTTATTATGGCAAATCGGGGGTTTTTATCAAGACGGCGCCTGACTACTGTCCCTTATTGAGATCGGTGATGGTTGTACAGCGTGTCGTTCTATAAAAGCTACGTAAAGTGCGATGCACCAATTAGCAAACTGCATTGTTCGACGGAAGCCCTCATGTTCGTTTCTAAATCCATCGTCGAGCTTCGAAGATAAGATTTCCCTATAATTTCAGCAATAACTTTATTGAGGTAAGGGTTATTACTTTCCAGTTATTACACCTTGTAAGGTCATCCCTTTTTGGGATCATCTGATAGCTTCTTTTAACTCTTAAGTAAGGCAGCTAAAATTATTGAATAGGATTAGAGGCACTCTGGGGTCTAATTACATCAACTTTGGACTATGTTGTAAATTTGAGACTCTAGTTCTGTTTTCAAAGATTTTGTAGCCCTAGTGATACGGACTGAAATTGACCATAGATATGGAAATGGATGTCTTCTCTACGTAGCAGCTACAGACACGGTCTACATAGTCAAATACATATATACATGGTTTTGCTAAGGACATTTCACCCTTTTTGATAATTTGTGTTTCCTTGGATGTGTTGATGTACTAGCTTTGAAATAACAGAAAGACAATCGTTTTATGTGAATGTAGAGGTGTCTGTTGTGATTCGTGGCGGCTGTAGCTTGAGTCATCTTCGCGATATCATCAACCCGTTTTTGTTTGTCGCGACGTAAGTATATAGACATTTTTGCTCGAGAGGTACCGTTATGTAACGCCGTGCAGTGATCCTTTTGTATTAGAAGGTCTAGTGGAGTTTACATCAGCTTTTTTACGTTTCCTCTCTGCAATCAATTCCCAAGATCGGATGGAGAACCAATCCTTCCTTGTTACCTCAATAAGCTATTTAGCCAAGTACAATAAAATTCTAGTTCTGTTTCGGCTAAGGAAATCCAAATTTCGTTTGAACCGAACTTTAGATGAACTTTCAGGCGTTTTCTCTTTGCAATCAGTGTCCTGGGTCGGTTTGCAAATATTCTTTCCTTGGTGCTTCAATAAGATTTTTAGCCAATTGAACAACAATTTATTTCAGGAGATAGTTCAAAGCAGCATAAAAGTCGAGTTTAGTATCGGCTAAATACTTGTAGACCCAAGTTTCGTGGAAATTGGACTTTAGATCAACTTCATTCGTTTCTTCTTTGCAATCAGTGCCTAAGGCTGGTTTGACAAATATTCCTTGGTACTTCAATAAGCTTTTCAGCCGGCTGAACAAAAATTTGTTTCAGTATGCTTCTGTTAGATAGAGTCCTTAATAGTATAAAAGTCGCGTTCAGTTCCGGCTAAGGAGACCCAACTTCCGTAGGAACTGAACTTTCAGGCGTTTTCTCTTTATATCTAAGGTCGGTTTGAACATTTTTCAGGGTGCTTTAGGTGGTCCTTAATTTTGATGAAGTCCGGTTTCGCTTCGACTAAGGAGACCTAACTTTCGTGGGAGCTGAGTTGGTCACCACAACATCTGCGGTAGTTAATTGAACATTCAGCACTGATTCTCACAGTTTTTTTATACAAATATATACACATACATAAGTTAAATAAAAATAAAGTTAAAAAAAATATTTCAATAGTTTTCATCGTGTTTTAAGATGTGATGCAAGGTGCCCCTATATAAATCTGTGCTGTACATATTTACATACATTCATACATATAACAGCCCTGCAGCTGCTGGCGATATGCACTATCCCAAGCGCCTCGTTGAGCAAACAGTTTTAGTATTGATATATGCGTGTTTGTCTGTATGTGTGTACACACGATGCGTTGTACACCTTAGTAATTCGACACCGTAGGAAGTTACCTTGAGTGCATTTCATTTCACTTTATTTGTGTTTTTTTTTCCACTACCAGAAAAAAGTCTTCTATCTCCAGCACTCATATATATGCACACACACATACATATGTATGTATGTACATTTGTGTGCTCGCTCGCATGCGCAGCCATAGAAATATTGGCGTTCATTCATGGTTTCACAACGAGCCATATTCAATGACATGGCATCTGCATGAGTTGAAAAAAGCCATTTTTTTATGAATGAACGGCAAAAACTATTTCTACTCCAACACCAAACCACAGCGCAGTTTATTTGCTCAGCACCCTGACCATTCGCTTAGCCCTTGCTCTGCTGATCAGCAGCGAGACTGTAGAAAGGATATTCGTTTGCAAATAAATAATTTCTAATATGCAAATATTTGTTTAACTTTTGACTCTTGTTTCAAGACTCAGCTGCCGCAAAGCCAAATCAATAGTGGCGCTTCACTCCTACACTTGAGAATTCTTCAAATAACAAACAGCACATTCAATTATCGTCCAGCTGCTCACACTATTTTCCTGCTTTTACCTCTACTTTCCCTTGTTTGTTTGTTCGCCCAAATAATCGCCCAAAAATATTTGTTCAATGATCTATTTTGTGGACAGTGCTAGCGGTATCATTTCCGTTGTCTCTTCTCTTCCTCTTCTCTTTGCTTCATATTTGATATACTAAAGTGGTTTTAATGTTTTAGGAGAGCCCACAAGTTTCGGATATTGCAAGTTAAAAAATATCCATCATATTTAGTGTAGTTCAAGCAGCCCTGGTTCGGTTAGTGAGACTTATTTCTTATTCTTTACTGGCTTAGATACCGCTAACGCGGTAATAGCCGAGTTAACCGAGTCCTCAGTCGTTTCTTCTTTTCGCAATGTGGCGGCAATTGGAGATTCCAAGCGAAGCCAAGTCCTTCTCCACCTAGTCTTTCCAATGGAGTGGAGGCCTTTCTCTTCCTCTGTTTCCGTACTGCGTCGAATACTTTCAGAGCTGGAGTGTTTTCCTCCATTCAGACGATATGATCTAGCCAGCGTAGCCGCTGTCTTTTAATTCGCTGAACTAAGTCAATGTCCTCGTAAATCTCATACGGCTCATCGCACCATCGAATACTGTATTCGCCGTGGCTATAAATCTTCCTCAGAACGTTTCTCTAGAAAACTCGTAACGTCAACTCCTCAGATGTTGTCATCGTCCATGCCTCTGCATGTGCTGCTCAGTCCGAAGTAGCTGCGTCGATGCAACGCTGTCAGCGCGATTTCCAAGCATTGAAGCCGTCATGGAAGGCATTCTCCGGAATACTCTTGAGAGCCGAGGTGCATGTGCTGGGATCCTCTCTATCGTCTGAAAATGCTTGCCTTTCATCGGCCTTTTCAGGCAAGGACACAAAAAAAGTCCATGGAGGCCACATCTGGTCTGTAGGGCGGCTGGGATGCCGGCCTTGGTTAGATAGCTGTTCAGAAGAAAGGCGATGTGAGCAGAGGCGTTGTCGTAGTGCAACTTAAAATCGGCTGCGATGTCTTGTCGGACCCGATAGATTCGTTTGAGACCCTTGAAGACTTCTACATAAAACTTGGCGTTGACGGTTTGTCCAGGAGGAACAAATGGACAATGCCTTTGATGTCAAAAAATACAAGGAGCATCGTTTTCACTTTGGATTTGCTCATTTTTCCCTATTTTTGGCGAGGAGACGCCGACGTGTTCGTCCTGGCCCTCCAAAAAGGCTGGTGCCATCGAAATACTCTACTTCTTGTTAAAGCAACATCTGGGTAAGCCTGCTTGATCATATCAAACGTCTCTGTCGCAGATTTACCGAGTTTCACACATATAGTCTTCAATCGCCTAAATAACTAGGAAAAAAATATTTTCCAGCTAAGTTCCATCTAATTTTAGCACTGCATTTACAATTGAATATTCTTTTACCAAAACAATTAAGTAAAAAGCCAGTCATGCTTTCTGGCGCTAACATAACAACAACCATAATGATTATTTTAGTAAGATGATGGCGATAAAAATAAGAAGGCGCCACATGCAGAAAAACTTGAACTTGGCACTCGTGATGCCAAAGACGGACGCTGTTTTAGGTGTTGTGCTAGAAATTATCATAAAATCTACGCGAAACGCTGATTACCAGCGCTAGTTAGACGTGAATGCTTATGAAAAACAAATAATAATTTGCAGAAAAAAGTGAGGTTAGGAGCTATGAATGAGGAGGCAGATGCTTAGGTGCATTTAAGTATGTCTGTATGTGCTTATACAGTTAGCATGCAGTTTAGCCTTAGCCTTAGCTTTAGCGCTACATGTGTCTGTTCTATGGATGATGGTATCGAGTGGTGAAGTGGTGTTGGTAATGGCGTTGCCGATGATGCTTCCAATTTCTATAATTTTATTATTTACTTTAATATGATTTTTAGTGCTATATGAAAGCGGCTCCAGTATTTTCACGTATATATGTAGATATGTATGGATGCAATAAGAAATGAGTAAAAAAGCTGCTCTTCCGATAAATAGCTGGTGTTGCCCTTATGCCATGGTTAGGTTAGGTTAGATGGCTGATCAAAGATCACACGTGGATTACTATATGTAGTCCTATGTGAGGCCATCGAAAAGAAGAAGTCCTGGTTTCGAACTTATAAATTAGCAAAACGTTTAGCAGCCAGGACAAATTTACACAGACGTTTAGTTTCCATTACCGCCAGCTCGGTCTGATGTCTGAAGGTATGCATTCCCAAGTGTTTAAGTATTGACCTCCAAGCCAAGACGGTAGTGTTGAGTTATTTCCACCTCATCTTCTTCCATCCAGATTCTGCAGATGATGTCTGGTAGGATTCCCCAGCCTTACTGCGTGGACGCCAAAAGGGCAGCCTGGAAGACTAACACTCGCCCTTCTTTCTCAACTGAGATTCTTACTCAAACAACGTCCGGTGTGTTTAACGTGGGCACCTGTTGGCACAGCGAATGAAATAATCAATGCGTTGATAAACGCCCTGTAATGCTAGATTCCAATTGGTAGTGTGGAATGGATATGCTAACCACCTTGGTAGGGTTCGAGTCCCACCTCAAATATGCCAAGGACATACTTGTTGACATTCCCCTTAACGACATTCTGAACATGAAACAAAGCATCCTCTATACTGCGTCCTTTCCTGAACCCAAACTGTCTATTCGACCACATACCCAGCGTTAGCTCCTGAGGCCACCTTCCAGGGACGACTGACCATCCTCACGTCAGACCTCTGGGACACCGCAGTAAAGTCCTGGATGTTCAGCCGGAGTAGCTTTTCCATGAACTCATACAGAGTGGAAATCTTAAATCAAAGTTTTTGTTCTTCAAAAAATAACCCAAAATTCATGAGTTTATTCCACAAGGCAAACGATCGCCGCACAATTATCACAAAGTTGATCAGCGGCAGATAACTCGAAAATCTCGCACATAAATCAACCTACAACAACATGTCACGCCATAATCATTTCTTTTCACACCAAAAACATGTTTTATACACAAAATTCAAATGTTAGTTTAAAACGCTCCAACAAAGGCAGGCACACACCGGCGTATCCCCATCCCCAAGCAGGAACTTACAAGCGGACTAACGAGCTGCCGCGCAGCCGCATTTAATAAATTAATTACAAATGACAATAAATTTCATTGAGCGAATGTTGTTCGGTATAAATCTTTGGCGTGTTGTACACGTGAGTCATAAAACACACTTAAATACAAACACATTTTTGCTGAGGGTTTTGTTTTGAGGAAATATTTTGGGGGGAATGTGAAATGAGAGGACTATTATTAGCAGTTATACTCTAAACAGTCCACAAATGGTGGCTTGTGTGCCATACACCTGCTTTTGACTGATTTCCTCGAAGTACCAATTCTATTCCTGCACTTTTTCCTTCTTCATACGTCATTCTTATATTTTACCATACATGTATGTATGTAAATAAGTTCTTCTGCAATTAATTTAGTAGATTTGGCTACATGTCCACTAAACTGACCGTAATCAGTAATTTTCGTTGTTTAAATGTCAAAATGACAACATCGGCTACACGACGCCTTGACAAAGGTTAGTCACAGCACAGGCACAGCCAATCGGAACTCATTGCACTTTTAACGGCAAGCAGCAGTTTAGATAAATGACCGACACGCATTAGACACTTGTTTTGATCTGATAGTAACACACTGATTTCAGTTGTATTTGCTCTTTACACGCTTTGGAGACAAAAATATGAGTTGGAAAATTAGTTTTTAGGGGAAGTTTTCAGATAAACAATTCAAATTTGCTAGGAGAGCCAATTGTAAAAATGGTTAGGAATATGTGAAAAAAGGTTGACTTAGTCTTGGTAGTAACGTAGTAAGGCTGATAAACTTGCAGGACCGTCGATATGTGGCAGTAAGCTCCATTAACCTAATTCACTGCCTTCTAAAGTGCGCATGACATATTTTCGGAGTGTCAAGCTAGGTTAATTTGTCCTGATCGGCAGTCATGCTATACACATAGTTAATCTACATAGTTTGTCCGGAAAGTAATCGGACTGATTTTCTTCCGCCGCGACTGTATTTTGGAGCGTGCACGTAGCGACTGGATTCGGTAGAGGGCGTGTCTAGCTAACGAACGAGCGGCGAGAGGTGCGCGATTAAATTCTGTGTGAAAGTCGGTAAATCTGCGACAGAGACGTTTGATATGATCAAGCAGGCTTACTCAAATGTTGCTTTAGCAAGTAGTGGTGTGTTTCGGAGGGACCAGGCCTTTTTGGAGGGCCGGGAAGATGTCACAGAAGAGAAAGGGAAGAATGAGCAAATCCAAAGTGAAGATGATGCTCGTTGTCTGTTTTGACATCAAAGGCATGAATTTGTTCCTCCTGAACAAATCGTCCACTCAAAGTTTTAGGTGAAAGTCCTCAAGGGACTCAAACTAAGGGAAAATCGAGTCCGATAAAAGACAAGCATTTTGAGACGATCGAGGTGATCCAAGCAGCATACACCTCGGATCTCAGGGGTATTCCGGAGCATGCCTTCTGTGACGCAGAAGGAACCAATTTGAAAGTTTTTAATTAATTGTAACGAATGGTTAAATAAATTTTTTTAAAAACAGATGGAGGTACTATTTAATTTGAGTTGAAGTATTCGTCATATAGGACCTCCAAGTATCTAATTTTGATGCTTGTACTCCGAAACTCCTTGATATATAAGCCAAGTTTTAGGTAATGTTGGATATAAGAATAAGAGGTTTTTCCAGCGTCTCTTTGATGCCTATTTCCATGCACTTCTGCATGTATCGTCCTTACTTATGTCAATTCGGATCATATGTGATGCCAGTAGGTTGTGACCTGTCAATAAACCAACAATCGTCTTGCATTTTTTTTTCCAAGTAAAAAGCCTGTCTTCCTTCGGGGCTCTTGCATATGACCTAGGCGATTCTGCGTGTCCATAAGCCATTCCCACACGTCTAGTTCCGTCTATTAGCCCTTTCGGAAATTTCATGGTACATGGTTATTAGGGACCTCCATATTTCTCGTTCTTGTTCGGTAGCCAAACGGTTGGCACTTTTAGCAACCTCAGCAGTTATTTCGTTTCGAGCTACTTTGTGTCCTCAAACCCCGTCCAGCCACCAGCCTTCTGGTATTAAATCTTCACTGAGTATTTTCTTGCGTTGTTGGCTGTCTCAGTCGTTTTCTTGACCGCAAATACTTCAGCCTGGAAGATACTGCAGTATTCAGTAAGTTTGAAGATTGCCTGAGATACAGCTCTGGTCAATAGGTTTCCCGCTCCTACTCCATTAGGCTCTTTGATCTGTCCCCAAGTGCTAAATGTATGCATAATTCCATATAGGGCTAGTGACTTCAAATACCTCCCAGCTCGTTGTAGTTAAGTCGCGTTGAAGTCGAGAGTATTAAAACAGCGATGGAGGAGTTTTAATGTTTAAACATTTGAGTCTGAGATCTCGAAATGCAGTTGGATGGAAAATAAGACAATTTGAACCCTAAGACCCAATATTTCTAAGCTTCTAAAAATATATTTCACAGTAAACGGATACTCAGCAGTCACTGCCAAGAGTTCAAGAAATATTAAGCTCCAACAAAAAATATAACAACAACTTATGTATGGATGTATGCGCCACATTTTTGGCCTAAATATACCCATAAGTCCATTGTGTTCGTGCCACTTAGAATTGAGTAGAACAACGACGTTGTGGGTCCACGCACATAACCCGATCAAGAAATAAGAAGTGAGAATAAATGTCAATAAGGCGGAGGTAAGCAGCTGGACATGGGAAACATAACAACAATAAGCAACTTTGGTGGTTATTGCTTAGGTTGTTGTTGTATGCTGGCGTGCATGCTATTGTTGTTGTGCTTGGAGGGTACTTTGTCGAAGATTTGTCACCTGGCTGACAATACATGCTGCCAACAGCGCCGCAACACACAGCGAAATAAGCTGTGCAGCATTGCGAGCCAAGCGGATAGACGGACGGACGGACACACGCTCAAGCAGTTATGCATTTACGCATTTATATGTGTTGTTAGCCTTTATGTTTGTATAGCTGTGTATTCACATGTGCGCTGAAGAATGCTTGCTGGTGGCGTCGTGGTTCGCGCTGTGGTCAACACGCATGCTCAACTGCTGCTGCTAGGCAGTTTAAGATAAAGTCGAAATTAATTCTTTTCACTTAAGTACACGATAGGCGATCATTAAATTGTCGACTCGCCATTCGGAGCTTGCCCGTTGCTGCATGTTGTGCTGCATGCTGCAGGGTGTGCGGGGTGGGCGACTTAGTCGTGGAGACAAGTTCGATTACGGCGTTGTTGCCGACTCGGCTGACTTTTGACTGCGTTTCTCGTGACTACACCGTGTTTAGATCAATGCGTACGGACAATTATTTCACTTGTTCATTTTGTAAGAAATTATTTTTATTCTATCATCTCCCATCCTGAACGGGGTATATAAGTTTGCAATGAAGTTTGTCACACCCAGTAAAAAAGTTGGATTTTCTCTAAAGTATATAGCGTCACCTAAAACGAAAAATAACAAACATCACTTTTCAGCGTACATGTAAAGGAAAAACGATATAACAGACCATTCATATTCAAACCAATTTGAGTTTCGGTTTGAAATGGTTATATTTTTGGGTTTTGTGTTGGTAAAATTTGGTTATATGTCGGTTATATGTTAGTTATATTTTGATTATATGTTGGTTATATATTGGTTATATGTTGGTTATATATCGGTTATAGGGTAGTTATATTTTGATTATATGTTGGTTATATATTGGTTATATGTTGGTTATATATCGGTTATTTGCTGGTTATATATTGGTTAAATATTAGTTATATGTGACAGTGGAAGCAGAAAATTTTACGATGGATTTGAGAAACGTTCTGAAATTTTACACGCCTTCTTTTTTCCCCAAGCGGCTACTACTTTGGCGTAATTGACAGCATCAGATCGATGGGGGTCAAATTCCTGTAAAGAAAACTTTTTTATTTGTCAAGATATCTCACGAAATTTGGCATAGATTCTTTCTCGAGAAAAGCTATAATTCGAAAAAATTGTTCAGATAAACCCCTATAACATATACCTGTCATACAAACTGAACGAAAAGTTAACCAAATAAAGATTTTTATACCCTTTTAAGCTATAAGAGTTGCAGCTGTGAAGGGTATTATAGCTTCAAAGAGCCCAAAAAAAAATTTTTATTTTTGTTTTATTGCACAAGTATTTGGCTTTAAAAGAAATAAAGGCAGCGGAGGCGAAGAGTAATCACATAAGCATATTCAAATGAAGGAGTGTAATGTGTGTATGCTTGGTTGTTTGTGTGTGTGCGTGCACATAAGTTGATTGGACAGGAAGGCAGACACATGATTTAATCGTTAATCTGTGGAATTTTAATCTTTGGAGCTTGCTGCATTGACATGCGCATTAGCGGCGAAGCTCTTCCCTCCTTCTCTCCTGCTCCACTTGAAGTGTTCTATTTA
>CM050325.1:94395130-94434471 GCA_027475135.1 Bactrocera correcta
CCCTAATCTAATATTTAGGTATAAAGTCGATTTTCTTGTATATATATATTTCGCGATCGATATCGAAATGCTTCAGATAACTGGTTTAACATATTTAAGTTAATAAACCTTCTTTAACGCACTGAAGTCTACATAAAGCCTTAACGGTATAACTGCACTGCATTTAGAAGAACTCCGTTATCTTATATTTAGGTATAAAGTCGATTTTCTTGTATATACTCATTTTGCAATCGATATCGAAATGCGTTAAATCATTAGTTTAACATATTTAAGTTAATAAAGCTTTTTAGAAGAACTCCGTTAGCTTATACAAAGGTATAAAGTCGATTTTCTTGTATATACACATTTAGCAAGCGATATCGAAATGCTTCAAATCATTAGTTTAACATATTTAAGTTAATAAACCTTCTTTAACGAACTGAAGTTAACATAAAGCCACAACGGCATAACGGCAGTGCATTTGGAAGAATTCAGTTATCTTATATTTAGGTATAAAGTCGATTTTCTTGTATATACATATTTAGCAATCGATATCGAAATGCTTCAAATCATTACTTTAACATATTTAAGTTAATAAACCTTCTTTAACGAACCGGAGTTGGCATAAAGCCATGGCGACATAACGGCAGTGCATTTAGAAGAATTCCGTAATCTTATATTTAAGTGCAAAGTCGATTCTGTTGTATATACACATTTAGCAATCGATATCGAAATGCTTCAAATCATTAGTTTACTATATTTGAATTAATTAAACATCTTATTTTACTGAAGTCTACAAAAGCCTTAACGGCATAACGGCAGTCCATTTAGAAGAATTACGTGATCTTATATTTAGATATAAAATCGATTTTCTTGTACATACACATTTAGCAATCGATAACGAAATTCTTCAAATCATTAGTTTAACATATTTAAAATAATTAACCTTCTTTAACGTAATGAAGGTGATATAAAGCCATGGCGGTATAACGGCAGTGCATTTAGAAGAATTACGTTATCTTATATTTATGTATAAAGTCGATTTTCTTGTATCGACATGCTTCAATTCATTAGTTTAACATATTTAAGTTAATATACCTTCTTAAACGCACTGAAGTCTTCATAAAGCCTTAACGGTATAACTGCAGTGCATGTAGAAGAATTCCGTAATCTTATATTTAGGTATAAAGTCGGTTTTATTGTATATACTCATTTAGCAATCGATATCGAAATGCTTCAAATCATTAGTTTAATATATTTAAGTTAATAAAGCTTCTTTAACGCACTGAAGTTAACATAAAGCCATGGCGGCATAACGGCAGTGCATGTAGAAGAATTCCGTAATCTTATATTTAAGTATAAAGTCGATTTTGTTGTATATACACATTTAGCAATCGATATCGTAATGCTTCAAATCATTAGTTTACTACATTTAAGTTAATTAAACATCTTTATTTTGCTGAAGTCTACAAAAGCCTTAACGGCATAACGGCAGTGCATTTAGAAGAATTACGTAATCTTATATTTAGACAAAAAGAAGATTTTCGTGTATATACTCATTTAGCAATAGATATCGAAATGCTTCAAATCATTAGTTTAATATATTAAAGTCAATAAAGCTTCTTTAACGCACTGAAGTTAACAAAAAGCCTTAACGGTATAACTGCAGTGCATTTAGAAGAATTCCGTATTCTTATATTTAGGTATAAAGTCAATTTTCTTGTATTTACATATTTAGCAATCGATATCGAAATGCTTCAAATCATTAGTTTTGCATATTTAAGTAAATTAAACTTCTTTAACGTACCGAAATTTATATTTATTTAGCAATCGATTTTGAAATGCTTCCAATTATTAGTTTCACATATTTAAGTTAATTAACCCTCTCTATCTTACTGAAGTCTATATAAAGCCTGAACGGCATAACGACAGTGCATTTAGAAGAATTCCGTTATCTTATATTTAGGTATAAAGTCGATTTTCTTGTATATATACATATAGCAATCGATATCGAAATTCTTCAAATCATTAGTTTAACATATTTAAGTTAATTAACCTTCTTTAACGTATTGAAGTTAATATAAAGCCATGGCTGCATAACGGCAGTGCATTTAGAAGAATTCCGTAATTTTATATTTAGGTATAAAGTCGATTTTCTTGTATTTACATATTTAGCAATCGATAACGAAATCCTTCAAGTCATTAGTTTAACATATTTAAGTTAATACACCTTCTTTAACGCACTGACGTCTTCATAAAGCCTTAACGGTATAACTGCAGTGCATTTAGAAGAACTCCGTATTCTTATATTTAGGTATAAAGTCGATTTTCTTGTATTTACATATTTAGCAATCGATATCGAGATGCTTCAAATAACTGGTTTAACATATTCAAGTTAATTAACCCTCTCTGTCTTACTGAAGTCTACATAAAGCCTTAACGGCATAACGGCAGTGCATTTAGAAGAATTCCGTTATCTTATATTTAGGTATAAATTTGACTTTCTTGTATATATACATATAGCAATCGATATCGAAATGCTTCAAATCATTAGTTTAACATATTTAAGTTCATAAACCTTCTTTAACGTGTTGAAGTTAATATAAAGCTATGGCGGCATAACGGCAGTGCATTTTGAAGAATTCCGTAATTTTATATTTAGGTATAAAGTCGATTTTCTTGTATATACACTTTTAGCAATCGATAACGAAATGCTTCAAGTCATTAGTTTAACATATTTAAGTTAATTAACCTTCTTTAACGTATTGAAGTTGATATAAAGCCATGGCGGCATAACGACAGCACATTTGGAAGAATTCCGTAATCTTGTTTGGGTATAAATTCGATTTTCTTGTATATATACATATAGCAATCGATATCGAAATGCTTCAAATCATTAGTTTAACATATTTAAGTTAATTAACCTTCTTTAACGTGTTGAAGTTAATATAAAGCTATGGCGGCATAACGGCAGTGCATTTAGAAGAATTCCGTAATTTTATATTTAGGTATAAAGTCGATTTTCTTGTATATACACTTTTAGCAATCGATAACGAAATGCTTCAAGTCATTAGTTTAACATATTTAAGTTAATTAACCTTCTTAATCCTACTGAAGTTTACATAAAGCCATAACGGTATAACGGCAGTGCACTTGGAAGAATTCCGTAATCTTATATTTAGGTATAAAGTCGATTTTCTTGTATATACTCATTTTGCAATCGATATCGAAATGCTTTAAATCATTAGTTTAACATATTTAAGTTAATAAAGCTTTTTAGAAGAACTCCGTTAGCTTATACTAAGGTATAAAGTCGATTTTCTTGTATATACACATTTAGCAATCGATACCGAAATGCTTGAAATCATTCGTTTAACATATTTAAGTTAATTAACCTTCTTTAACGTATTGAAGTTGACATAAAGCCATGGCGGCATAACGGCAGTGCATTTAGAAGAATTCCGTTATCTTATATTTAGGTATAAAGTCGATTTTGTTGTATATATACATATAGCAATCGATATCGAAATGCTTTAAATCATTAGTTTAACATATTTAAGTTAATTAACCTTCTTAATCTTACTGAAGTTTACATAAAGCCATAACGGTATAACGGTAGTGCACTTGGAAGAATTCCGTAATCTTATATTTAGGTATAAAGTCGATTTTCTTGTATATACTCATTTTGCAATCGATATCGAAATGCTTTAAATCATTCTTCTTCTTCTCTTTACTGGCGTAGACACCGCTTACGCGATTATAGCCGAGTCAACAACAGCGCGCCAGTCGTTTCTTCTCTTCGCTACGTGGCGCCAATTGGATATTCCAAGCGAGGCCAGGTCCTTCTCTACTTGGTCCTTCCAACGGAGTGGAGGTCTTCCTCTTCCTCTGCTTCCCGCGGCGGGTACTGCGTCGAATACTTTCAGAGCTGGAGTGTTTTCATCCATCCGGACAACATGACCTAGCCAGCGTAGCCGCTGTCTTTTAATTCGCTGAACTATGTCAATGTCGTCGTATATCTCGTACAGCTCATCGTTCCATCGAATGCGATATTCGCCGTGGCCAACGCGCAAAGGACCATAAATCTTTCGCAGAACCTTTCTCTCGAAAACTCGCAACGTCAACTCATCGGTTGTTGTCATCGTCCAAGCCTCTGCACCATATAGGAGGACGGGAATTATGAGAGACTTATAGAGTTTGGTTTTTGTTTGTCGAGAGAGGACTTTGCTTCTCAATTGCCTACTTAGTCCGAAGTAGCACCTGTTGGCAAGAGTTATCCTGCGTTGGATTTCTAGGCTGACATTGTTGGTGGTGTTTACGCTGGTTCCAAGATAGACGAAATTATCTACAACTTCAAAGTTATGACTGTCAACAGTGACGTGAGTGCCAAGTCGCGAGTGCGACGACTGTTTGTTTGATGACAGGAGATATTTCGTCTTGCCCTCGTTCACTGCCAGACCCATTTCTTTTGCTTCCTTGTCCAGTCTGGAGAAAGCAGAACTAACGGCGCGGGTATTGAGGCCGATGATATCAATATCATCGGCATACGCCAGCAGTTGTACACTCTTATAAAAGATAGTACCCTCTCTGTTAAGTTCTGCAGCTCGAACTATTTTCTCCAGAAGCAGGTTGAAAAAGTCGCACGATAGGGAATCGCCTTGTCTGAAACCTCGTTTGGTATCGAACGGCTCGGAGAGGTCCTTCCCGATTCTGACGGAGCTTTTTGTGTTGCTCAACGTCAGTTTACACAGCCGTATTAGTTTTGCGGGGATACCAAATTCAGACATCGCGGCATAAAGGCAGCTCCTTTTCGTGCTGTCGAAAGCAGCTTTCAAATCGACGAAGAGGTGGTGTGTGTCGATTCTCCTTTCACGGGTCTTTTCCAAGATTTGGCGCATCGTGAATATCTGGTCGGTTGTTGATTTACCAGGTCTAAAGCCACACTGATAAGGTCCAATCAGTTTGTTGACGGTGGGCTTTAATCTTTCACACAATACGCTCGACAGAACCTTATATGCGATATTGAGGAGGCTAATCCCACGGTAGTTGGCGCAGATTGTGGGGTCTCCTTTTTTGTGGATTGGGCATAGCACACTTAAATTCCAATCGTTGGGCATACTTTCGTCCGACCATATTTTGCAAAGAAGCTGATGCATGCACCTTATCAGCTCTTCGCCGCCGTGTTTGAATAGCTCGGCCGGCAATCCATCGGCCCCTGCCGCTTTGTTGTTTTTCAGGCGGGCAATTGCTATTCGAACTTCTTCATGGTCGGGCAATGGAACGTCTGCTCCATCGTCATCGATTGGGGTATCGGGTTCGCTTTCTCCTGGTGTTGTGCGTTCACTGCCATTCAGCAGGCTGGAGAAGTGTTCCCTCCATAATTTAAGTATGCTCTGGGCATCGGTAACTAGATCACCTTTGGGGGTTCTACAAGAGTATGCTCCGGTCTTGAAACCTTCTGTAAGCCGCCGCATCTTTTCATAGAATTTTCGAGCATTACCCCTGTCGGCCAGCTTATCAAGCTCTTCGTACTCACGCATTTCGGCCTCTTTCTTTTTCTGTCTACAAATGCGTCTCGCTTCCCTCTTCAACTCTCGGTATCTATCCCATCCCGCACGTGTTGTGGTCGATCGTAACGTTGCGAGGTAGGCAGCCTGTTTTCTCTCCGCTGCGACACGGCACTCCTCGTCGTACCAGCTGTTCTTCTGCACTTTCCGAAAACCAATGGTTTCGGTTGCAGCTGTACGTAAGGAGTTTGAAATGCCGTCCCACAGTTCCCTTATACCGAGTTGTTGACGAGTGCTCTCAGAGAGCAGGAGTGCAAGCCGAGTAGAAAAACGTTCGGCTGTCTGTTGTGATTGCAGCTTCTCGACGTCGAACCATCCTTGTGTTTGTTGGCGTGCGTTTTTTGCTGCACAGAGGCGGGTGCGTATTTTGGCTGCAACAATATAGTGGTCCGAGTCGATGTTAGGACCTCGGAGCGCACGCACATCTAAAACACTGGAGACGTGTCTTCCGTCTATCACAACATGATCGATCTGGTTGGTGGTTTTTCGATCTGGAGACAGCCAGGTAGCTTGATGTATCTTCTTATGCTGGAATCTAGTGCTACAGATAACCATATTTCGGGCCCCGGCGAAGTCGATCAGCCTCAGCCCATTTGGGGATGTTTCCGCGTGGAGGCTGAATTTACCGACCGTAGTGCCAAAGATACCTTCTTTGCCCACCCTGGCATTGAAGTCGCCAAGCACGATTTTGACATCGTGGCGGGGGCATCTCTCATAAGTGCGCTCCAAGCACACATAAAAGGCATCTTTGGTCACATCGTCCTTCTCTTCCGTCGGGGCGTGGGCGCAAATCAGCGATATGTTGAAGAACCTCGCTTTGATGCGGATTGTGGCTAGACGTTCATTCTCCGGAGTGAATGATAGTACTCGGCGACGGAGTCTCTCTCCCACCACGAATCCAACACCAAACTTGCGCTCCTTTATATGGCCACTGTAGTAAATGTCACAAGGACCTACTCGTCTCTGTCCTTGTCCCGTCCATCGCATTTCTTGGACGGCGGTGATGTCAGCCTTTATCTTTACGAGGACATCTACCAGCTGGGCAGCGGCACCTTCCCAATTAAGGGACCGGACATTCCAGGTGCATGCCCTCAAATCATAGTCCTTATTTCGTTTGCCATGGTCGTCATCAAAAGGGGGGTCACTCATCCGAGGCTTGTTGTTGTCTTTCATTGGGGGTGTTTTTTTACGTGGCGGGTCCCAAACCCAGCGCACAACCCTGCAGGGGTGTTTCGCCTTCTCACTTTAGCTCGCCTTCAAACGGATGTTCTTAGGCTACCCAGAGGATACTTGGTCAAAGACCGGAAGTCGTGAGCTGCTTGAGTCATATGTAAAAGAATCGTTTCTGGCCACTCCCAAGTGAATGGCGATCAGAGAACTTTCCTCACTTGCGTGAACTTCTACACATGACTCCATCCTCCTCTAGTTTAACATATTTAAGTTAATAAAGCTTTTTAGAAGAACTCCGTTAGCTTATACTAAAGTATAATGTCGATTTTCTTGTATATACACATTAGCAATCGATACCGAAATGCTTCAAATCATTAGTTTAACATACTTAAGTTAATTAACCTTCTTTAACGTATTGAAGTTGATATAAAGCCATGCCGGCATAACGGCAGTGCATTTAGAAGAAGTCCGTAGTCTTATATTAGGTATAAAGTCGGTTTTCTTGTATATACTCATTTTAGTAATCGATAACGAAATGCTTCAAATCATTAGTTTTACATACATAGCTTTCTCATGCCCAAATCTTGGTTTAATATGTGACAAACTCGTTCTTTTGACATCTTCATAATCTCAGCTATTTCCTTAACTTTAATCCGGCGGTCGTCTAATACCAATTGATGAACTTTAGCGATGTTATCATTAGTGGTTACAGCTTTTGGACGCCCAGGACGTTCATCATCTTCCAAGCTATTGAAGTTGATATAAAGCCATGCCGGCATAACGGCAGTGCATTAGAAGAAGTCCGTAGTCTTATATTTAGGTATAAGTCGGTTTTCTTGTATATACACATTTAGTAATCGATAACGAAATGCTTCAAATCATTAGTTTTACATATTTAAGTTAATTAACCTTCTTTAACGTATTGAAGTTGATATAAAGCCATAACGGCAGTGCATTTGGAAGAATTCCGTAATCTTATATTTAGGTATAAAATCGATTGTCTTGTATATACACATTTTGCAATCGATATCGAAATGCTTCAAATCATTAGTTTAACATATTTAAGTTAATTAACCTTCTTTAACGTATTAAAGTTGATATAAAGCCGTAACGGCAGTGCATTTGGAAGAATTCCGTAATCTTATATTTAGGTATAAAGTCGATTTTGTTGTACATACACATTTAGCAATCGATATCGAAATGCTTCAAATCATTAGTTTAACAAACGAGGGCTGTCTGATAAATAACCGACGTAACCATCATGCACGCGACTTTTTCGCAATGTTTTTTTTATTTTTCTACATAGTCTCCTTGTAACTCCACACACTTCTTCCAGCGATGCTCCCATCTCTGCAACCCTTCCAAATAGTACTTGGCGTCTTTGTCTGCAAAATACGAGTTCACGAAAGAGATTGCCTCCTCATTTGACGAAAATCCCTGGCCGCCGAGCGCAGTTTTAATTTGAGGAAACAAAAAAAGTCGCTTGGTTCTAGATCCGGTGAATAAGGTGGATGGTCAAGCAGTTCGAACCGCAATTCGTGGACTTTCGTCATGGCGACTGTTGAGGTGTGAGATGGTGCGTTGTCTTGGTGGAACAAGACTTTCTTTGTTTGCAAATGTGGATGATTTTCGAAATTTCTTCCTTTAGCTTGTCCAATAATGATGCGTAGTATGCTCCTGTTATAGTTTTTCCTTTTTCAAGATAGCCAATAAATATAATTCCATGGCTGTCCCAAAAAACACTCGCCGTCACTTTCCAGCCGAATACACAGCTTTAGGTTTTTTTAGGGCCGGTTCCCCTTTTCAATCCACTGCTTAGATTGGATTTTTGTTTCGAGCGTATAATGATGAATCCAAGTTTCGTCTACAGTTATCAATCGGCGCCAAAACTTGGTCGTATTGCCTCTAAACTGAGCCAACAGTGCGCTGGAAATGTTCATGCGCGCACGTTTGTGGTCTAGCGTAAGCAACGCGGCACCCAACGCGCGGACAGCTTTCTCATGCCCAAATCTTGGTTTAATATGTGACAAACTCGTTCTTTTGACATCTTCATAATCTCAGCTATTTCCTTAACTTTAATCCGGCGGTCGTCTAATACCAATTGATGAACTTTAGCGATGTTATCGTTAGTGGTTACAGCTTTTGGACGCCCAGGACGTTCATCATCTTCCAAGCTCCTGCGACCACGTTTTAATTCATCTGCCCAAAATTTTAAGGTGATAAACGATGGTGCAGAGTCACCGTGCACAGAGTCCAACTCATCTTTGATTTGTGAAAGCGTATTGCCATTCAAAAATAAAAATTTAATTACAGCTCGATATTCAATCTTTTCCATTTGGGGAAATCACCGAAATAGACTCACAAAAACGACTGTCAACAGATAATTGCGCACGATAAATTTCGGAAATTTTGGCGAGTAGAAATTATGATATGCACACTTTGAAGTAGAAACTTTTTTCAGAGGTACCGCTAGCTTTACGTTGAGGTCGGTTATTTATCAGACGGCCCTCGTATTTAAGTTAATTAACGCTCTTTATCTTACTGAAGTCTACAAAAGCCTTAGCGGCATAACGGCAGTGCATTAAGAAGAACTACGTAATCTTAGCTTTGAATTCGATTTTCTTGTATATACACATTTAGCAATCGATATCGAAATGCTTCAAATTATTAGTGTAACATATTTAAGTTAATAAACCTTCTTTAACGTATTGAAGGTGATACAAAGCCATGGCGGCATAACGACAGTACATTTAGAAGAATTCCGTAATCTTATATTAAGGTATAAAGTCGATTTTCTTGTATATACACATTTGGCAATCGATATCGAAATGCTTCAAATCATTAGTTTTACATATTTAAGTTAATTAACCTTTTTATCTTACTGAAGTTTACATAAAGCCATAACAGCATAACGGCAGTATATATTTGGGTGAAATCTGTAATCTTTTACTTAGGTATAAAATCGATTTTCTTGTACATACACATTTAGCAATCGATATCGAAATGCTTCAAATCATTAGTTTAGCATATTTAAGTAAATTAAACTTCTTTAACGTACTGAAATTTATGTAAAGCCTTAACGGTATAACTGCAGTGTAATTAAGGATAAAGTCGATTTTCATGTATATACAGATTTAGCAATCGATATCGAAATGCTTCAAATCATTAGTTTAACATATTAAAGTTAATTAACCTTTTTTATCTTACTGAAGTTTACATAAAGCCATAACGGCATAAGGGCAGAATATATTTGGGTGAATTATGTAATCTTTTACTTAGGTATAAAATCGATTTTCTTGTACATACACATTTAACAATCGATATCGAAATGCTTCAAATCATTAGTTTAGCATATTTAAGTAAATTAACCTTCTTTAACGTACTGAAATTTACATAAAGCCTTAACGGTATAACTGCAGTGCATTTAGAAGAATTCGTATTCTTATATTTAGGTATAAAGTCAATTTTCTTGTATGTACACATTTAGCAATCGATGTCCAAATGCTTCAAATCATTAGTTTAACATATTCAAGTTAATTAACCCTCTCTATCTTACTGAAGTCTACATAAAGCCTTAACGGCATAACGGCAGAGCATTTAGAAGAACTCCGTTATCTTATATTTAGGTATAAAGTCGATTTTCTTGTATATATACATATAGCAATCGATAGCGAAATGCTTCAAATCATTAGTTTAACATATTATAATTACCCAAAGGAAGTCCAAAAAACCCCCTCGGGAGTCATTTCCCAGCCGAATACACAGCTTTAGGTTTTTTTAGGGCCGGTTCCCCCTTTTCAATCCACTGCTTAGATTGGATTTTTGTTTCGAGCGTATAATGATGAATCCAAGTTTCGTCTACAGTTATCAATCGGCGCCAAAACTTGGTCGTATTGCCTCTAAACTGAGCCAACAGTGCGCTGGAAATGTTCATGCGCGCACGTTTGTGGTCTAGCGTAAGCAACCGCGGCACCCAACGCGCGGACAGCTTTCTCATGCCCAAATCTTGGTTTTAAAATGTGACAAACTCGTTCTTTTGACATCTTCATAATCTCAGCTATTTCCTTAACTTTAATCCGGCGGTCGTCTAATACCAATTGATGAACTTTAGCGATGTTATCGTTAGTGGTTACAGCTTTTGGACGCCCAGGACGTTCATCATCTTCCAAGCTCCTGCGACCACGTTTTAATTCATCTGCCCAAAATTTTAAGGTGATAAACGATGGTGCAGAGTCACCGTGCACAGAGTCCAACTCATCTTTGATTTGTGAAAGCGTATTGCCATTCAAAAAAAAAAATTTAATTACAGCTCGATATTCAATCTTTTCCATTTTGGGGAAATCACCGAAATAGACTCACAAAAACGACTGTCAACAGATAATTGCGCACGATAAATTTCGGAAATTTTGGCGAGTAGAAATTATGATATGCACACTTTGAAGTAGAAACTTTTTTTAGAGGTACCGCTAGCTTTACGTTGACGTCGGTTATTTATCAGACGGCCCTCGTATTTAAGTTAATTAACGCTCTTTATCTTACTGAAGTCTACAAAAGCCTTAGCGGCATAACGGCAGTGCATTAAGAAGAACTACGTAAACTTAGCTATGAATTCGATTTTCTTGTATATACACATTTAGCAATCGATATCGAAATGCTTCAAATTATTAGTGTAACATATTTAAGTTAATAAACCTTCTTTAACGTATTGAAGGTGATACAAAACCATGGCGGCATAACGACAGTACATTTAGAAGAATTCCGTAATCTTATATTAAGGTATAAAGTCGATTTTCTTGTATATACACATTTGGCAATCGATATCGAAATGCTTCAAATCATTAGTTTTACATATTTAAGTTAATTAACCTTTTTATCTTACTGAAGTTTACATAAAGCCATAACAGCATAACGGCAGTATATATTTGGGTGAATTCTGTAATCTTTTACTTAGGTATAAAATCGATTTTCTTGTACATACACATTTAGCAATCGATATCGAAATGCTTCAAATCATTAGTTTAGCATATTTAAGTAAATTAAACTTCTTTAACGTACTGAAATTTATGTAAAGCCTTAACGGTATAACTGCAGTGTAATTAAAGGGTAAAGTCGATTTTCATGTATATACAGATTTAGCAATCGATATCGAAATGCTTCAAATCATTAGTTTAACATATTAAAGTTAATTAACCTTTTTTATCTTACTGAAGTTTACATAAAGCCATAACGGCATAAGGGCAGAATATATTTGGGTGAATTATGTAATCTTTTACTTAGGTATAAAAACGATTTTCTTGTACATACACATTTAACAATCGATATCGAAATGCTTCAAATCATTAGTTTAGCATATTTAAGTAAATTAACCTTCTTTAACGTACTGAAATTTACATAAAGCCTTAACGGTATAACTGCAGTGCATTTAGAAGAATTCCGTATTCTTATATTTAGGTATAAAGTCAATTTTCTTGTATGTACACATTTAGCAATCGATGTCGAAATGCTTCAAATCATTAGTTTAACATATTCAAGTTAATTAACCCTCTCTATCTTACTGAAGTCTACATAAAGCCTTAACGGCATAACGGCAGAGCATTTAGAAGAACTCCGTTATCTTATATTTAGGTATAAAGTCGATTTTCTTGTATATATACATATAGCAATCGATAGCGAAATGCTTCAAATCATTAGTTTAACATATTTAAGTTAATTAACCTTCTTTAATGTATTGAAGTTAATATAAAGCCATGGCGGCATAACGGCAGTGCATTTACAAGAATTCCGTAATTTTATATTTAGGTATAAAGTCGGTATAAAGTCGATTTTCTTGTATTTACATATTTAGCAATCGATAACGAAATGCTTCAAGTCATTAGTTTAACATATTTATGTTAATTAACCTTCTTTATCTTACTGAAGTCTACATAAAGCCATAACGGTATAACGGCAGTGCACTTGGAAGAATTCTGTAATCTTATATTTAGGTATAAAGTCGATTTTCTTGTAAATACTCATTTAGCAATCGATATCGAAATGCTTTAAATCATTAGTTTAACATATTTAAGTTAATAAAGCTTCTTTAGAAGAACTCCGTTAGCTTATACTAAGGTATAAAGTCGACTTTCTTGTATATACACATTTAGCAATCGATACCGAAATGCTTCAAATCATTAGTTTAACATATTTAAGTTAATTAACCTTCTTTAACGTATTAAAGTTGACATAAAGCCATGGCGGCATAACGGCAGTGCATTTAGAAGAATTCCGTTATCTTATATTTAGGTATAAAATCGATTTTGTTGTATATATACATATAGCAATCGATATCGAAATGCTTCAAATCATTAGTTTAACACATTTAAGTTAATTAACCTTCTTTAACGAACGGAAGTTGGCATAAAGCCATGGCGACATAACGACAATACATTTGGAAGAATTCCGTAGTCTTATATTTATGTATAAAGTCGATTTTCTTGTATACACACATTTAGCTATCGATATCGAAATGCTTCAAATCATTAGTTTAACATATTTAAGTTAATTAACCTTCTTTAACGTAATGAAGGTGATATAAAGCCATGGCGGCATAACGACGGTGCAGGTAGAAGAGTTTCGTAATCTTATATTTAGGTATATAGTCGATTTTCTTGTATTTACACATTTAGCAATCGATATCGAAAATCTTCAAATCATTAGTTTAACATATTTAAGTTAGTTAACCTTCCTTAACGTAATTAAGGTGATATAAAGCCATGGCGGCATAACGACAGTGCAGGTAGAAGAGTTTCGTAATCTTATATTTAGGTATATATTCGATTTTCTTGTATTTACACATTTAGCAATCGATATCGAAAATCTTCAAATCATTAGCTTAACATATTTAAGTTAGTAAACCTTCCTTAACGTAACGAAGGTGATATAAAGCCATGGCGGCATAACGACAGTGCAGGTAGAAGAGTTTCGTAATCTTATATTTATGTATAAGGTCGATTTTCTTGTATTTACACATTTAGCAATCGATATCGAAAATCTTCAAATCATTAGTTTAACATATTTAAGTTAGTTAACCTTCCTGAACGTAATGTAGGTGATATAAAGCCATGGCGGCATAACGACAGTGCATTTAGAAGAATTCCGTTATCTTATATTTAGGTATAAAGTCGATTTTGTTGTACTTACACATTTAGCAATCGATATCGAAAATCTTCAAATCATTAGTTTAACATATTTAAGTTAGTTAACCTTCCTTAACGTAATGAAGGTGATATAAGGCCATGGCGGCATAACGACAGTGCATTTAGAAGAATTCCGTTATCTTATATTTAGGTATAAAGTCGATTTTGTTGTATATACGCATTTAGCAATCGATATCGAAATGCTTCAAAGCATTAGGTTAACATATTTAAGTTAATTAACGTTCTTTAACGTATTGAAGTTGATATAAAACCATAGCGGCGTAACGACAGTACATTTGGAAGAATTCCGTAGTCTTATACTTAGGTATAAAGTCAATTTTCTTGTATATAAACATTTAGCAATCGATAACGAAATACTTCAAATCATTAGTTTAACATATCTAAGTTAATTAACTTTCTTTAGCGATCTAAAGTTGACATATAGCCATGGCGGCATAACGGCAGTGCATTTAGAAGAATTCCGTAATCTTATATTTAGGTATAAAGTCGATTTTCATGTATATACACATTTAGCTGTCGATATCGAGATGCTTCAAATCATTCGTTTAACATATTTATGTTAATAAACCTTCTTTAACGATCTGAAGTTGGCATATTGCCATGGCGGCATAACGGCAGTGCATGTAGAAGAATTCCGTAATCTTATATTTAGGTATAAAGTCGATTTTGTTGTATATACACATTTAGCAATCGATATCGAAATGCTTCAAATCATTAGTTTAACATATTTCAGTTAACAAACCTTCTTTATCTTACTGAAGTTTACATAAAGCCATAACGGTGTAACGGCAGTGCATTTGGAAGAATTCCGTAAACTTATATTTAGGTATAAAGTCGATTTTGTTTTATATACATATTAAGCAATCGATATCGAGATGCTTCACCTCATTAGTTTAACATATTTAAGTTAATAAACCTTCTTTAACGAACTGAAGTTGGCATAAAGCTATGGCGGCATAAGGGCAGTGCATGTAGAAAAATTCCGTTATCTTATAATTAATTATAATGCCGATTTTCTTGTATATACACATTTAGCAATCGATACCAAAATGCTTCAAATCATTAGTTTAACATATTTAAGTTAATAAACCTTCTTTAACGCACTGAAGTCTACATAAAGCCTTAACGGCATAACGGCAGTGCATTTAGAAGAATTCAGTTATCTTATATTTAGGTATAAAGTCGATTTTCTAGTATATACACATTTAGCAATCGATATCGAAATGCTTCAAATCATTACTTTAACATATTTAAGTTAATAAACCTTCTTTAACGAACGGAAGTTGGCATAAAGCCATGGCGAGATAACGACAATACATTTGGAAGAATTCCGTAGTCTTATATTTATATATAAAGTCGATTTTCTTGTATACACACATTTAGCTATCGATATCGAAATCGAAATGCTTCAAATCATTGGTTTAACATATTTAAGTTAATTAACCTTCTTTAACGTAATGAAGGTGATATAAAGCCATGGCGGCATAACGACAGTGCAGGTAGAAGAGTTTCGTAATCTTATATTTAGGTATATAGTCGATTTTCTTGTATTTACACATTTAGCAATCGATATCGAAAATCTTCAAATCATTAGTTTAACATATTTAAGTTAGTTAACCTTCCTTAACGTAATGAAGGTGATATAAAGCCATGGCGGCATAACGACAGTGCAGGTAGAAGAGTTTCGTAATCTTATATTTAGGTATATAGTCGATTTTCTTGTATTTACACATTTAGCAATCGATATCGAAAATCTTCAAATCATTAGTTTAACATATTTAAGTTAGTTAACCTTCCTTAACGTAATGAAGGTGATATAAAGCCATGGTGGCATAACGACAGTGCAGGAAGAAGAGTTTCGTAATCTTATATTTAGGTATATAGTCGATTTTCTTGTATTTACAGATTTAGCAATCGATATCGAAAATCTTCAAATCATTAGTTTAACATATTTAAGTTAGTTAACCTTCCTTAACGTAATGAAGGTGATATAAAGCCATGGCGGCATAACGACAGTGCATTTAGAAGAATTCCGTTATCTTATATTTAGGTATTGTACAAATGAGCATCCTCCCCCGACCTCAACACACACACCACATTACCACACCACATCGTTTCAAAACCTACATCACTAACACGCAACCTTCACCACATCACACCACATCGACTCAAACTTACATCACTAACACGCACTTTCACCACAGTACGCTTACAACCCACATCCTACAGTACTCGTGAGAGCATTTACACACCGACACACATCAGCACACAGGTACACCAACACCCATCACATCATCCGATTCAGCACCAACGGGATCCAGGAAGGACCGATAAACGGATCGACTAGCTCAGTTCGTTTGCGATACTAACAGCGATCGGTTTGTGACTATTTTTTCTGCGCGTCCCGTTTCCAATCCGCCATCATCCGAATCCACGCCGCAATTTAATTTATCCATTTTTATATTAACGATTATTATATAATCATCACGAGTCGTTTTGTGCTTTTTCCTTGGCAATAAAAATCGGTTGGTGTCACCCGGACACAAGAGTCACACCCCCTCAACAAGTTGGTTTATTTTATTTTCTTGGGCTACTGACGGTATTGGTGGCATAAAAATCAAAAGGGTGAGTGCAAAGATTTCCATGGTCCTTCGAGCCTACAGAAAGGCACATTGGTTAAAACAGTGAAGTGGTTAAAACAGTGAAGTGCAGTGACACAACAAATTTAAACAAAAAGGTGCATATGTGAGTGACAAAAAAATAATAATAATACATACAATACAACAACACAAAAAAAAAAAAGAGTTAAATTAAAAGTGCGGTGAACTTAAAGTGTAACAGTGCATACAAGTTCAAAACAAAAGAAAAAAAAAGGGAAACAACAGTGAAATTAAATACAAGACCAATAACTTCAAAAACAACACAACAATTAGACCTTTACTAATAAAAACGGGCGCGACACTTAAATAATCTAAAACTAAAATAAGTTAAATCAATACAACAAATAACGCACTGGAATAGCGGAGAAGAAGCGGCTCAACAATAGGAGGAAGAGCAGAACACACGCACACCCGATTTTCTATCAGAACTCCCCAAAATCCCCTGAGGGAACATAAAGTGAGTGTATCCATTTCACTTTTAATTTATCATTATATATGTATATATGTATGTAGCGTTGCAACCAACGGTCAGCAGAATAAAACTGATAGCAATTAAATCCGTTTAATAAAAACGGTTACTGAAAGCTCGGCGGTAAATTCAAGTACCGATATAAACGCAATACAATACGGTTAATAATATATACTATACATATGTATCCCCAATATACATATATATACATATATATAACCAATTAAATTATTGTTCTTTGCCTTTAAAACTTACATTCGTGTATACAAATACACACTTTTCAAAAAAAAAAAAAATTTTTTTCAAGTATTTACTTCCTAACATTCTGGCAATACCGCTTCGGCTTATTAACTGTGAGAGGGATACTTGCAAATGCAATACCGCTTCGGATTATTAAGCCGCTTCTGCTTATTAAGCTGTGAGAGGGATTGCTTCCGAAAAAGTTAGCAAAGGCATAAAGAAGAATAAGGCATAAAAAGCACAAATACAATCATACATATATACATATCCGCAAACGCAATACATAGCAAAAAGCAAACTTATATATACATATATTATATATTATTTGACATTCTCGCTTTCGCATATTTACATAAACGCGATTACGTTAACGCAAATTATATTTATATATTGCCGTATATCTTTCAATGCCTGTATACCTATAGACATAGGATACAATTATACAATACAGAGAAGAAAAATAAATGAACAGTGCGGTAAATAAGAACAATATTTGGGAAACAAAGTAAATAGTTCGCATACTACATACCTTTGTACATACATACATACATATATTGAAAGTCCAATTTGGCGATTTCCGAGCATTTTCTTGTTCATTGTCAAAAAAGAACAAGCATAATTGCATATTTCATTTAACGCATATTATATGCACATAACATCCACACGTATGTACAAAGGGTATTAACCTTGTGTTCAGTGCGCGCTGATACAAGGGCATACGGATAAAGCCATAAAAAATATTTTTTCCGATATCAAAAAAAAAAAAAAAAAAACACGCAAGTAAATACGCGAGCAATAAAAGCGATAACGCATGCTTACATTCTTTTTCGGAAATAACAGCTCTTCTTTATTGAAAAGAGTTTTCGGTTATACATATTTTAATAATCCAATTTTCGGAAATAAACAACTCTTATTTATTAAAAAGAGTTTTCGGGAACAAATCTTTCTATCATAATAAAATATCCTTATATTTTATTAACTCAAATTTTTCTGAATGAGCACAGATTCAAAAGAATCTACAGCAGAATTCTTAAGAATTCCAAAAATGATTACTGATGATAAAAGCCCATGTACACCTGCTGAAGCTACACGCTCAAAGCAAGGTGCTACAAAGCAAAAAAGGGGGAGGGACATCTCGTATATTAAATTCATTTCTGAGAGTGACAGCTTGATTAAATACTGCACTCGATTTGCATCTTCACCGATTCAGGACAACTCTGAATCGGTACTAGAAATAAAAAATAAATCTATAGACAATTTTTGGACACGCCTCCAAGCTGCATACGACGCAATAGTAGAAACTGATGATTCAGATCTACCTGAAAATTTTAAATCTTCGGCTTACGCCAAATACGAAAATTGCTTAGACCGCTATGAAGACACAAAAGCAATGATCTCAGATCAATTAAAACTTATGAAGTCAATTTCACCTACTCCCCACAGTAGATTAGAGTTACCACAATTACAAGCCCAAGAGGCAAGTTCAGGCATTCATCTCAAAGTGCCAGCGTGTGATACGGAAATATTTCATGGAGGTTATGAACAATGGCCGTCCTTCCGGGACATGTTTACAGCCGTGTACATAAACCATCCGAAATTATCACAGGCGCAAAAACTGTATCACCTCCGATACAAAACTAAAGGTCAAGCAGGCGTAATAGTCAAGCAGTTCGCATTGAATGACGATAATTTTAATCTAGCTTGGGAAGCTTTAAGACAAAGATACGAAAATGAGAGAATATTAGTTGACAAGCAAGTAACGATACTTATGAACTTGCCTAAAATTCAAAGAGAAACCAGTGAAGAATTCATGAAACTAGAATCCACTGTTTCAAATTGTTTGTCGGTTCTATCGACACAAAATATTCCCACTCACAATTGGGATCCTATTCTGGTAAACATTTGCACCGCCGCATTACCAGAAAAATCATTACTTTTGTGGGAGCAATCGCTCTCATCAAGAAGAAAATGCCCAACGTGGCAGCAGATGAAAGATTTCTTAACTACCCAATACGAAATTGCGGAAAGGGTAGACAAAAAAGTAGTCAGAACTAAAAACGTTCAACAAGACTTAAATCGAAGCTTCAATAGACCCCAAGCCGGAAGCAACAACAATTTAAACAGAAGCTTTTTCAAAACACAATCGTTCACATCTGAACAAAATAAATTCACGTCATGCGAACTATGTTCTGGAGGGCATAAGTTAAAGGCTTGCGAGAAATTTAAAAAAATGAATGTCACTGAAAGGAACAACTTTGTCAGGTCAAAAAGACTCTGTACAAACTGCTTGTCCCACTCACACAATCTCAATACTTGCGAAAGCAAATTTAATTGCGTATATTGCCACAAAAGGCATCACTCTATGTTACATCTCAATAACTTTCCCAACACATCTCATAGCAGCGCTTTTTCAAAAAAAGCCACGGGTTTAGTCGCCACAGCAACTCCCGAAACAAAAGAAAATTGCCAAGAAACACCATGTTGTTCAAAGGCACTAAAAACTCAAACGCTACACAGCGAAAATCATAGTAGGGTACTACTACCCACAGCAGTTGTCTCCATCGAACATCGAGGAGAACTGTTCAAACTAAGAGCCCTTATAGACCAAGGATCGCAACGATCATTCATAGCGTCTAGGGCACAAAATAGGCTAAAACTGCCAACAAAGCATGCCAACTATGAAATTACGGGAATGGGCGGACGAGTAGTACAAAACTCAAGTAAAATCTGCCCCATTACCCTAATTTCCCCCAAAGCGGATAAGCGCATTCAAGCAAATGCTATTGTCTTACCGCAACTAACAAACATGCTTCCAAGCTATCAAATAAATAGCAAGCATTGGGATAAAATTTCACACCTGACACTGGCAGATCCCAACTGCAACACACCAGCTCAGATAGACATCCTAATAGGCAGCGACCTTATACCGCAAATCATATTAGAAGGTGTTGAAAAAATTTCGAAAACACTACTGGCGCAAAATACCATTTTCGGATGGGTCCTAAGTGGACTAGTTGCGGAACCAGTCACAGCAATGACAACTCAAGTTGAGGAAGTCTCAAACGAGTACCTCAATTCACAATTGAGAAAGTTTTGGGAGTTAGAAGAACTCCCCCCCATTTCAATTACAACACCAGAAGATCAGTATTGTGAAGACTTTTACAAAGCCACAACTACTCGATCAGCTAATGGTCGGTATGTCGTACGACTACCAATAAAACAACAATTTCCAGACACACTCGCCTTGGGTCACTCTCGCACCTCTGCAATACAGCAGTTTCTAAGTATGGAGAAAAACCTACTTAGAAAAGGTGAGCTTAAACAAGTTTATGATGGTGTCGTGGAAGAATACCTTCATTTAGATCACATGGAGGAAGTAAGCCCATGTGAAAAAATCATAAGAGGCAAATATTACTCTTTCTACTTGCCACACCATGCAGTAGTAAAGCCTGAGAAGAAAACAACAAAAGTTCGAGTTGTATTCAATGCATCACGATCCACGAGCTCAGGTAATTCCCTAAATGATATTCTATTTACGGGACCCACACTCCAACCAGATTTAATGCTCCTCATATTGAACTGGCGTATATACAAATACGTATTCAATGGGGATGTCGAAAAAATGTATCGACAAATACTGGTTCATAAAGATGATCAAGATTTTCAGCGGATTATTTTCCGAAAATCTGCCAATAGTCCACTACGCGACTTTAAATTGAAAACAGTTACCTTTGGCGTAAACTGTGCCCCATATCTAGCCATTCGTACACTACACGAACTGGCAGAAGACACAAAGCCAGAATTTCCACTGGCAACACAAGTCTTAAAAACGCAAACGTATGTAGACGATATCCTGTCTGGAAGCCACAGTCTTCCACAAGCATACGAGACCTTATCACAGGTAATAAGTGCCCTCAATACCGCAGGGTTTCCTTTAAAAAAGATTACAGCCAATCACCCAAATATTTTAAAAAATATTCCTTTAAAAACCATTTGTTGGATACTAATTTCCTTATATTTGAAAAGGAAAGTACAACAAAAACACTAGGCATCCAATGGAATGCGATATCGGACCAGTTTTCATACACGACTGAGTCCATATCCGCATTATCCGCCATTACAAAACGCCAAATTCTCTCCTCGGTGGCAAAACTTTTTGACCCCGCAGGATGGCTTTCGCCAATTATGATACAAGCGAAAATCTTGATCCAAGAATTATGGCTAGACGGAACCGACTGGGACGAACAAGTGAAACCTCTTCGCTTAGAAAAATGGTCCCAGTTCGCTAATAATTTGAACGACATCTCGAAGATACAAATTCCACGGTGGGTAAACTATTCCCCCGAATACAAAGTGGAACTACACGGTTTCTGCGACGCCTCTGAAAAGGCATATTGTGCCACTATTTATGTGCGCACACAAAGCGATATTGCAACCACAAGCCACTTATTAGCGGCAAAAGCAAAAGTTGCGCCTCTAAAAACGATAAGTCTACCACGACTTGAACTCTGTGGCGCTCTGCTACTAGCAAAGCTAGCTTCAATGGTGCAGACCCACTTAAATATGGCGAAATACAGATTATATCTATGGTCCGATTCCGAGATAGTTCTAGCCTGGTTAGAAAAACCACCACATGCGTGGAAAACTTATATTTCTAACCGAACATCTGAAATACTTGACCTAGTAGGATCAGCCACTTGGCGTCACGTAGCCAGTGCTGACAATCCTGCTGATCTACGGGACAAGAGGATGCAAGCCTCTGCATCTTGCCACCTCCACCCTCTGGTGGAATGGCCCCCGATGGTTAACAGAATCTCCCGATTCTTGGCCACACTCGCCCATGCGCAACATACTTGCCCCCGAAAGTCGTAAAATCGACACTTATCATGCAACACTGGATGACACTGACATCCTTGAACGATTTTCATCGTTTCCCCGAGCCCTCCGGGTAGTTGCCTATATTCTCAAGTTTTTAGAGCGGCTCAAACTTAAAGTTAAAGGAGCAACTTATATCCATTGCGATAAATTGACGCACCAAGACTTACAAAAAGCAAAGGTCGCTCTTATCGCTGCAACCCAAACGCGCTACTTCAGCCGCGATGTAGAACTACTAAGAGAATCGAAGCCTATCGATAAAAAGAGCTCACTCTTAGTCCTAAATCCATTTCTAGATTCGAAGGGTTTACTTCGTGCGAATGGTCGGCTTGCTAATTCAAGCCTAACGTACAATGAACGCCACCCTATAATCATACCAGAGAGGTGTCCGTTTGCCACGTTATTTATTAGATATATCCACACACTAATGCTCCATGCCGAACATCGCCTCATGCAACATATGGTCCGCCAAGAGCTGTACATACCCCGACTGAAGCCCCAAATAAAAAAGTGCATTTTCATGTGCAAAATCTGCACTATGCATAAGCAGAAAATGCGATCGCAGATTATGGCAGCACTTCCACCTGAACGCTGCAATTTTGCTCTGCCGTTCACCACTACAGGTGTAGATTTTGCTGGGCCTTTTATGATAAAGGCATCCATGTTAAGGTCTCCTACCCTCATGAAAGGCTACGTGGCTGTTTTTGTCTGTTTCACGACAAAAGCAGTACACCTTGAGCTATGTACCAGTCTGACAACGGAGGCTTTTCTCGCGGCATTTGCTCGCTTCGTCGGAAGACGTGGCTTTCCATCCAAAATCATGAGCGATAATGGCAAAACATTCATTGGAGCTCAACGAGCCACAGAGAAACAGTTTGTCGATTTCTCTAAACAAGTATCACCTGACATCGTACAAAAGTACGCACCCCAAGGTATCAATTGGCAGTTTATCCCCCCAAGCGCTCCACATATGGGTGGCTTATGGGAGTCTGCCGTAAAAAGCTTCAAATCTCATTTTAAAAAGATAGCTGGCAACCACAAATTTAATTTCGAAGAATTTACGACCCTCTTAATTAGAATTGAAGCCGTTCTTAATTCACGGCCTCTCGCTGCACTCTCGCAAGATCCCTCAGACTTTACTGCCCTCACGCCAGGGCATTTTCTTAAAGGAGCGCCCATTCTGGCCACACCTGAGCCAGGCGTGGAGTCGCTTTCCTTATTAAATCGTTGGGAAAGAATAAAAATTCTCCATCATGACTTCAGTCGTCGATGGAAAGATGATTATTTAAAGGACCTCCACAGAAGGTACCGATGGAAAACAACAGAAAATGCGCCTAAGCTTGGAGATTGTGTCTTGATCAATGACGATTGTCTCCCCCCCACCGAATGGCGGCTTGGCCGCATAGAGAAGCTCTATTACGGCTCCGACGGTCATATTCGCGTAGTCGATCTCCGCACTCAAACGGGAACACTAACCAGGCCGCTCGTCAAGCTGTGCTTTTTGCCAACCGCCGATTAAACCGAAAATAACGTAACCGTAGTTAATAAACAAAGAAACGAAAAATAAATAATGATAAAATGCTCCAATATACATAAGTAACCGTAAAAACCAAGAAAAATGAGTTGATCCACATGACGACTCACTCGTGCCACATTACGTGGCACCAATGTCCATATGAATATATATATGTATATGCTAATTAAAATAAAATCTTTTAACAGATAACAATTGATGCCGAGATGCCAACTGCGCCCACGCACACCATACGTTCGGCAGTTACTGTTCCGCGCTCGAAGACTACACCAGTCGCAGCGCCGCGCACCACCATAGCCACCGCAGCTCCTCGAGCAGTTTCAACGGCTCCACTTAACGACACGCGAGCAACGGCTCCGGAACCACCACAACTAGAATGCGCTCTATGTCGCCGTCGTCATCGGTTGCCACGCTGTGGCATCTTCAAGGGGATGACCCCTCAGCAACGCCAGCAGATCGCTCAAGCACATGGGCATTGTCTGAATTGTCTGGCGCCCACCCATCGTACGCAAGAGTGCACAACGGGCTACCAGTGCCAAGTATGCATGCGTCACCACCATACGCTGCTACACCGCACCGGCGTACTCGATGGCGGGCGTCATGATGCTCCTCGCAGACATGATGCCATCAGAAGACCCAAGCGATCGCAACCACGCAGGCCGGCATACCCTACGGAGCACTCACGTTCCTGGCGTCACCGCAATCCTCCACCGAACCGGAGGCGCCAGCCCAGGCCGCAATCGCGCCGTTCCACAGGCCTCAGCAACGTGGTAGCCACGTTACAACGGCTTCAGAGGCTACTAGGCTAGACACTCGCCTAGGGGGGCCAGGATGTACAAATGAGCATCCTCCCCCGACCTCAACACACACACCACATTACCACACCACATCGTTTCAAAACCTACATCACTAACACGCAACCTTCACCACATCACACCACATCGACTCAAACTTACATCACTAACACGCACTTTCACCACAGTACGCTTACAACCCACATCCTACAGTACTCGTGAGAGCATTTACACACCGACACACATCAGCACACAGGTACACCAACACCCATCACATCATCCGATTCAGCACCAACGGGATCCAGGAAGGACCGATAAACGGATCGACTAGCTCAGTTCGTTTGCGATACTAACAGCGATCGGTTTGTGACTATTTTTTCTGCGCGTCCCGTTTCCAATCCGCCATCATCCGAATCCACGCCGCAATTTAATTTATCCATTTTTATATTAACGATTATTATATAATCATCACGAGTCGTTTTGTGCTTTTTCCTTGGCAATAAAAATCGGTTGGTGTCACCCGGACACAAGAGTCACACCCCCTCAACAAGTTGGTTTATTTTATTTTCTTGGGCTACTGACGGTATTGGTGGCATAAAAATCAAAAGGGTGAGTGCAAAGATTTCCAGGTATAAAGTCGATTTTGTTGTATTTACACATTTGCAATCGATATCGAAAATCTTCAAATCATTAGTTTAACATATTTAAGTTAGTTAACCTTCCTTAACGTAATGAAGGTGATATAAAGCCATGGCGGCATAACGACAGTGCATTTAGAAGAATTCCGTTATCTTATATTTAGGTATAAAGTCGATTTTGTTGTATATACGCATTTAGCAATCGATATCGAAATGCTTCAAAGCATTAGGTTAACATATTTAAGTTAATTAACCTTCTTTAACGTATTGAAGTTGATATAAAACCATAGCGGCGTAACGACAGTACATTTGGAAGAATTCCGCAGATTTATATTTAGGTTTAAAGTCAATTTTCTTGTATATAAACATTAAGCAATCGATAACGAAATACTTCAAATCATTAGTTTAACATATCTAAGTTAATTAACCTTCTTTAGCGATCTGAAGTTGGCATATAGCCATGGCGGCATAACGGCAGTGCATGTAGAAGAATTCCGTAATCTTATATTTAGGTATAAAGTCGATTTTCTTGTATATACACATTTAGCTATCGATATCGAGATGCTTCAAATCATTCGTTTAACATATTTATGTTAATAAACTTTCTTTAACGATCTGAAGTTGGCATATAGCCATGGCGGCATAACGGCAGTGCATGTAGAAGAATTCCGTAATCTTATATTTATGTATAAAGTCGATTTTCTTGTATATACACATTTAGCTATCGATATCGAAATATTTCATATAATTAGTTTAACATATTAAGTAAATAAACGCTTTTTACCTTACTGAAGTCTACATAAGCCTTAACGGCATAAATGCAGTGCATTTAGAAGAATTCCGTAATGTTATAATTTTATATTTAGGTATAAAGTCAATTTTCTTGTATATACACATTTAGCAATCGATATCGAAATGCTTAAAATAACTGGTTTAGCATATTTAAGTTAATTAACCTTCTTTATCTTACTGAAGTTTACATAAAGCCATAACGGCAGTATATTTATATGAGTTCCGTTATCTTATATTTAAGTATAGAGTCGATTTTTTTGTACATACGCATTTAGCAATCGATATCGAAATGCTTCAAATCATTAGTTTAACATATTTAAGTTAATAAACCTTCTTTAACGTATTGAAGTTGATATAAAGCCATGGCGGCATAACGACAGTACTTTTCGAAGAATTCCGTAGTCTTATATTTAGGTATAAAGTCGATTTTCTGGTATATATGCATTAAGAAATCGATATCGAAATGCTTCGAATAACTGGTCAAGAAAATCGACTTTATACCTAAATATAAGATAACGGAATTCTTCTACTTGCACTGCCGTTATGCCGCCATAGCTTTATGCCAACTTCAGATCGTTAAAGGAGGTTTATTAAAATAAATATGTTAAACTAATGAGTTGAAGCATCTCGATATCGATCGCTAAATGTGTATATACAAGAAAATCGACTTCTTACGTAAATATAAGACTACGGAATTCTTCCAAATGTACTGCCGTTATGCCGCCATGGCTTTATATCAACTTCAATACGTTAAAGAAGGTTAATTAACTTAAATATATCATACTAATGATTTGAAGCATTTCGATATCGATTGCTAAATGCGTATATACAACAAAATCGACTTTATACCTAAATATAAAATTACGGAATTCATATAAATATACTGCCGTTATGCCGTTATGGCTTTATGTAAACTTCAGTAAGATAAAGAAGGTTAATTAACTTAAGTATGCTAAACCAGTTATCTGAAGCATTTCGATATCGATTGCTAAATGTGTAAATACAAGAAAATCCACTTTATACCTAAATATAAATTGTAACATTACGGAATTCTTCTAACTTCACTGCCGTTATACCGTTAAGGCTTTATGTAGACTTTAGTAAGCTAAAAAGCGTTTATTAACTTAATATGTTAAACTAATGATAAGAAGCATTTCGATATCGTTAGCTAAATGTGTATATACAAGAAAATCGACTTTATACCTAAATATAAGATTACGGAATTCTTCTACATGCACTGCCGTTATGCCGCCATGGCTATATGCCAACTTCAGATCGCTAAAGAAGGTTAACTAACTTAAATATGTTAAACGAATAATTTGAAGAATTTCGATATCGATAGATAAATGTGTATATACAAGAAAATCGACTTTTTACCTGAATATAAGATCACGAAATTCTTCCAAATGCACTGCCGTTATATCGTTTTGGCGTTATGTAAACTTCAGTAAGATAAAGAAGGTTAATTAACTTAAATATGTTAAAATAATGATTTGAAGCATTTCGATATCGATTGCTTAATGTGTATATACAACAAAATCGACTTTATACCTAAATACAAGATTACGGGTTTCTTCCAAATCTACTGTCGTTATGCCGCCATGGCTTTATATAAACTTCAATACGTTAAAGAAGGTTAATTAACTTTAATATGTTAAACTAATGATTTGAAGCATTTCGATATCGATTGCTAAATGCGTATATCCTACAAAATCGACTTTATACCTAAATATAAGATTACGGAATTCTTCTAAATGCACTGCCGTTATGCCGCCATGGCTTTAAGCAAACTTCCGTTCGTTAAACAAGGTTTATTAACTTACATATGTTAAACTAATGATTTGAAGCATTTCGATATCGATTGCTAAATGTGTATATACAAGAAAATCAACTTTATACCTAAATATAAGACTACGGAATTCTTCCAAATGTATTGTTGTTATGCTGCCATGGCTTTACATCAACTTCAATACGTTAAAGAAGGTTAATTAACTTAAATATGTTAAACGAATGATTTGAAGCATTTCGATATCGATTGCTAAATGCGTATGTACAACAAATTCGACTTTATACCTAAATATAAGATAACGGAATTCATATAAATATACTGCCGTTATGCCGTTAAGGCTTTTGTAAACTTCATTAAGATAAAGAAGGTTAATTAACTTAAATATGCTAAACCAGTTATTTGAAGCATTTCGATATCGATTGCTAAATGAGTATATACAAGAAAATCGACTTTATACCTAAATATAAGATTACGGAATTCTTCTAAATGCACTGCCGTTATGCCGTTATGGCTTTATGTTAACTTCAGAAGGTTTATTAACTTAGATATGTTACACTAGTTATTTGAAGCATTTCGATATCGATTGCTAAATGCGCAAGTACAACAAAATCGACTTTATACCTAAATATAAGATAACGGAATTCATATAAATATACCGCCGTTATGCCGTTAAGGCTTTATGTAATTTTCATTAAGATAAAGAAGGTTAAATAACTTAAATATGCTAAACCAGTTATTTGAAGCATTTCGATATCGATTGCTAAATGAGCATATACAAGAAAATCGACTTTATACCTAAATATAAGATTACGGAATTCTTCTAAATGCACTGCCGTTATGCCGTTATGGCTTTATGTTAACTTCAGAAGGTTTATTAACTTGGATATGTTACACTAGTTATTTGAAGCATTTCGAAATCGATTGCTTAATGCATATATACAAGAAAATCAACTTTCTACCTAAATATAAGATTACAGAATTCTTCCAAATGTACTGTCGTTATGCCGCCATGGCTTTTTATCAACTTCAATATGTTATAGAAGCAAGAAGAAGTAGAATTAACTTAAATATGTTAAACTAATGATTTGAAGCATTTCGATATCGATTGCTAAATCGAAATTGCTAAAATCGACTTTCGACCTAAATATAAGCTTACGGAATTCTTCTAAATGCACTGCCGTTATGCCGTTATGGTTTTATGTTAACTTCATAAGGTTTATTAACTTAGGTATGTTACACTAGTTATTTGAAGCATTTCGAAATCGATTGCTTAATGCATATATTCAAGAAAATCGACTTTCTACCTAAATATAAGATTACGGAATTCTTCCAAATGTACTGTCGGTATGCCGCCATGGCTTTATATCAACTTCAATATGTTATAGAAGGATAATTAACTTAAATATGTTAAACTAATGATTTGAAGCATTTCGATATCGATTGCTAAATGCGTATATACAACAAAATCGACTTTATACCTAAATATAAGCTTACGAAATTCTTCTAAATGCACTGCCGTTATGCCGCCATGGCTTTATGTTAACTTCAGTGCGTTAAAGAAGCTTTATTAACTTAAATTTGTTAAACTAATGATTTAAAGATTTTCGAAATCGATTGCTTAATGCATATACACAACAAAATCGACTTTATACCTAAATATAAGATTACGGAATTCTTCCAAATGCACTGCCGTTATTCCGTTATGGCTTTATGTTAACTTTAGTTCGTTTAAGAAGGTTTATTAACTTAAATATGTTAAACCAGTTATTTGAAGCATTTCGATTGCTTAATGCATATATACAAGAAAATCGACTTTATACCTAAATATAAGATCACGGAATTCTTCCAAATGTACTGTCGTTATTCCACCGTGGCTTTATATCAACTCCAATACGTTAAAAAAGGTTAATTAACTTAAATATGTTAAAATAATGATTTGAAGCATTTAGATATCGATATCTAAATGTGTATATAAAAGAAAATCGACTTTATACCTAAATATAAGATTACGGAATACTTCCAAATGTACTGTTGTTATGCCGCCATGGCTTTATATCAACTTCAATATGTTATAGAAGGATAATTAACTTAAATATGTTAAACTAATGATTTGAAGCATTTCGATATCGATAGCTAAATGTGTGTATACAAGAAAATCGAATTTATACCTAAATATAAGATTACGGAATTCTTCTACATGCACTGTTGTTATGCCGCCACGACTATATGCCAACTTCAGATCGTTGATGAAAGTTTATTAACTTAAATATGTTAAACTAATGATTTGAAGCATTTCGATATCGATTGCTAAATGAGTATATACAAGAAAATCGACTTTATACCTAAATATAAGATTACGTAATTCTTCTAAATGCTTTGCCGTTATGCCGTTAAGGTGTTTGTAGACTTCAGTAAGATAAAGAGGGTTAATTAACTTAAATATGTTAAACTAATGATTTGAGGCATTTCGAAAGCGATTGCTAAATGAGTGCATACAAGAAAATCGACTTTATACCTAAATATAAGATTACGGAATTCTTCCAAATGTACTGTCGTTATGCCGCCATGGCTTTATATCAACTTCAATATGTTAAAGAAGGTTAATTAACTAAAATATGTTAAACTTATGATTTGAGGCATTTCGATATCGATTGCTAAATGTTTATATACAACAAAATCGACTTTATACCTAAAGATAAGCTTACGGAATTCTTCTTAATGCACTGCCGTTATGCCGTTATGGCTTTATGTTAACTTCAGTTCGTTAAAGGAGGTTTATTAACTTAGATATGTTACACCAGTTATTTGAAGCATTTCGAAATCGATTGCTTAAAGCATTTATACAAGAAAATCGACTTTACACCTAAATATAAGATTACAGGTTTCTTCCAAATCTACTGTCGTTATGCCGCCATGGCTTTATATCAACTTCAATACGTTAAAGAAGTTTAACTAACATAAATATGTTAAACTAATGATTTGAAGCATTTCGATATCGATAGCTAAATGTGTGTATACAAGAAAATCGAATTTATACCTAAATATAAGATTACGGAATTCTTCTACATGCACTGTTGTTATGCCGCCACGACTATATGCCAACTTCAGATCGTTGATGAAAGTTTATTAACTTAAATATGTTAAACTAATGATTTGAAGTATTTCGATATCGATTGCTAAATGAGTATATACAAGAAAATCGACTTTATACCTAAATATAAGATTACGGAATTCTTCTAAATGCACTGCCGTTATGCCGTTATGGCTTTATGTTAACTTCAGAAGGTTTATTTACTTAGATATGTTACACTAGTTATTTGAAGCATTTCGAAATCGATTGCTTAATGCATACATACAAGAAAATCGACTTTATACCTAAATATAAGATCACGGAATTCTTCCATATGTACTGTCGTTATACCACCATGGCTTTATATCAACTCCAATACGTTAAAAAAGTTTAATTAACTTAAATATGTTAAAATAATGATTTGAAGCATTTCGATATCGATACCTAAATGTGTATATAAAAGAAAATCGACTTTATACCTAAATATAAGATTACGGAATACTTCCAAATGTACTGTCATTATGCCGCCATGGCTTTATATCAACTTCAATATGTTGTAGAAGGATAATTAACTTAAATATGTAAAACTAATGATTTGAAGCATTTCTATATCGATTGCTAAATGAGTATATATAAGAAAATCGACTTTATACCTGAATATAAGATTATGTAATTCTTCTAAATACTTTGCCGTTATGCCGTTAAGGCGTTTGTAGACTTCAGTAAGATAAAGAGGGTTAATTATCTTAAATATGTTAAACTAATGATTTAAAGCATTTCGATTTCGATTGCTTAATGAGTATATACAAGAAAATCGACTTTATACCTAAATATAAGATTACGTATTTCTTCTAAATGCTTTGCCGTTATGCCGTTAAGGCGTTTGTAGACTTCAGTATGATAAAGAGGGCTAATTAACTTAAATATGTTAAACTAATGATTTGAGGCATTTCGATATCGATTGCTAAATGTGCACATACAAGAAAATCGACTTTATACCTAAATATATGATAACGGAATTCTTCTACATGCACTGCCGTTATGCCGTTAAGGAGTTTGTAGACTTCAGTAAGATAAAGGGGGTTAATTAACTTAAATATGTTAAACTAATGATTTGAGGCATTTCGATATCGATTGCTAAATGTTTATATACAAGAAAATCGACTTTATACCTAAATATAAGATTACGGCATTCTTCTACATGCACTGCCTCTATGCCGCCATGGCTTTGTGTTAACTTCAGTGCGTTAAAGTAGGTTTGTTAACTTAAATATGTTAAACTTATATTTGAAGCATTTCGATATCGATTGCTAAATGAGTATATACAAGAAAATCGCCTTTATACCTAAATATATGATAACGGAATTCTTCTACATGCACTGCCGTTATGCCGTTAAGGCGTTTGTAGACTTCAGTAAGATAAAGGGGGTTAATTAACTTAAATATGTTAAACTAATGATTTGAGGCATTTCGATATCGATTGCTAAATGTGTATATACAAGAAAATCGAATTTATACCTAAACATATGATAACGGAATTCTTCTACATGCACTGCCGTTATGCCGTTAAGGAGTTTGTAGACTTCAGTAAGATAAAGGGGGTTAATTAACTTAAATATGTTAAACTTACGATTTGAGGCATATCGATGTCGATTGCTAAATGTGTATATACAAGAAAATCGACTTTATACCTAAATATAAAATTACGGAATTCTTCTACATGAACTGCCGTTATGCCGCCATGGCTTTGTGTTAACTTCAGTGCGTTAAAGAAGCTTTATTTACTTAAATATGTTAAACTAATGATTTGAAAATTTTCGAAATCGATTGCTAAATGAGTATATACAAGAAAATCGACTTTATACCTAAATATAAGATTACGGAATTCTTCTAAATGCTTTGCCGTTATGCCGTTAGGATGTTTGTAGACTTCAGTCAGATAAAGAGGGTAAATTAATTTAAATATGTTAAACTAATGATTTGAAGCATTTCGATTTCGATTGCTAAATGAGTATGTACAAGAAAATCGATGTTATACCTAAATATAAGATTACGTAATTTTTCTAAATGCTTTGCCGTTATGCCGTTAAGGCGTTTGTAGACTTCAGTAAGATAAAGAGGGTTAATTAACTTAAATATGTTAAACTAATGATTTGAAGCATTTCGATTTCGATTGCTAAATGTGTACATACAAGAAAATCGACTTTATACCTAAATATATGATAACGGAATTCTTCTACCTGCACTGCCGTTATGCCGTTAAGGCGTTTATAGACTTCAGTAAGATAAAGGGGGTTAATTAACTTAAACATGTTAAACTAATGATTTGAGGAATTTCGATATCGATTGCTTAATGCATATATACAAGAAAATCGACTTTATACCTAAATATAAGAGTACGGAATTCTTCCAAATGTACTGTCGTAATGCCACCATGGCTTTATATCAACTTAAATACGCTAAAAAAGGTTTATTAACTTAAATATGTTAAACTAATGATTTGAAGCATTTCGATATCGATTGCTAAATGAGTATATACAAGAAAATCGACTTTATGCCTAAATGTAAGATTACGGAATTATTATAAATGCACTGCCGTTATGCCGCCATGGATTTATGCCAACTTCAGTTCGTTAAAGAAGGTTTATTAACTTTAATATGTTAAACCAATGATTTGAAGCATTTCTATATCGATTGCTAAATGAGTATATACAAGAAAATCGACTTTATACCTAAATATAAGATTACGTAATTCTTCTAAATGCTTTGCCGTTATACCGTTAAGATGTTTGTAGACTTCAGTAAGATACAGAGGGTTAGTTAACTTAAATATGTTAAACTAATGATTTGAAGCATTTCGATTTCGATTGCTAAATGAGTATATACAAGAAAATCGACTTTATACCTAAATATAAGATTACGTAATTCTTCTAAATGCTTTGCCGTTTTTCCGTTAAGATGTTTGTAGACTTCAGTAAGATACAGACGGTTAGTTAACTTAAATATGTTAAACTAATGATTTGAAGCATTTCGATTTCGATTGCTAAATGAGTATATACAACAAAATCGACTTTATACCTAAATATAAGATTACGAAATTCTCCCAAATGCACTGCCGTTATACCGTTATGGCTTTATGTGAACTTCAGTAAAATAAAGAAGGTTAATTATCTTAAATATGTTAAACTAATGACTTGAAGCATTTCGATATCGCTTGCTAAATGTGTATATACAAGAAAATCGAATTTATAACTAAATATAAGATTACGTAATTCTTCTAAATGCTTTGCCGTTAAGCAGGTTGTAGACTTCAGTAAGATAAAGAGGGTTAATTAACTTAAATATGTTAAACTGATGATTTGAGGCATTTCGATATCGATTGCTAAATGTGTATATACAAGAAAATCGACTTTATACCTAAATATATGATAACGGAATTCTTCTACATGCACTGCCGTTATGCCGTTAAGGAGTTTGTAGACTTCAGTAAGATAAAGGGGGTTAATTAACTTAAATATGTTAAACTAATGATTTGAGGCATTTCGATATCGATTGCTAAATGTTTATATACAAGAATATCGACTTTATACCTAAATATAAGATTACGGCATTCTTCTACATGCACTGCCTTTATGCCGCCATGGCTTTGTGTTAACTTCAGTGCGTTAAAGTAGGTTTGTTAACTTAAATATGTTAAACTTATATTTGAAGCATTTCGATATCGATTGCTAAATGAGTATATACAAGAAAATCGACTTTATACCTAAATATAAGATTACGGAATTCTTCTAAATGCTTTGCCGTTATGCCGTTAAGGCGTTTGTAGACTGCAGTAAGATAAAGAGGATTAATTAACTTAAATATGTTAAACTAATGATTTGAGGCATTTCGATATCGATTGCTAAATGTGTATATACAAGAAAATCGACTTTATACCTAAATATATGATAACGGAATTCTTCTACATGCACTGCCGTTATGCCTTTAAGGCGTTTGTAGACTTCAGTAAGATAAGGGGGGTTAATTAACTTAAATATGTTAAACTAATGATTTGAGGCAATTCGATATCGATTGCAAAATGTGTATATACAAGAAAATCGACTTTATACCTAAATATGTGATAACGGAATTCTTCTAAATGCACTGTCGTTATGCCGCCATGGCTTTATATTACCTTCATTACGTCAAAGAAGGTTAATTAACTTAAATATGTTAAACTAATGATTTGAAGATTTTCGATATCGATTGCTAAATGTGTAAATACAAGAAAATCGACTATATACCTAAATATAAGATTACGAAATTCTTCTAAATGCACTGTCGTTATGCTGCCATGGCTTCATATCACCTTCATTACGTTAAAGAAGGTTAATTAACTTAAATATGTTAAACTAATGATTTGAAGCATTTCGATATCGATTGCTAAATGAGTATATACAAGAAAATCGACTTTACACCTAAATATAAGATTACGGAATTCTTCGAAATGCACTGCCGTTATGCCGTTAAGGCTTTTGTAGACTTAAGTAAGATAAAGAGGGTTAATTAACTTTAATATGTTAAACTAATGATTCGAAGCATTTCGATATGGATTGCTAAATGAGTATATACAATAAAAATCGACTTTATACCTAAATAGAGGATTACGGAATTCTTCTAAATGCACTGCCGTTATGCCGTTAAGGCGTTTGTAGACTTCAGTAAGATAAAGAGGGTTAATTATCTTAAAAATGTTAAACTCATGATTTGAAGCATTTCGATGTCGATTGCTGAATGCGTATATACAACAAAATCGACTTAATACCTAAATATAAGATTACGGAATTCTTCCAAACTTTTCCACTGCCGTTATGCCGTTAAAGCTTTTGTAGACTTCAGTAAGAAAAAGAGGATTAATTTACTTAAATATGTTTAACTAATGATTTGAAGCATTTCGATATCCATTGCTAAATGTGTATGTACAAGAAAATCGATTTTTTACCTAAGTAAAAGATTACAAAATTCACCCAAATATACTGCCGTTATGCCGTTATGGCTTTATGTAAACTTCAGTAAGATAAAGAAGGTTAATTAACCTAAATATGCTAAACCAGTTATTTGAAGCATTTCGATATCGATTGCTGAATGCGTATATACAACAAAATCGAATTTATACCTAAATATAAGATTACGGAATTCTTCTAAATGCACTGTCGTTAGGCCGCCATGGCTTTATATCACCTTCATTACGTTAAAGAAGGTTAATTATTTTAAATATGTTAAACTTATGATTTGAAGAATTTCGATATCGATTGCTAAATGCGTATATACAACAAATTCGGCTTTATATCTAAATATAAGATTACGGAATTCTTCGAAATACACTGCCGTTATGCCGTTATGGCTTTATATAAATTTCAGTACGTTAAAGAAGGTTTATTAACTTAAATATGTTAAACTTATGAGATGAAGCATTTCGATATCGATTGCTAAATGTGTATGTACAATAAAATCGACTTTATACCTTAATATAAGATTACGGAATTTTGCCACATATACTGCCGTTATGTCGTTATGGCTCTATGTAAACTTCAGTAAGATAAAGAAAGTTAATTAACTTAAATATGCTAAACCAGTTATTTGAAGCATTTTGATATCGATTGAAAAATGTGTATATACAAGAAAATCGACTTTATACCTAAATATAAGATTACGGAATTCTTCCAATTGTACTGTCGTTATGCCGCCATGGCTTTATATCACCTTCAATAAGTTAAAGAAGGTAAATTATTTTAAATATGTTAAACTAATGTTTTGAAGCATTTCGATATCGATTGCTAAATGTGTAAATACAAGAAAATCGACGTTATACCTAAATATAAAATTATAACATTACGGAATTCTTCTAAATGCACTGCCGTTATACCGTTAAGGCTTTATGTAGACTTCAGTAAGCTAAAAAATGCTTATTAACTTAATATGTTAAACTAATGATTTGAAGCATTTCAATATCGATAGCCTAATATGTATATACAAGAAAATCGACTTTATACCTAAATATAAGATAACGGAATTCTTCTACATGCACTGCCGTTATGCCGTCATGGCTATATGCAAACTTCTGTTCGTTAAAGAAGATTAATTAACTTAAATATGTTAAACTAATGATTTGAAGCATTTCGATATCGATTGCTAAATGTTTATATATAAGAAAAAGGATTTATATATAAATATAAGATAACGGAATTTTTATAAATGCACTGCCGTTATGCCGCCAAGGTTTTAAGCCAACTTGCGTTCGTTAAAGAAGGCTTATTAACTTAAATATGTTAAACTAATGATTTGAAGCATTTAGATATCGATTGCTAAATGTGTATATGCAAGAAAATCGACTTTATACATTAATATAAGATAACGGAATTATTCTAAATGCACTGCCGTTATGCAGTTATGGATTTATGTTCAGTTCGTTAAAGAAGGTTTATTAACTTAAATATGTTAAACCAGTTATTTGAAGCATTTCGATATCGATTGCTTAATGCGTATATACAAAAAAATCGACTTTATACCTAAATATAGGATTACGGAATTCTTCTAAATGCACTGCTGTTATGCCGCCATTGCTTTATGCCAACTTCAGTTCGTTAAAGAAGGTTTATGAACTTAAATATTTTAAACTAATGATTTGAAGCATTTCGATATCGATTGCTATATGTATATATACAAGAAAATCGACTTTATACCTAAATATAAGATAACGTAATTCTTCTACATACACTGCCGTTATGCCGCCATGGCTTTATGTTAACTTCAGTGCGTTAAAGAAGCGTTATTAACTGAAATATATTAAACTAATGAATTGAAGCATTTCGATATCGATTGCTAAATGTGTATATACAACAAAATCGACTTTTTACCTTAATATAAGATTACGGAATTCATCCAAATGCACTGCCGTTATACCGTTATGGCTTTATGTAAACTTCAGTAAGATAAACAAGGTTAGTTAACTTAAATATGTTAAACTAATGATTTGAAGATTTTCGATATCGATTGCTAAATGTGTATATGCAAGAAAATCGACTTTATACATTAATATAAGATAACGAAATTATTCTAAATGCACTGCCGTTATGCCGTTATGGATTTATGTTCAGTTCGTTAAAGAAGGTTTATTAACTTAAATATGTTAAACCAGTTATTTGAAGCATTTCGATATCAATAGCTATATGTTTATATAAAAGAAAATCGAATTTATACTAAACATAAGGTTACGGAATACTTCCAAATGTACTGTCGTTATGCCGCCATGGCTTTATATCACCTTCATTACGTTAAAGAAGGCTAATTAACCTAAAGTTGTTAAACTAATGATTTACAGCATCTCGATATCGATTGCTAAATGTGTATATACAAGAAAATCGACTTTATACCTAAATATAACCTAACGGAATTCTTCTACATGTACTGCCATTATGCCGCCATGGCTTTATGCACACCTCAGTTCGTTAAAGAAGGTTTATTAACTTAAATATGTGAAACTAATGAGTTGAAGCATCTCGATATCGATTGCGAATTACATATATACAAGAAATTCGACTTTATACCTAAATATAAGATTACGGAATTCTTCCAAATGCACTGTCGTTATACCGTTATGGCTTTATGTAAACTTCAGTAAGATAAATAAGGTTAATTAACTTAAATATGATAAACTAATGATTTGAAGCAGACTTCAGTAAGATAAAGGGGGTTAATTAACTTAAATATGTTAAACTAATGATTTGAGGCATATCGATATCGATTGCTAAATGTGTATTTACAAGAAAATCGACTTTATACCTAAATATAAGATTACGGAATTCTTCTAAATGCACTGTCGTTATGCCGCCATGGCTTTATATTACCTTCATTACGTTAAAGAAGGTTAATTAACTTAAATATGTTAAACTAATGATTTGAAGATTTTCGATATCGATTGCTAAATGTGTAAATACAAGAAAATCGACTATATACCTAAATATAAGATTACGAAATTCTTCTAAATGCCTTGTCGTTATGCTGCCATGGCTTTATATCACCTTCATTATGTTAAAGAAGGTTAATTAACTTAAATATGTTAAACTAATGATTTGAAGCATTTCGATATCGATTGCTAAATGTGTATATACAACAAAATCGACTTTTTACCTTAATATAAGATTACGGAATTCATCCAAATGCACTGCCGTTATACCGTTATGGCTTTATGTAAACTTCAGTAAGATAAACAAGGTTAGTTAACTTAAATATGTTAAACTAATGATTTGAAGATTTTCGATATCGATTGCTAAATGTGTATATGCAAGAAAATCGACTTTACACCTAAATATAAGATTACGGAATTCTTCGAAATGCACTGCCGTTATGCCGTTAAGGCTTTTGTAGACTTCAGTAAGATAAAGAGGGTTAATTAACTTAAATATGTTAAACTAATGATTCGAAGCATTTCGATATGGATTGCTAAATGAGTATATACAAAAAAAATCGACTTTATACCTAAATAGAGGATTACGGAATTCTTCTAAATGCACTGCCGTTATGCCGTTA
>CM050325.1:94434971-94474297 GCA_027475135.1 Bactrocera correcta
TCAGTTCGTTAAAGAAGTTTTATTAACTTAAATATGTTAAACTAATGATTTGAATCATTCCGATATCGATTGCTAAATGTGTGTATACAAGAAAATCGACTTTATACCTAAATATATGATAACGGAATTCTTCTAAATGCACTGCCGTTATGCCGTTATGGCTTTATGTTAACTTCAGTAAGATAAAGAAGGTTAATTAACTTAAAAATGTTGAACTAATGATTTGAAGCATTTCGATATCGATTGCTAAATGTGTATATACAAAAAAATCAAATTTATAGCTAAATAAAAGATTACGGAATTCTTCTAATTGCACTGCCGTTATGCCGCCATGGCTTTGTGTTAACTTCAGTGCGTTAAAGTAGGTTTGTTAACTTAAATATGTTAAACTAATGATTTGAAGCATTTCGATATCGATTGCTAAATGTGTATATACAAAAAAATCAAATTTATAGCTAAATAAAAGATTACGGAATTCTTCTAATTGCACTGCCGTTATGCCGCCATGGCTTTGCGTTAACTTCAGTGCGTTAAAGAAGCTTTATTTACTTAAATATGTTAAACTACTGATTTGAAGCATTTCGATATCGGATGCTAAATGGGTATATACAAGAAAATCGACTTTAAACCTAAATATAAGATTACGTAATTCTTCTTAATTCACTGCCATTATGCCTTTAAGGATTTTGTAGAGTTCAATAAGATTAAGATGGTTATTTAACTTAAATATGTTAAACTAATGATTTGAAGCATTTCGATATCGATTGCTAAATGTGTATATACAAAAAAATCAAATTTATAGCTAAATAAAAGATTACGGAATTCTTCTAATTGCACTGCCGTTATGCCGCCATGGCTTTATGTTAACTTCAGTGCGTTAAAGAAGCTTTATTAACTTAAATATGTTAAACTTAGGATTTGAAGATTTTCGATATCGATTGCTGAATGCATATATACAAGAAAATCGACTTTATACCTAAATATAAGATTAGGGAATTCTTCCAAATGTACTGTCGTTATGCCGCCATGGCTTTATATTACCTTCAATACGTTAAAGAAGGTTAACTAACTTAAATATGTTAAACTAATGATTGGAAGCATTTCGATATCGATTGCTAAATGTGTATATACAAAAAAATCAAATTTATAGCTAAATAAAAGATTACGGAATTCTTCTAATTGCACTGCCGTTATGCCGCCATGGCTTTATGTTAACTTCAGTGCGTTAAAGAAGCTTTATTAACTTAAATATGTTAAACTAATGATTTGAAGATTTTCTAAATCGATTGATAAATGCATATATACAACCAAATCGACTTTATACCTAAATATATGATAACGGAATTCTTCTAAATGCACTGCCGTTATGCCGTTATGGCTTTATGTTAACTTCAGTAAGCTAAAGAAGGTTATTTAACTTAAATATGTTAAACTAATGATTTGAAGCATTTCGATATCGATTGCTTAATGCATATATACAAGAAAATTGACTTTATACCTAAATATAAGATTACGGAATTCTTCCGAATGTACTGTCGTTATGCCGCCATGGCTTTATATCAACTTCAATACGTTAAAAGGGTTAATTAACTTAAATATGTTAAACTAATGATTTGGAGTATTTAGATATCGATTGCTAAATGTGTATATACAAAAAAATCGAATTTATAGCTAAATATAAGATTACGGAATTCTTCTACATGCACTGCCGTTATGCCGCCATGGCTTTATGTTAACTTCATTGCGTTAAAGTAAGGTTGTTAATTTTAATATGTTAAACTAATGATTTTAAGCATTTAGATATCGATTGCTAAATGAGCATATACAAGAAAATCGACTTTATACCCAAATATAAGATTACGCAATTCTTCTAAATGCTTTGCCGTTATGCCGTTAAGGCGTTTGTAGACTTCAGTAAGATAAAGAGGGTTAATTAGCTTAAATATTTTAAACTAATGATTTGAGGCATTTCGATATCGATTGCTAAATGTGCATATACAAGAAAATCGATTTTTTACCTAAATATAAGATTACGGAGTTCTTCTAAATGCACTGCCGTTATGCAGTTATGGCTTTATGTTAATTTATGTTCGTTAAAGAAGGTTTATTAACTTAAATATGTTACACCAGTTATTTGAAGCATTTCGAAATCGATTGTTTAATGCATATGTACAAGAAAATCGACTTTATACCTTAATAAATGATGATTGAATTTCTCTGAATGCACTGCGTTATGCCGTTAAGGCTTTTGTAGAATATACAAGAAAATCTTTTTTATACCTAAATATAAGGTTACGGAATTCTTCCAAATGTACTGTCGTTATGCCGCCATGGCTTTTTATCACCTTCAATACCTTAAAGAAGGCTAATTAACTTAGATATGTTAAACTAATGATTTAAAGCATTTCGGTATCGACTGCTAAATGCGTATATACAACAAAATCGACTTTATACCTAAATATAAGCTTACGGAATTCTTCTAAATGCACTGCCGTTATGCCGTTATGGCTTTATGTTAACTTCAGTTCGTTAAAGAAGGTTTATTAACTTAGATATGATACACCAGTTATTTGAAGCATTTCGAAATCGATTGCTTAATGCATATATACAAGAAAATCGACTTTATACCTAAATATATGATAACGGAATTTCTCTGAATGCACTGCCGTTATACCGCTAAGGCTTTTGTAGACTTCAGTAAGATAAAGAGGGTTAATTAGCTTAAATATGTTAAACTAATGATTTGAAGATTTTCGATATCGATTGCTAAATGTGTAAATACAAGAAAATCGACTTTATACCTAAATATAAAATTATAACATTACGGAATTCTTCTAAATGCACTGCCGATATACCGCCATGGCTTTATGTAGACTTAACTAAGCTAAAAAAAGTTTATTAACTAAAATATGTTAAACTAATGATTTGAAGCATTTCGATATCGATTGCTTATTGTGTAAATTTAAAAAAATCGACTTTATACCTAAATATAAGATTACGGAATTCTTCTAAATGCACTGCCGTTATGCCGCCATGGCTTTATATCAACTTCAATAAGTTATACGAGGTTAATTAACTTAAATATGTTAAACTAATGATTTGAAGCATTTCGATATCGATTGCTAAATATGTAAATACAAGAAAATCGACTTTACACCTAAATATGAGATTACGGAATTCTCCTAAATGCACTATCGTTATGCCGCCAGGGCTTTATGCCAACTTCAGTTCGTTAAAGAAGGTTTATTAACTTAAATATGTTAAACTAATGGGTTGAAGCATCTCGATATCGATTGCTAAATGTGTATGTACAACAAAATCGACTTTATACCTAAACATAAGATTACGGAATTCTTCCAAATGCGCTGCCTTTATACCGTTATGGCATTATGTGAAGTTCAGTAAGATAAAGAAGGTTAATTAACTAAAATATGTTAAACTAATGATTTGAAGCATTTCGATATCGATTGCTAAATGTGTATATACAACAAAATCGACTTTATACCTAAATATAAGATTACGGAATTCTTCTACATGCACTGCCGTTATGCCGCCATAGCTTTATGCCCACTTCAGATCGTTAAAGAAGGTTTATTAACTTAAATATGTTAAACTAATGATTTGAATCATTTCGATATCGATTGCTAAATGTGTACATACAAGAAAATCGACTTTATACCTAAATATATGATAACGGAATTCTTCTAAATGCACTGCCGTTATGGCTTTATGTTAACTTCAGTGCGTTAAAGAAGCTTTATTTACTTAAATATGTTAAACTACTGATTTGAAGCATTTCGATATCGATTGCTAAATGTGTATATACAAGAAAATCGAATATATAAATATAAGATTGCACTGCCGTTATGCCGTTATGGCATTATGTTAACTTCAGTTAGTTAAAGAAGGTTTATAACCTTAAATATGTTAAACCAGTTATTTGAAGCATTTCGATATCGATTGCTTAATGCATATATACAAGAAAATTGACTTTATACCTAAATATAAGATTACGGAATTCTTCAGAAAGTACTGTGGTTATGCCGCCATGGCTTTATATCAACTTCAATACGTTAAAAAAGGTTAATTAACTTAAATATGTTGAACTAATGATTTGAAGCATTTCGATATCGATTGCTAAATGCATATATACAAGAAAATCTTTTTTATACCTAAATATAAGATTACGGAATTCTTCCAAATGTACTGTCGTTATGCCGCCAAGGCTTTTTATCACCTTCAATATGTTGAAGAAGTTTAATTAACTTAAATATGTTAAACTAATGATTTGAAGCATTTCGATATCGATTGCTAAATGTGTATATACAAGAAAATCGACTTTAAACCTAAATATAAGATTACGTAATTCTTCTTAATGCACTGCCATTATGCCGTTAAGGCTTTTGTAGACTTCAGCAAGATTAAGATGGTTATTTAACTTAAATATGTTAAACAAATGATTTGAAACATTTCGATATCGACTGCTAAATGCATATATACAAGAAAATCGACTTTATACCTAAATATAAGATTGCGGAATTCTTCCAAATGCACTGCCGTTATACCGTTATGGCATTATGTTAACTTCAGTTAGTTAAAGAACGTTTATAACCTTAAATATGTTAAACCAGTTATTTGAAGCATTTCGATATCGATTGCTTAATGCATATATACAAGAAAATTGACTTTATACCTAAATATAAGATTACGGAATTCTTCCAAATGTACTGTCGTTATGCCGCCGTGGCTTTATATCAACTTCATTACGTTAAAAAATGTTAATTAACTTAAATATGTTAAACTAATGATTTGAAGCATTTAGATATCGATTGCTAAATGTGTATAAACAAAAAAATCGACTTTATACCAAAATATAAGATTACGTAATTCTTCTAAATGCTTTGCCGTTATGCCGTTAAGGCGTTTGTAGACTTCAGTAAGATAAAGAGGGTTAATTAACTTTAATATGTTAAACTAATGATTTGTGGCATTTCGATATCGATTGCTTAATGTGTATATACAAGAAAATCGACTTTATACCTAAATATAAGATTACGGAGTTCTTCTAAATGCACTGCCGTTATGCAGTTATGGCTTTATGTTAATATCTGTTCGTTAAAGAAGGTTTATTAACTTAAATATGTTAAACTAATGATTTGAAGCATCTCGATATCGATTGCTAAATGTGTATATACAAGAAAATCGACTTTGTACCTAAATATAAGATTTCGGAATTCTTCTAAATGCACTGCCGTTATGCCGTTGTGGCTTTATGTTAACTTCAGTAAGATAAAGAAGGTTAATTAACTTAAATATGTTAAACTAATGATTTTAAGCATTTCGATATCGATTGCTAAATGTGTATATACAAGAAAATCGAATTTATACCTAAATATAAGATTACGGAATTTTTCTAAATGCTTTGCCGTTATGCCGTTAAGGCGTTTGTAGACTTCAGTAAGATAAAGAGGGTTAATTAACTTAAATATGTTAAACTAATGATTTGTGGCATTTCGATATCGATTGCTTAATGTGTATATACAAGAAAATCGACTTTATACCTAAACATATGATAACGGAATTTCTTTTAAATGCACTGCCGTTATGCCGTTAAGGCTTTTGTAGACTTCAGTAAGATAAAGAGGGTTAATTAACTTAAATATGTTAAACTAATGATTTGAAGCATTTCGATATCGATTGCTAAATGTGTATATACAACAAAATCGATTTTATACCTAAATATAAGATTACGGAATTCTTCTAAATGCACTGCCGTTATGCCGCCATGGCTTTATGTTAACTTCAGTGCGTTAAAGAAGCTTTATTAACTTAATATGTTAAACTAATGATTTGAAGCATCTTTGATATCGATTGCTAAATGTGTATATACAAGAAAATCGACTTTATACCTAAATATAAGATTTCGGAATTCTTCTAAATGCACTGCCGTTATGCCGTTGTGGCTTTATGTTAACTTCAGTAAGATAAAGAAGGTTAATTAACTTAAATATGCTAAACTAATGATTTTAAGCATTTCGATATCGATTGCTAAATGTGTATATACAAGAAAATCGAATTTATACCTAAATTTAAGATTACGGAATTCTTCTACATGCACGGCCGTTATGCCGCCATGGCTTTATGTTAACTTCAATGCGTTAAAGAAGCTTTATTTACTTAAGTATGTTAAACTACTGATTTGAAGCATTTCGATATCGATTGCTAAATGTGTATATACAAGAAAATCGACTTTAAACGTAAATATAAGATTACGTAATTCTTCTTAATGCACTGCCATTATGCCGTTAAGGCTTTTGTAGACTTCAGTAAGATTAAGATGGTTATTTAACTTAAATATGTTAAACTAATGATTTGAAGCATCTCGATATCGATTGCTAAATGTGTATATACAAGAAAATCGACTTTATACCTAAATATAAGATTACGGAATTCTTCTAAATGCACTGCCGTTATGCCGTTGTGGCTTTATGTTAATTTCTGCTCGTTAAAGAAGGTTTATTAACTTAAATATGTTAAACCAGTTATTTGAAGCATTTCGAAATCGATTGCTAAATGCATATATACACGAAAATCTTCTTTATACCTAAATATAAGATTACGGAATTCTTCCAAATGTACTGTCGTTATGCCGCCATGGCTTTATATCACCTTCAATACGTTAAAGAAGGTTAATTACCTTAAATATGTTAAACTAATGATTGGAAGCATTTCGATATCGATTGCTAAATGTGTATATACAACAAAATCGATTTTATACCTAAATATAAGCTTACGGAATTCTTCTAAATGCACTGCCGTTACGCCGCCATGGCTTTATGTTAACTTCAGTGCGTTAAAGAAGCTTTATTAACTTAAATATGTTAAACTAATGATTTGAAGATTTTCGAAATCGATTGCTAAATGCATATATACAACAAAATCGACTTTATACCTAAATATAAGATTACGGAATTCTTCCGAATGTACTGTCGTTATGCCGCCATGGCTTTATGTTAACTTCAGTGCGTTAAAGAAGGTTTATTAACTTAATATGTTAAACCAGTTATTTGAAGCATTTCGATATCGATTGCTTAATGCATATATACAAGAAAATTGACTTTATACCTAAATATAAAATTACGGAATTCTTCCGAATGTACTGTCGTTATGCCGCCATGGCTTTATATCAACTTCAATACGTTAAAAAAGGTTAATTAACTTAAATATGTTAAACTAATGATTTGAAGCATTTCGATATCGATTGCTAAATGTGTATATACAAAAAAATCGAATTTATAGCTAAATAAAAGATTACGGAATTCTTCTAAATGCACTGCCGTTATGCCGCCATGGCTTTGTGTTAACTTCAGTGCGTTAAAGTAGGTTTGTTAACTTAAGTATGTTAAAATAATGATTTGAAGCATTTCAATATCGATTGCTAAATGAGTATATACAAGAAAATCGACCTTATACTTAAATATAAGATTACGTAATTCTTCTAAATGCTTTGCCGATATGTCTTTCGATTAGAGGCTTTTTCAATTTGGGTTTGATATCGACTTTTTCAGAAATGACTTTTTAAAGATTTAATTAACTTAAATATGTTAAACTAATGATTTAAATTGATTTAAGCATTTCGAAATCGATTGCTAAATATGTATATACAAGAAAATCGACTTTATACCTAAATATAAGATTACGGAGTTCTTCTAAATGCACTGTCCGTTATGCCGTTATGGCTTTATGTTTAACTTCAGTTCGTTAAAGAAGGTTAATAACTTAATATGTTAAACCAGTTATTTGAAGCATTTCGAAATCGATTGCTAAATGCATATATACAAGAAAATCGACTTTATACCTAAATATAAGGTTACGGAATCTTCAAATGCACTGCCGTTATGCCGTCATGGCTTTTTACACCCTTTAATACGTTAAAGAAGGTTAATTAACTTAAATATGTTAAACTAATGATTTGAAGCATTTCGAAATCGATTGCTAAATGCATATATACAAGAAAATCGACTTTATACCTAAATATAAGATTACGGAATTCTTCTAAATGCACTGCCGTTATGCCGTTATGGCTTTTGTTAACTTCAGTACGTTAAAGAAGGTTAATTAACTTAATATGTTACACCAGTTATTTGAAGCATTTCGAAATCGATTGCTTAGTGCATATATACAACAAAATCGACTTTACACCTAAAAATATAAACGGAATTTCTCTGAATGCACTGCCGTTATGCCGTTAAGGCTTTTGTAACTTCAGTAAGATAAAGAGGGTTAACTAACATATCGAAATGCTTCAAGTCATTAGTTTAACATATTTAAGTTATTAAACCTTCTTTAACGCACTGAAGTTACATAAAGCCTTAACGGTATAACGGTATAATTTTTGTATTTAGGTTAAAGTCGATTTTCTTATATCTACACATTTAGCAGTCGATATCGAAATGCTTCAAATCATTAGTTTAACATATTTAAGTAAATTAACCTTCTTGAACGTACTTTAAGTTACATAAAGCCATTAAAGGGTCATTAAGAATTCGTAATCTTATATTTAGGTTTAAAGTCGATTTTCTTGTATATACACATTTGCAATCGATATCGAAATGCTTCAAACAATGGTTTAGCATATTTAAGTTAATTAACCTTCTTTAACTGAAGTTTACATAAAGCCATACGGCAGTGTATTTGTATGAATTCCGTTATCTTATGTTTAGGTAAAGTCGATTTTGTTGTACATACACATTTAGCAATTGATATCGAAATGATTCAAATCATTACTTTAACATACGAGGGCTGTCTGCTAAATAACCGACGTAACCTCCATGCACGCGACTTTTTCAAATTTTTTATTTTTCTACATAGTCTCCTTCTAACTCCACACACTTCTCCCAGCGATGCTCCCATCTCTGCAACCCTTCCAAATAGTACTTGGCGTCTTTGTCTGCAAAATACGAGTTCACGAAAGAGATTGCCTTCTCGTTTGACGAAAATCTCTGACCGCCGAGCGCAGTTTTAAATTGAGGAAACAAAAAAGGTCGCTTGGTTCTAGATCCGGTGAATAAGGTGGATGGTCAAGCAGTTCGAACCGCAATTCGTGGATTTTCGCCATGGCGACTGTTGAGGTGTGAGATGGTGCGTTGTCTTGGTGGAACAAGATTTTCTTTTTTTTGCAAATGTGGCCGCTTTTTCGAAATTTCTTCCTGTAGCTTGTCCAATAATGATGCATAGTATGCTCCTGTTATAGTTTTTCCTTTTTCAAGATAGCCGATAAATATAATTCCATGGCTGTCCCAAAAAACACTCGCCATCACTTTCCCAGCCGAATACACAGCCTTAGGTTTTTTTGGGGCCGGTTCCCCCTTTTCAATCCACTGTTTAGATTGGATTTTTGTTTCGGGCGTCTAATGATGAATCCAAGTTTCGTCTACAGTTATCAATCGGCGCCAAAACTTGGTCGTATTGCCTCTAAACTGAGCCTACAGTGCGCTGGAAATGTTCATGCGCGCACGTTTGTGGTCTAGCGTAAGCAAACGCGGCACCCAAAGCGCGGACAGCTTTCTCATGCCCAAATCTTGGTTTAATATGTGACAAACACGTTCTTTCGACATCTTCATGATCTCAGCTATTTCCTTAACTTTAATTCGGCGGTCGTCTAATACCAATTGATGAACTTTAGCGATGTTATCGTTAGTGGTTACAGCTTTTGGACGCCCAGGACGTTCATCATCTTCCAAGCTCGATATTCAATTTTTTCCATTTTTGGGAAATCACCGAATTAGACTCACAAAAACGACTGTCAACAGATAATTGCGCAAGATAAATTTCTGAAATTTTGGCGAGTAGCTATTACAATATGGCCAATTTGAAGTAGAAACTTTGTTTTCAGAGGTGCCGCTAGCTTCACGTTGAGGTCGGTTATTTATCAGACAGCCCTCTATTTAAGTTAATTAACGCTCTTTATCTTACTGAAGTCTACAAAAGCCTTAACGGCATAACGGCAGTGCATTTAGAAGAATTACGTAATCTTATATTTAGGTATAAAGTCGATTTTCTTGTATATACGCATTAAGTAATCGATATCGAAATGCTTCAAAGAACTGGTTTAGCATATTTACGTTAATTAACCTTCTTTATTTTACCGAAGTTTACATAACGCCATAACGGCATCGATTTTCTTGTACATACACATTTAGCAATCGATATCGAAATGCTTCAAATCATTAGTTTAGCATATTTAAGTAAATCAATCTTCTTTTACGTACTGAAATTTTTATAAAGCCTTAACGGTGTAACTGCAGTGCATTTAGAAGAATTCCGTAATCTTCTATTTAGGTATAAAGTCGATTTTCTTGTATTTACATATTTAGCAATCGATATCGAAATGCTTCAAATTATTAGTTTAACATATTTAAGTTAATTAACCCTCTCTATTTTACTGAAGTCTACATAAAGCCTTAACGGCATAACGGCAGTGCATTTAGAAGAATTCCGTTATCTTATATTTAGGTACAAAATCGATTTTCTTGTATATACACATTTAGCAAGCGATATCAAAATGCTTCAAATCATTAGTTTAACATATTTAAGTTACTTAACCTTCTTTAACGTATTGAAGTTGATATAAAGCCATGGCGGCATAACGGCAGTGCATTTAGAAGAATTCCGTAATCTTATATTTAGGTATAAAGTCGATTTTATTGTATATACGCATTTAGTAATCGATATCGAAATGCTTCACATAACTGGTTTAGCATATTTAGGTTAATTAACCTTCTTTATCTTACCGAAGTTTACATAACGCCATAACGGCAGTATATTTGGGTGAATTCCGTAATCTTTTATTTAGGTATAAAATCGATTTTCTTGTACATAAAAATTTCGCAATCGATATCGAAATGCTTGAAATCATTAGTTTAGCATATTTAAGTAAATTTACCTTCTTTAACGTACTGAAATTTATATAAAGCCTTAACGGTATAACTGCAGTGCATTTAGAAGAATTTATTTATTTTATTTAGGTATAAATTCGATTTTCTTGTACATATATTCATATTTAGCTATCGATATCGAAGTGCTTCAAATCATTAGTTTAACATATTTAAGTTAATTAATCCTGTTTATCCTACTGAAGTCTACATAGAGCCTTAACGGCATAACGGCAGTGCATTTAGAAGAATTCCGTTATCTTATATTTAGGTATAAAATCGGATTTCTTGTATATACGCATTTAGCAAGCGATATCGAAATGCTTCAAATCATTAGTTTAACATATTTAAGTTAATTAACCTTCTTTAACGTACTGAAGTTGATATAAAGACATGGCGGCATAACGGCAGTGCATGTAGAAGAATTCCGTAATCTTATATTGAGGTATAAAGTCGATTTTCTTGTATATATACATTTCGCAATCGATATCAAAATGCTTCAAATCATTAGTTTAACATATTAAAGTTAATAAATCCTCTTTAACGAACTGAAGTTGGCATAAAGCCATGGCGGCATAACGGCAGTGCATGTAGAAGAATTCCGTAATCTTATATTGAGGTATAAAGTCGATTTTCTTGTATATACATATTTAGCAATCGATATCGAAATGCTTCAAATCATTAGTTTCACATATTTAATTTAATAAAACCTCTTTAACGAACTGAAGTTGGCATAAAGCCATGGCGGCATAACGGGAGTGCATGTAGAAGAATTCCGTAATTTTATATTTAGGTTAAAGTCTATTTTCATGTATTTACACATTTGGGAATCGATATCGAGATTCAAATAATTACTTTAACATATTTAAGTTAAACAACCTTTTTTAACGTACTGAAGTTTATATAAAGCCATAACGGCAGTGTATTTCGATGAATTCCGCAATCTTATATTTATGTATAAAGTCGATTTTCTTGTATTTACATATTTAGCAATCCATATCGAAATGCTTCAAACCATTAGTTTAACATATTTAAAATAATTATCCTTCTTTAGCGTATTGAAGGTAATATAAAGCCATGTCCGCATAACGACAGTACATGTGGAAAAATTCCGTAATCTTATATTTAGGTATAAAGTCGATTTTCTTGTATATATACATTTCGCAATCGATATCGAAATGCTTCAGATAACTGGTTTAACATATTTAAGTTAATAAACTTCCTTTACCGAACTGAAGTTGACATAAAGCCATAACGGCAGGGCATTTGGAAGAATTCCGTAGTCTTATATTTAGGCATAAATTCGATTTTCTTGTATATACACATCTTGCAATCGATATCGAAATGTTTCAAATCATTAGCTTAACATATTTAAGTTAATTAACCTGCTTTAACGAACTGAAGTTGGCATAAAGCCATGGCGGCATAACGACAGTGCATTTAGAAGAATTCCGTAATCTTAAATTTGGATATAAAGTCGATTTTCTTGTATATACACATTTAGCAATCGATATCGAAATGTTTCAAAGCATTAATTTAACATATTTAAGTCAATTAACCTTCTTTAACGTATTAAAGGTGATATAAAGGCATGGCGGCATAACGACAGTACATTTGGAAGAATTCCGTAATCTTATATTTAGGTATAAAGTCGATTTTTTTGTATATATGCATTTAGCAATCGATATCGAAATGCTTCAAATAACTGGTTTAACATATTTGAGGTAATAAACCTACTTTAACGAACAGAAGTTAACATGAAGCCATAACGGCATAACGGCAGTGCATGTAGAAGAAATCCGTAAACTTATGTTTAGGTATAAAGTCGATTTTCTTGTATATACACATTTGGATATCGATATCGGAATGCTTCAAATCATTAGTTTAACATATTAAGTTAATAAACATTTTTTAGCTTACTGAAGTCTACATAAATCCTTAACGGTATAACGGCAGTGCATTTAGAAGAATTACGTTATCTTATATTTAGGTCTAAAGTCGATTTTCGTGTATATACTCATTTAGAAATCGATATCTAAATGGTTCAAACCATTAGTTTAACATATTAAAGTTAACAAACCTACCTTAACGCACTGAAGTTAACACAAAGCCATGGCGGCATAACGGCAGTGCATGTAGGAGAATTCCGTAATCTTATATTTAGCTATAAATTCGCTTTTTTTGTACATACACATTTAGCAGTCGATATCTAAATGCCTCAAATCATTAGTTTAACATATTTAAGTTAACTAACCCTTTTTAACGTATTGAAGTTGATATAAAGCCATGGCGGCATAACGACAGTACATTCGGGAGAATTCCGTAATCTTATATTTAGGTATAAAGTCAATTTTCTTGTATATATGCATTAAGCAATCGATATCGAAATGCTTCAAATAACTGGTTTAACATATTTAAGTTAATAAACCTTCTTTAACTAACTGAAGTTAACATAAAGCCATAACGGTATAACGTCAGTGCATTTGGAAGAATTCCGTAAACTTATATTTAGGTATAAAGTCGATTTTGTTGTATATATGCATTTAGCAATCGATTTCGAAAATCTTCAAATCATTAGTTTAACATATTTAAGTTAATAAAGCTTCTTTAACGCACTGAAGCCCACATAAAGGCTTAACGGCATAACGGCAGTGCATTTAGAAGAATTCCGTTATCTTATATTTAGGTACAAATTAGATTTTCTTGTATATACACATTTAGCAATCGATATCGAAATGCTTCCAATCATTAGTTTAACAAACTGGATTAACATATTTAAATTAATAAACTTTTTTTAGCTTACTGAAGTCTACATAAAGCCATGGCGGTATAACGGCAGTCCATTTAGAAAAATTACGTAATCTTATATTTAGGTATAAAGTCGACTTTCTTGTATATACACATTTAGCAATCGATATCGAAATGCTTCAAAACATTACTTTGACATATTGAAGTTAAATAACCATCTTAATCTTACTGAAGTCTATAAAAGCCTTAACGGCATAATGGCAGTGCATTAAGAAGAATTACGTAATCTTATTTTTAGGTTTTAAGTCGATTTTCTTGTATATAGTCATTTAGCAATCGATATCGAAATGATTCAAATCATTAGTTTAACATATTTAAGTTAATAAACCTTCTTTAACGAACTGAAGTTGGCATAAAGCCATGGCGGCATAACGGCAGTGCATGTAGAAGAATTCCGTAATCTTATATTTAGGTATAAATTCGATTTTCTTGTATATACACATTTAGCAATCGATATCGAAATGCTTCAAATCATTAGTTTAACATATTTAAGTTAATAAACTTATTTTAGCTTACTGAAGTCTACATAAGGCCATGGCGGCATAACGGCAGTGCATGTAGAAGAATTCCGTAATCTTATATTTAGCTATGAATTCGATTTTTTTGTATATTCACATTTAGAATTCGGTATCTAAATGCTTCAAATCATTAGTTCAACATATTTAAATTAATTAACCTTTTTTAACATATTGCAGTTGATATAAAGCCTTGGCGGCAAAACGACAGTACATTTGGAAGAATTCCGTAATCTTATATTTAGGTAGAAAGTCGATTTTCTTGTATATATGCATTAAGAAATCGATTTCGAAATGCTTCAAATAACTGGTGTAACATATCTAAGTTAATAAACCTTCTTAAACGAACTGAAGTTAACATAAAGCCATAACGGCATAACGGCAGTGCATTTAGAAATATTCCGTTATCTTATATTTAGGTATAAAGTCGATTTTCTTGTATATGCACATTTAGCAATCGATATGGAAATGCTTCAAATCATTAGTTTAACATATTTAAGTTAATAAAGCTTTTTTAACGCACTGACGTTAACATTAAGCCATGGCGGCATAACGGCAGTGCATTTAGAAGAAATCCGTAAGCTTATATTTAGGTATAAAGTCGATTTTGTTGTATATACGCATTTAGAAATCGATATCGAAATGCTTCAAACCATTAGTTTAACATATTTAAGTTAATAAACTTTTTTTAGCTTACTGAAGTCCACATAAGGCCATGGCGGCATAACGGCAGTGCATGTAGAAGAATTCCGTAATCTTATATTTAGCTATGAATTCGATTTTTTTGTATACTCACATTTAGAAATCGGTATCTAAATGCTTCAAATCATTAGTTTAACATATTTAAGTTAATTAACCTTTTTTAACATATTGCAGTTGATATAAAGCCTTGGCGGCAAAACGACAGTACATTTGGAAGAATTCCGTAATCTTATATTTAGGTAGAAAGTCGATTTTCTTTTTATATATGCATTAAGAAATCGATATTTGAAATGCTTCAAATAACTGGTGTTTAAAATATCTTTAAATTAATAAACCTTCTTAAACGAACTGAAGTTAACATAAAGCCATAACGGCATAACGGCAGTGCATTTAGAAATATTCCGTTATCTTATATTTAGGTATAAAGTCGATTTTCTTGTATATGCACATTTAGCAATCGATATGGAAATGCTTCAAATCATTAGTTTAACATATTTAAGTTAATAAAGCTTTTTTAACGCACTGACGTTAACATTAAGCCATGGCGGCATAACGGCAGTGCATTTAGAAGAAATCCGTAAGCTTATATTTAGGTATAAAGTCGATTTTGTTGTATATACGCATTTAGAAATGATATCGAAATGCTTCAAACCATTAGTTTAACATATTTAAGTTAATAAACTTTTTTTTAGCTTACTGAAGTCCACATAAGGCCATGGCGGCATAACGGCAGTGCATGTAGAAGAATTCCGTAATCTTATATTTAGCTATGAATTCGATTTTTTTGTATACTCACATTTAGAAATCGGTATCTAAATGCTTCAAATCATTAGTTTAACATATTTAAGTTAATTAACCTTTTTTAACATATTGCAGTTGATATAAAGCCTTGGCGGCAAAACGACAGTACATTTGGAAGAATTCCGTAATCTTATATTTAGGTAGAAAGTCGATTTTTTTGTATATATGCATTTAGCAATCGATTCCGAAATGCTTCAAATAACTGGTGTAACATATCTAAGTTAAGAAACTTTCTTAAACGAACCGAAGTTAACATAAAGCCATAGCCGTTATCTTATATTTAGGTATAAAATCGATTTTGTTGTATATATGGATTTAGCAATCGGTATCTAAATGCTTCAAATCATTAGTTTAACATATTTAAGTTAATAAACCTTTTTTAACATATTGAAGTTTATATAAAGTCTTGGCGGCATAACGACAGTACATTTGGAAGAATTCCGTAATCTTATATTTAGGTAGAAAGTCGATTTTCTGGTATATATGCATTAAGAAATCGATTTCGAAATGCTTCAAATAACTGGTGTAACATATCTAAGTTAATAAACTTTCTTAAACGAACTGAAGTTAACGTAAAGCCATAGCCGTTATCTTATATTTAGGTATAAAATCGATTTTGTTGTATATATGCATTTAGCAACCGGTATCTAAATGCTTCAAATCATTAGTTTAACATATTTAAGTTAATAAACCTTTTTTAACATACTGAAGTTTATATAAAGTCTTGGCGGCATAACGACAGTATATTTGGAAGAATTCCGTAATCTTATATTTAGGTAGAAAGTCGATTTTCTGGTATATATGCATTAAGAAATCGATTTCGAAATGCTTCAAATAACTGGTGTAACATATCTAAGTTAATAAACCTTCTTAAACGAACTGAAGTTAACATAAAGCCATAGCCGTTATCTTATATTAAGGTACAAAATCGATTTTGTTGTATATATGCATTTAGCAATCGATTTCGAAAATTTTCAAATCATTAGTTTAACATATTTAAGTTAATAAACCTTCTTTAACGAACAGAAATTAACATAAAGCCATAAGGGCATAACGGCAGTGCATTTAGAAGAGTTCCGTAATCTTATGTTTAGGTATAAAGTCGATTTTCTTGTATACCCACAGTTAGCAATCGATATCGAAATGCTTCAAATCATTAGTTTAACATATTTAAGTTAATTAACCCTCTTTATCTTACTGATGTCTACAAACGCCTTAACGGCATAACGGCAAATCATTTAGAAGAATTGCGCAATCTTATATTAAGGTATATAGTCGATTTTCTTGAATATACTCATTTAGAAATCGATATCGAAATGCTTCAAATAACTGGTTTCACATATGCATTTAAGTTATTTAGTCTACTTTATCTTACTGGCGTTTACATAAAGCTTTATCCGCATGACGGCAGTGCATTTCGAAGAATTCCGTAGTCTTACATTTAGGTATAAATTCGATTTTCTTTTATATACACATTTAGCAAACGATATCGAAATGCTTCAAATCACTAGTTTAACATATTTAAATTAATAATCCTTTTTTAACGAACTGAAGTTTACATAAAGCTATGGTGGCATAACGGCAGTGCATTTAGAAGAATTCCGTTATCTTATGTTTAGGTATAAAGTCGATTTTCTTGTATACACACAGTTAGCAATCGATATCGAAATGCTTCAAATCATTAGTTTAACATATTTAAGTTAATTAACCTTCTTTAACGTATTGAAGTTGACATAAAGCCATGGCGGCATAACGACAGTACATTTGGAAGAATTCCGTAATCTTATATTTAGGTATAAAGTCGATTTTCTTGTATATATGCATTAAACAATCGATATCGAAATGCTTCAAATCATTAGTTTAACATATCTAAGTTAATTAGCGTACTTTATCGTACTGAAGTTTACACAAAGCCTTAACGATATGACGCCAGTGCATTTAGAAGAAGTTCTTAACCATATATTTAGGTATAAAGTCGATTTTCTTGTGTACACTCATTTAGCAATCGATATCGAAATGGTTCAAATCATTAGTTCAAAATATTTAAGTTAATTAACCTTCTTTACCTTACTGAAGTTTACATAAAGCCTTAACGGTATAAAGGCAGTGCATTTGGAAGAATTCCGTAATTTTATATTTAGGTATAAAGTCGATTTTGTTAAATATGCACATTTAACAATCGATATCGAAATGCTTCAAATCATTAGTTTAGCATATTTAAGTTAATTAACCTTTTTTATCTTACTGAAGTCTACATAAAGCCTTAACTGTATAACGGCAGTGCATTTAGAAGAATTACTTAATGTTATATTTGGGTATAAAGTCGATTTTTTTATATATACACATTCAGCAATCGATATCAAAATGCTTCAAATCATTAGTTTAACATACTAAAGTTAATAAATCCTCTTTAACGAACTGAAAGTGGCATAAAGCCATGGCGGCATAACGGCAGTGCATGTAGAAGAATTCCGTAATCTTATATTGAGGTATAAAGTCGATTTTCATGTATATACACATTTAGCAATCGATATCGAAATGCTTCAAATCATCACTTTCACATATTTAAGTTAATAAAACCTCTTTAACGAACTGAAGTTGGCATAAAGCCATGGCGGCATAACGGGAGTGCATGTAGAAGAATTCCGTAATTTTATATTTAGGTTAAAGTCTATTTTCATGTATTTACACATTTGGGAATCGATATCGAGATGCTTCAAATAATTACTTTAACATATTTAAGTTAAACAACCTTTTTTAACGTACTGAAGTTTATATAAAGCCATAACGGCAGTGTATTTCGATGAATTCCGTAATCTTATATTTATGTATAAAGTCGATTTTCTTGTATTTACATATTTAGCAATCCATATCGAAATGCTTCAAATCATTAATTTAACATATTTTAGTTAATTAACAATCTTTAACGTATCGAAGGTGATATAAAGCCATGGCGGCATAACGACAGTAATTTGGAAGAATTCCGTAATCTTATATTTAGGTATAAAATCGACAAATTCAGAAATCGATACCGAAATGCTTCAAATCATTACTTTAACATATTTAATTTAATTAACCCTCGTTATCTTACTGAAGTCTACATAAAGCCTTAACGGCATAACGGCAATTCATTTAGAAGAATTACGTAATGTTATATTTATGTATAAAGTCCATTTTCTTGTATATACACATTTAGCAATCGATATCGAAATGCTACAAATCGATAGTTTCACATATTTAAGTTAATAAACATTCTTAAACGAACTGAAGTTTACATAAAACCATTACGGTAGAACGGCAGTGCATTTAGAAGAATTCCGTAATCTTATATTTAGGTATAAAATCGATTTTCTTGTATACACACATTTAGCAATTATTATCGAAATGCTTCAAATCATTAGTTTAACATATTTAAATTAATAAAACTTTTTAACGAACTGAAGTTGGCATAAAGCCATGGCGGCATAACGGCAGCGCATGTAGAAGAATTCCGTTATCTTATATTTAGGTATAAAGTTGATTTTGTTGTATATACACATTTAGCAATCGATATCGAAATGCTTCAAATCATTAGGTTAACATATTTAAGTTAATAAACCATCTTTATGTTTTTTCTTTAGTTAACATATTTAAGCTAATTAACTTTCTTTAACGTATTGAAGTATATAGAAAGCCATGGCGGCATAACGACAGTACATTTGGAAGAATTCCGTAATCTTATATTTAGGTATAAAGTCGATTTTCTTGTATATATGCATTTAGCAATCGATTTCGAAAATTTTCAAATCATTAGTTTAACATATTTAAGTTAATAAACCTTCTTTAACGAACAGAAGTTAACATAAAGCCATAACGGCATAACGGCAGTGCATTTAGAAGAGTTCCGTAATCTTATGTTTAGGTATAAAGTCGATTTTCTTGTATATACACATTTAGCAATCGATACCAAAATGCTTCAAATCATTAGTTTGACATATTTAAGTTAATAAACCTTCTTTAACGATCTCAAGTATGCACATAGCCATGGCGGCATAACGGCAGTGCATGTAGAAGAATTCCGTAATCTTATATTTAAAGTTAAAGTCTATTTTCATGTATTTACACATTTGGGAATCGATATCGGGATGCTTCAAATAATTACTTTAACATATTTAAGTTAAACAACCTTTTTTAACGTACTGAAGTTTATATAAAGCCATAACGGCAGTGTATTTCGATGAATTCCGTAATCTTATATTTATGCATAAAGTCGATTTTCTTGTATTTACATATTAAACAATCGATATCGAAATGCTTCAAATCATTAGTTTAACATATTTAAGTTAATTAACCATCTTTAACTTATTGAAGGTGATATAAAGCCATGGCGGCATAACGACAGTAATTTGGAAGAATTCCGTAATCTTATGTTTAGGTATAAAATCGATTTTCTTGTATATACACATTCAGAAATCGATACCGAAATGCTTCAAATCATTAGTTTAACATATATAAGTTAATTAACCCTCTTTATCTTACTGAAGTCTACATAAAGCCTTAACGGTATAACGGCAATGCATTTAGAAGAATTCCGTAATCTTATATTTATGCATAAAGTCGATTTTCTTGTATTTACATAATTAGCAATCGATATCGAAATGCTTCAAATCATTAGTTTAACATATTTAAGTTAATTAGCCATCTTTAACTTATTGAAGGTGATATAAAGCCATGGCGGCATAACGGCAGTAATTTGGAAGAATTCCGTAATCTTATGTTTAGGTATAAAATCGATTTTCTTGTTTAAACACATTTAGCAATCGATATCGAAATGCTTCAAATCATTAGTTTCACATATTTAAGTTGATAAACCTTCTTTAACGAACTGAAGTTTACATAAAACCATTACGGTGGAACGGCAGTAAATTTAGAAGATTTCCGTAATCTTATATTTAGGTATAAAGTTGATTTTCTTGTATATATGCATTAAGCAATCGATATCGAAATGCTTCAAATCATTAGTTTAACATATCTAAGTTAATCAGCGTACTTTATCGTACTGAGGTTTACATAAAGTCTTATCGGCATGACGGCAGTGCATTTAGAAGAATTCCGCATTCTCATATTTAAGTATAAAGTCGATTTTGTTGTATACACACATTTAGCAATTAATATCGAAATGTTTCAAATCATTAGTTTAACATATTTAAGTTAATAAAACTTTTTTAACGAACTGAAGTTTACATAAAGCCATGGTGGCATAACGGCAGTGCATTTAGAAGAATTCTGTTATCTTATGTTTAGGTATAAAGTCGATTTTCTTGTATATACACATTTAGCAATCGATATCGAGAAGCTTCAAATCATTAGTTTAACATATTTAAGTTAACAACCCTTCTTCAACGCACTGAAGTTGTCATAAAGCCATGGCGGCATAACGGCAGTGCATGTAGAAGAATTCCGTAATCTTATTTTTAGGTATAAAGTCGATTTTCTTGTATATACACATTTATCAATCGATATCGAAATGCTTCAAATCATTAGTTTAACATATTTAAGCTAATTAACCCTCTTTATCTTACTGAAGTCTACATAAAGCCTTAACGGCATAACGGCAGTGCATTTAGAAGAATTCCGTAATCTTATATCTAGGTATAAAATCGATTTTCTTGTATATACACATTTAGCAATCGATATCGAAATGCTTCAAATCAGTAGTTTAGCATATTTAAGTTAATTAACCTTCTTTATCTCACTGAAGTCTACAAAAACCTTAACGGCATAACGGCAGTGCATTTAGAAGAATAACGTGATCTTATATTTGGGTATAAAGTCGATTTTCTTTTATTAACACATTTAGCAGTCGATATCGAAATGCTTAGAATCATTAGTTTAACATATTTAAGTTAATTCACCCTTTTATCTTACTGAAATCTACATAAAGCCTTAACGGCATAACGGCAGTGCATTAAAAGAATTACCTTATCTTATATTTAGGTATAAAGTCGTTATTCTTGTATATACACATGTAGCTTCAAATTATAGTTTAACATATTTAAGTTAATTCACCCTTTTATCTTACTGAAGTCTACATAAAGCCTTAACGGCATAACGGCAGTGCATTTAGAAGAACTACGTAATATAATATTTAGATATAAAGTCGATTTTCTTGTATTTACTCATTTAGCAATCGATATCGAAATGTTTCAACTTATTAGTTTAACATATTTAAGTTAATAAACCTTCTTCAACGAACTGATGTTGGCATAAAGCCATGGCGGCATAACGGCAGTGCATGTAGAAGAATTCCGTTATCTTATATTTAGGTATAAAGTCGATTTTGTTGTATATACACATTTAGAAAATCGATATCGAAATGCTTCAAATCATTTGGTTAACATATTTAAGTTAATAAACCATCTTTAACGTATTGAAGGTGATATAAAGCCATGGCGGCATAACGACAGTACATCTGGAAGAATTCCGTTAACCTATGTTTAGGTATAAAGTCAGGTTTCTTGTGTTAGCACATTTAGCAATCGATATCGAAATGCTTCAAATCATTAGTTTTACATTTTCAAGTTTTTTATAATAAACCTTCTTTAACGCACTGAAGTCTACATAAAGCCTTAGCGGTATACCTGCAGTTCATTTAGAAGAATTCCGTAATGTTATATTTAGGTATAAAGTCGATTTTTATGTATTTACATATTTAGCAATCGATATCGAAATGCTTTAAATCATTAGTTTAGCATATGTAAGTTAATAAAGCTTCTTTAACGCACTGAAGTTAACATAAAGCCATGGCGGCATAACGGCAGTGCATGTAGAAGAATTCCGTTATCTTATATTTAGGTAAAAAGTCGATTTTCTTGTAGTTACATATTAAGCAATCGATATCGAAATGCTTCAAATCATTAGTTTAACATATTTAAGTTAATAAACCTTTAACGCACAGAGGTCTACATAAAGCCTTAACGGTATAGCTGCAGTGCATTTAAAAGAATTCCGTAATCTTATATTTAGGTATAAAGTCGATTTTCTTGTATATATACATTTAGAAATCGATATCGAAATGCTTCAAATGATTAGTTTAACATATTTAAGTTAACAAACCTACTTTAACGAACTGAAGTTGACATAAAGCCATGGCGGAATAGCGGCAGTGCATTTGGAAGAATTCCGTAATCTTATATTTAGGTATAAAGTCGATTTTCTTGTATATACACATTTAGCAATCGATATCGAGATGCTTCAATTCATTAGTTTAACATATTTAAGTTAATAAACCTTCTTCAACGCACTGAAGTTGTCATAAAGCCATGGCGGCATAACGGCAGTGCATGTAGAAGAATTCCGTAATCTTATATTTAGGTATAAAGTCGATTTTCTTGTATATATGCATTAAGCAATCGATATCGAAATGCTTCGAATCATTAGTTTAACATATTTAAGTTAATAAAGCTTCTTTAACGCACTGTAGTTAACATTAAGCCATGGCGGCATAACGGCAGTGCATGTAGAAAAATTCCGTAATCTTATATTTAGGTATAAAGTCGATTTTCTTGTATATACACATTTAGCAATCGATATCGAGATGCTTCAATTCATTAGTTTAAAATATTTAAGTTAATAAACCTTCTTCAACGCACTGAAGTTGTCATAAAGCCATGGCGGCATAACGGCAGTGCATGTAGAAGAATTCCGTAATCTTATATTTAGGAATAAAGTCGATTTTTTTGTATTTACATATTTAGCAATCGATATCGAAATGCTTCAATTCAATAGTTTAACATATTTAACATAACGCACTGAAGTTGTCATAAAGCCATGGCGGCATAACGGCAGTGCATGTGGAAGAATTCCGTAATCTTATATTTAGGTATAAAGTCGATTTTCTTGTATATACAAATTTAGCAATCGATATCGAAATGCTTCAAATCATTAGTTTAACATATTTAAGTTAACAAACCTACTTTAACGAACTGAAGTTGACATAAAGCCATGGCGGAATAGCGGCAGTGCATTTGGAAGAATTCCGTTATCCTATGTTTATGTATAAAGTCAGGTTTCTTGTACTAGCACATTGAGCAATCGATATCGAAATGCTTCAAATCATTAGTTTAACATATTTAAGTTAAATTACCTTTGCTAACCTACCGAAGGTGACATAAATCCATGGCGGCATAAAGGCAGTGCATGTAGAAGAATTCCGTAATCTTATATCTAGGTATAAAATCAATTTTCTTGTTTATACACATTTATCGATCGATATCGAAATGCTTCAAATCATTAGTTAAACATATTTAAGTTAATTAACCCTCTTTATCTTACTGAAGTCTACATAAAGCCTTAGCGGCATAACGGCAGTACATTTAGAAGAATTACGTAACCTTATAATTAGGTATAAACTCGATTTTCTTGTATATACTCATTTAGCAATCGATATCGAAATACTTCAAATCATTATTTTAACATATTTAAGTTAATAAAGCTTCTTTAACGCACTGAAGTTAACATAAAGCCATGGCGGCATAACGGTAGTGCATGTAGAAGAATTCCGTAATCTTATGTTTAGGTATAAATTCGATTTTGTTGTATAAACACATTTAGCAATCGATATCGAGATGCTTCAACTCATTAGTTTAACATATTTAAGTTAATAAACCTTCTTCAACGATCTGAAGTTGGCTTAAAGCCATGGCGGCTTATCGGCAGTGCATTTAGAAGAATTCCGTTATCTTATATTTAGGTATAAAGTCGATTTTCTTGTATATACACATTTAGCAATTGATATCGAAATGCTTCAAATCATTAGTTTAACATGTTTAAGTTAATAAACCTTTAAAGCATAGAAGTCTACATAAAGCCTTAACGGTATGACTGCAGTGCATTTAAAAGAATTCCGTAATCTTATATTTAGGTATAAAGTCGATTTTCTTGTATATACACTTTTAGCAATCGAAATCGAAATGCTTTAAATTATAGTTTAACATATTTAAGTTAATTCACCCTTTTATCTTACTGAAGTCTACATAAAGCCTTAACGGCATAACGGCAGTGCATTTAGAAGAACTACGTAATCTTATATTTAGATATAAAGTCGATTTTGTTGTATTTACAAATTTAGCAGTCGATATCGAAATGCTTCAAACCATTAGTTTAACATATTTAAAATAATTAACCTTCTTTAACGTACTGTAGTTGATACAAACCATGGCGGCATAACGACAGTACATTTGGAAGAATTCCGTAATCTTATATTTAGGTATATGTAAAGTCAATTTTCTTGTATATACACATTTAGTAATCGATATCGAAATGCTTAAAATCATTAGTTTAACATATTAAAATTAATAAACCTTCTTTAACGCACTGAAGTCTACATAAAGCCTTAACGGGATAACTGCAGTGCATTTAGAAGAATTCCGTAATCTTATATTAATGTATGAAGTCGATTTTCTTGTATTTACATATTTAGCAATCGAGTTTAACATATTTAAGTTAATTATTCCCCTCTATCTTACTGAAGTCTACATAAAGCCTTAACGGCATAACGGCAGTGCATTTAGAAGAATTCCGTTATCTTATATTTAGGTATAAATTCGATTTTCTTATATATACACATTTAGCAAGCGATATCGAAATGTTTTAAATCATTAGTTTAACATATTTAAGTTAGTTAACCTTCTTTAACTTATTGAAGTTGATATAAAGCCATGGCGGCATAACGGCAGTGCATTTAGAAGAAATTCGTAATCTTATAAATTCGATTTTCTTGTATATACACATTAAGCAATCGATAACGAAATGCTTCAAATCGATAGTTTAACATATTTAAGGTTATTCACCTTCTTTATCTTACTGAAGTTTACCTAAAGCCATAACGGTATAACGGCAGTGCATTTAGAAGAATTCCGTAATCTTATATTTAGGTATAAAGTCGATTTTGTTGTATATATACATTTAGCAATCGATATCGAGATGCTTCAACTCATTAGTTTAACATATTTAAGTTAATAAACCTTCTTTAATGATCTGAAGTTGGCATATAGCCATGGCGGTATAGCGGCAGTGCATGTAGAAGAATTCCGTAATCTTATATATAGGTATAAAATTGATTTTCTTGTATATACTCATTTTGCTATCGATATCGAAATGCTTCAAATCATTAGTTTAATATATTAAGTTAATAAACATTTTTTAGCTTACTGAAGTCTACATAAAGCCTTAACGGTATAATGGCAGTGCATTTAGAAGAATTCCGTAATGTTATAATTTTATATTTAGGTATAAAGTCGATTTTCTTGTATTTACACATTTAGCAATCGATATCGAAATGCTTCAAACCACTAGTTTAACATATTTAAAATAATTAAGCTTCTTTAACGTATTGAAGGTGATAAAAAGCCATGGCGGCATAACGACAGTACATGTGGAAGAATTCCGTAATCTTATATTTAGGTATTAATTCGATTTTCTTGTATGTATACATTTCGCAATCGATAGCGAAATACTTCAGATAACTGGTTTAACATATTTGAATTAATTAACCTTCTTTATCTTACTGAAGTTTACATAAAGCCATAACGGGATAACTGCAGTGCATTTAGAAGAATTCCGTAATCTTATATTAAGGTATAAAGTCGATTTTGTTGTATTTACACATTTAGCAGTCGATATCGAAATGCTTCAAACCATTAGTTTAACATATTTAAAATAATTAACCTTCTTTAACGTATTGTAGTTGGTACAAACCATGGCGGCATAACGACAGTACATTTGGAAGAATTCCGTAACCTTATACTTAGGTATATGTAAAGTCGATTTTCTTGTATATACACATTTAGCAATCGATATCGAAATGCTTCAAATCATTAGTTTTACATATTCAAGTTATTTATATTAAACCTTCTTTAACACACTGAAGTCTACATAAAGCCTTAACGGTATAACTGCAGTGCATTTAGAAAAATTCCGTATTCTTATATTAAGGTGTAAAGTCGATTTTCTTGTATTTACGTATTTAGCAATCGATATCGAAATGCTTCAAATAATTAGTTTAACATATTTATGTTAATTAACCAACTTTAACGTTTTGAAGGTGAAATAAAGCCATGGCGGTATAACGACAGTAATTTGGAAGAATTCCGTAGTCTTATATTTAGGTATAAAGTCGATTTTCTTGTATATATGCATTTAGAAATCGATATCGGAATGCTTCAAATCATTTTAACATATTTAAGTAACAAACCTACTTTAACGAACTGAAGCTGACATAAAGCCATGGCGGATTAACGGCAGTGCATTTGGAAGAATTCCGTTATCCTATATTTAGGTATAAAGTCAAATTTCTTGTACTAGCACATTTAGCAATCGATATCGAAATGCTTCAAATCATTAGTTTAACATATTTAAGTTAAATTACCTTCTTTAGCCTACCGAAAGTGACATGAAGCCATGGCGGCATAACGGCGGTGCATGTAGAAGAATTCGGTAATTTTATAATTAGGTATAAAATCGATTTGTTGTATAAACACATTTAGCAGTCGATATCGAAATGCTTGAGATCATTAGTTTAACATCTTTAAGTTAATTCACCCTATTTATCTTCCGGAAGTCTACATAAAGCCTTAACGGCACAACGGCAGTGCATTTAGAAGAATTACGTAAACTTATATTTAGGTATTAAGTCGATTTTCTTGTATATACTCATTTAGCAATCGATATCGAAATGCTTCAAATCATTATTTTAACATATTTCAGTTAATAAGGTTTCTTGAACGCACTGAAGTTAACATAAAGCCATGGCGGTATAACGGCAGTGTATGTAGAAGAATTCCGTAATCTTATGTTTAGGTATACATTCGATTTTGTTGTATATACACATTTAGCTATCGATATCGAAATGCTTCAAATCATTAGTTTAACATATTAAGTTAATAAACATTTTTTAGCTTAATGAGGTCTACATAGAGCCTTAACGGTATAACGGCAGTGCATTTAGAAGAAATCCGTAATGTTAGAATTTTATATTTAGGTATAAAGTCGATTTTATTGTACTTACACATTTAGCAGTCGATATCGAAATGCTTCAAACCATTAGTTTAACATATTTAAAATAATTAACCTTCTTTAACGTATTGTAGTTGATACAAACCATGGCCGCATAACGACAGTACATTTGGAAGAATTCCGTAATCTTATATTTAGGTATATGTAAAGTCGATTTTCTTGTATATACACAATTAGTAATCGATATCGAAATACTTCAAATCATTAGTTTAACATATTAAAGTTAATAAACCTTCTTTAACGCACTGAAGTCTACAGAAAGCCTTAACGGGATAACTGCAGTGCCTTTAGAAGAATTCCGTAATCTTATATTAAGGTATAAAGTCGATTTTCTTGTATTTACATATTTAGCAATCGATATCGAAATGCTTCAAATCATTAGTTTAACATATTTAAGTTAATTAACCATCTTTAACGTATTGAAGGTGAAATAAAGCCATGGCGGCATAACGACAGTAATTTGGAAGAATTCCGTAATCTTATATTTAGGTATAAAGCCGATTTGCTTGTATATATGCTTTTAGAAATCGATATCGAAATGTTTCAAATCATTAGTTTAACATATTTAAGTTAACAAACCTTCTTTAAAGAACTGAAGTTGACATAAAGCCATGGCGGATTAACGGCAGTGCATTTTGAAGAATTCCGTTATCCTATGTTTAGGTATAAAATCAAGCTACTTGACTAGCACATTTAGCAATCGATATCGAAATGCTTCAAATCATTAGTTTAACATATTTAAGATAAATTACCTTCTTAAACCTACCGAAGGTGACATGAAGCCATGGCGGCATAACGGCAGTGCATGTAGAAGAATTCCGTTATTTTATATTTAGGTATAAAATCGATTTGTTGTATATACACATCGAGCAATCGATATCGAAATACTTCAAATCATTAGTTTAACATATTTAAGTTAAGTTACCCTATTTATTTCCAGAAGTCTACATCAAGCCTTAACGGCATAACGGCAGTGCATTTAGAAGAATTACGTAATCTTATATTTAGGTATAATCTTATATTTAGATATAAAGTCGATATATATATCGAAATGTTTCAAATCATTATTTTAACATATTTAAGTTAATAAGCCTTCTTTAACGCACTGAAGTTAACAAAAAGTAATGGCGGTATAACGGCAGTGCATGTAGAAGAATTCCGTAATCTTACGTTTAGGTATAAATTCGATTTTGTTGTATATACACATTTAGCAATCGATATCGAGATGCTCCAACTCATTATTTTAACATATTTAAGTTAATAAACTTTCTTCGAAGAACTAAAGTTGGCATAAAATCATTGCGGCATAACGGCAGTGCATGTAGAAGAATTCCGTTATTTTATATTTAGGTATAAAATATATTTGTTGTATAAACACATCGAGCAATCGATATCGAAATGCATCAAATCATAAGTTTAACATATTTAAGTTAATTATTCCCCTCAATCTTACTGAAGTCCACATAAAGCCTTAACGGCATAAAGACAGTGAGTTTAGAAGAATTCCGTAATCTTATATTAAGGTATAAAGTCGATTTTCTTGTATTTGCATATTTAGCAATCGATATCGAAATGCTTCAAATCATTAGTTTAACATATTTAAGATAACAAACCTTCTTTAACGAACTGTAGTTGACATAAAGCCATAGCGGATTAACGGCAGTGCATTTGAAAGAATTCCCTTATCCTATGTTTAGGTATAAAGTCAAGTTTCTTGCACTAGCACATTTAGCTATCGATATCGAAATGCTTCAAATCATTAGTTTAACATATTTAAGTTAAATTATCTTCTTTAACCTACCGAAGGTGACATGAAGCCATGGCGGCATAACGGCAGTGCATTTAGAAGAATTCCATAAGCTTATATTTAGGTACAAAGTCGATTTTCTTGTGTATACTCATTTAGCAATCGATATCGAAATGCTTCAAAATAATAGTTTAACATATTTGAGTTAATTAACCATCTTTTTCATACTGAAGTCTACAAAAGCCTTAACGGCAGCGCATGTTGAAGAATTCCGTTATCTTTTATTTAGGTATAAAGTCAAAATTGTTGTACATACACATTTAGCAACCGATATCGAAATGCTTCAAATCATTAGTTTTACATTTTCAAGTTATTTTTAATAAACCTTCTTTAACGCACTGAAGTTTACGTAAAGCCTTAACGGTATAACTGCAGTGCATTTAAAAGAATTCCGTAATCTTATATTTAGGGACAAAGTCGATTTTCTTGTATTTAAATATTTAGCAATCGATATCGAAATGCATCAAATCATAAGTTTAACATATTTAAGTTAATTATTCCCCTCAATCTTACTGAAGTCCACATAAAGCCTTAACGGCATAAAGACAGTGAGTTTAGAAGAATTCCGTTATCTTATATTTAGGTATAAATTCGATTTTCTTGTATATACACATTTAGCAAGCGATATCGAATTGTTTCAAATCATTAGTTTAACATATTTAAGTTAGTTAACTTTCTTTAACATATTGATATCGATAGCTAAATATCTATATAAAAAAAAAATCGACTTTATACCTAAATATAAGATTATGGAATTCTTCTACATCCACTGCCGTTATGCCAACTTCAGATCGTTAAAGAAGGTTTATTAACTTAAATACGTTAAACTAATGAGTTGAAGCATTTCGATATCGATTGCTAAATGTGTACATTCAAGAAAATCGAATATATACCTAAATATAAGATAACGGAATTCTTCTAAATGCACTGCCGTTATGCCGTTATGGCTTTATGTATACTTCAGTGAGTTAAAGAAGGTTTATTAACTTAGATATGTTAAACTAATGATTTGAAGCATTTCGATATCGATTGCTTAATGCATATATACAAGAAAATCTACTTTATACCTAAATATAAAATTATAACATTATGGAATTCATCTAAATGCACTGTCGTTATGCCATTAGGGCTTTATGTAGACTTAAGTGCGTTAAAGAAGGTTAATTATCTTAAATATGTTAAACTAATGATTTGAATCATTTCAATATCGGCTGCTAAATGTGTATATTCAAGAAAATCGACTTTATACCTAAATATAAGACTACGGAATTCTTCCAAAGGTACTGTCGTTATGCCGCCATGGCTCTTTTTCAACTTCAATACGTTAAAGAAGGTTAATTAACTTAAATATGTAAACCAATGGTTTGAAGCATTTCGATATCGACTGCTAAATGTGTAAATACAAGAAAATCGACTTTATACCTAAATATAAAATTATAACATTATGGAATTCATCTAAATGCACTGTCGTTATGCCAATAGGGCTTTATGTAGACTTAAGTGCGTTAAAGAAGGTTAATAATCTTAAATATGTTAAACTAATGGTTAGAAGCATTTCGATATCGACTACTGAATGTGTAAATACAAGAAAATCGACTTTACACCTAAATATAAAATTATAACATTACGGAATTCTTCTAAATGCACTGCCGTTATACCGTTAAGGCTTTACGTAGACTTCAGTAAGAAAAAGAGGGTTAAGTAACTTAAATATGTTAAAATAATGATTTGAAGCATTTCGATATCGATTGCTAAATGTGTATGTACAACAAAATCGACTTTATACCTAAATATAAGATTACGGAATTGTTCCAAATGTACTGTCGTTATGCCGCCATGGTTTGTATCAACTACAATACGTTAAAGAAGGTTAATTATTTTAAATATGTTAAACTAATAGTTTGAAGCATTTCGATATCGACTGCTAAATGTGTAAATGCACTGCCGTTATGCCATTAGGGCTTTATGTAGACTTTAGTGCGTTAAAGAAGGTTTATTAACTTAACTAATGATTTGAAGCATTTCGATATCGATTGCTAAATGTGTATATACAAAAAAATCGAATTTATACCTAAATATAAGATAACGGAATTCTTCTAAATGCACTGCCGTTATGCCGTTAAGGCTTTATGTAGACTTCAGTGAGCTAAAGAATGTTTATTAACATAAATATGTTAAACTAATAATTTGAAGAATTTTGATATCGCTTGCTAAATGAGTATATACAAGAATATCGAATTTATACCTCAATATAAGATAACGGCATTCTTCTAAATGCAGTGCAGTTATACAGTTAAGGCTTTCTGTAGACTTCAGTGCGTTAAAGAAGGTTTATTAACTTAAATATGTTAAACTAATGATTTGAAGCATTTCGATATCGATTGCTAAATGCGTATATTGAACAAAATCGACTTTATACCTAAATATAAGATTACGGAACTCTTCCAAATGCACTGCCGTTATGCCGTTAAGGGTTTTGTAGACTTCAGTAAGATAAAGAGGATAAATTAACTTAAATCTGTTAAACTAATGATGTGAAGCATTTCGGCATCGATTGCTAAATGTGTATATACAAGAAAATCGACTTTATACCTAAATATAAGATTACGGAATTGTTCCAAATGTACTGTCGTTATGCCGCCATGGTTTGTATCAACTACAATACGTTAAAGAAGGTTAATTATTTTAAATATGTTAAACTAATAGTTTGAAGCATTTCGATATCGACTGCTAAATGTGTAAATACAAGAAAATCGACTTTATACCTAGATATAAAATTATAACATTACGGAATTCTTCTAAATGCGCTGCCGTTGTACCGTTAAGGCTTTATGTAGTAGACTTCAGTAAGCTAAAAAATGTTTAATAACTTAATATGTTAAACTAATGATTTGAAGCATTTCGATATCGATAGCTAAATATGTATATACAAGAAAATCGACTTTATACCTAAATATAAGATTACGGAATTCTTCTACATCCACTGTCGTTATGCCAACTACAGATCGTTAAAGAAGGTTAATTATTTTAAATATGTTAAACTAATGATTTGAAGCATTTCGATATCGATTGCTAAATGAGTATATACAAGAAAATCGATTTTATACCTAAATAAAAGATTACGGAATTCACTCAAATATACTGCCGTTATGCCGTTGTGGCTTTATTTAAACTTCAGTAAGATAAAGAAGGTTAATTTACCTAAATATGCTAAACCAGTTATTTGAAGATTTTCGATATCGATTGCTAAATGTGTAAATCCAAGAAAAGCGACTACATACCTAAATATAAGATTATGGAATTCTTCTACATGCACTGCCGTTATGGCGCCATGGCTTTATGTTAACTTCAGGCGTTAAAGAAGCTTTATTAACTTAAATATGTTAAACTAATGATCTGAGGCATTTCGATATCGATTGCTAAATGAGTATATACAAGAAAATCGAATTCATACCTAAATATAAGATTACGTAATTCTTCTAAATGCACTGCCGTTATGCCGTTATGGCTTTATATTAACTTCAGTTCGTTAAAGAAGGTTTATTAACTTAAATATGTTAAGCCAGTTATTTGAAGCATTTCGATATCGAAACTTAATGCATATATACAAGAAAATCGACTTTATACCTAAATATAAGACTACGGAATTCTTTTAAATGCACTGCCGTTATGCCGCCATGGTTTTATGTTAACTTCAGTGTGTTCAAGAAGCTTAATTAACTTAAATATGTTAAACTAATGATTTGAAGCATTTCGATATCGATTGCTAAATGTGCAAATACAAGAAAATCGAACTTATACCTAAGTATAAGATTACGGAATTGTTCCAAATGTACTGTCGTTATGCCGCCATGGTTTGTATCAACTACAATACGTTAAAGAAGGTTAATTATTTTAAATATGTTAAACTAATAGTTTGAAGCATTTCGATATCGACTGCTAAATGTGTAAATGCACTGCCGTTATGCCATTAGGGCTTTATGTAGACTTTAGTGCGTTAAAGAAGGTTTATTAACTTAACTAATGATTTGAAGCATTTCGATATCGATTGCTAAATGTGTATATACAAAAAAATCGAATTTATACCTAAATATAAGATAACGGAATTCTTCTAAATGCACTGCCGTTATGACGTTAAGGCTTTATGTAGACTTCAGTGAGTTAAAGAATGTTTATTAACTTAATATGTTAAACTAATGATATGAAGCATTTCGATATCGATATCTAAATGTGTATATAAAAGAAAATCGATTTTATACCTAAATAAAAGATAACATAATTCTTCCAAACGCACTGCCGTTATGCCGTTAAGTCTTTATGTAGACTTCAGTGAGTTAAAGAAGGTTTATTAACTTAAATATGTTAAACTAATGATTTGAAGCATTTCGATATCGATTGCTTAATGTGTATATACAAGAAAATCGTCTTTATACTTAAATATAAGATTACGGAATTCTTCCAAATGTACTGTCGTTATGCCGCCATGGCTTTATGTCAACTTCAATTCGTTAAAGAAGGTTAATTAACTTAAATAAGTTAAACTAACAATTTGAAGCATTTTGTTATCGCTTGCTAAATGAGTATATACAAAAAAGTCGAAAGCATTTCGATATCGATTGCTAAATGTGTAAATACAAAAAAATCGACTTTATACCTAAATATAAAATTATAACATTATGGAATTCTTCTAAATGCACTGCCGTTATGCCATTAGAGCCTTATGTAGACTTTAGTGCGCTAAAGGAGGTTTATTAACTTAAATATGTTAAACTAATGATTTGAAGCATTTCGATATCGATTGCTAAATGTGTATATAAATACAAGAAAATCGAATTTATACCTAAATAAAAGATAACATAATTCTTCTAAATGCACTTTCGTTATGCCGTTAAGGCTTTATGTAGACTTCAGTGAGTTAAAGAAGGTTTATTAACTTAAATATGTTAAACTAATGATTTGAAGCATTTCGATATCGATAGCTAAATGTGTATATACAAGAAAATCGTCTTTATACCTAAATATAAGATTACGGAATTCTTCCAAATGTACTGTCTTTATGCCGCCATGGCTTTATGTCAACTTCAATTCGTTAAAGAAGGTTAATTAACTTAAATAAGTTAAACTAATAATTTGAAGCATTTTGATATCGCTTGCTAAATGAGTACATACAAGAAAGTCGAATTTATACCTAAATATAAGATAACGGAATTCTTCTAAATGCAGTGCAGTTATACCGTTAAGGCTTAATGTAGACTTCAGTGCGTTAAAGAAGGTTTATTAACTTAAATATGTTAAACTAATGATTTGAAGCATTTCGATTCCGATTGCTAAATGCGTATATTGAACAAAATCGACTTTATTCCTAAATATAAGATTACGGAACTCTTCCAAATGCACTGCCGTTATGCCGTTAAGTCTTTTGTAGACTTCAGTAAGATAAAGAGGATTAATTAACTTGAATCTGTTAAACTAATGATGTGAAGTATATCGGCATCGATTGCTAAATGTGTATATACAAGAAAATCGACTTTATACCTAAATATAAGATTACGGAATTGTTCCAAATGTACTGTCGTTATGCCGCCATGGCCTTGTATCACCTTCAATACGTTTAAGAAGTTTTATTAACTTAAATATGTTAAACTAATGATTTGAAGCATTTCGATATCGATTGCTAAATGAGTATGTACAAGAAGATCGAATTCATACCTAAATATAAGATTACGTAATTCTTCTAAATGCACTGCCGTTATGCCGTTAAGGCTTTTGCAGACTTCAGTAAGAAAAAGAGGGTTAAGTACCTTAAATATGTTTAACTAATGATTTGAAGCATTTCGATATCGATTGCTAAATGTGTATGTACAAAAAAATCGACTTTATACCTTTATATAAGATTACGGAATTCTTCCAAATTACTGTCGTTACGCCGCCATGGCTTTATTTCACCTTCAATACGTTAAGGATGGTTAATTAACTAAAATATGTTAAACTAATGTTTTGGAGCATTTCGATATCGATTGCTAAATATGTAAATACAAGAAAATCGACTTTTTACCTTAATATAAGATTACGGAATTCTTCTAAATGCACTGCAGTTATACCGTTAAGGCTTTATGTTGACTTTAGTGTGTTAAAGAAGGTTTAAGATAAATAACTTGAAAATGTAAAACTAATGATTTGAAGCATTTCGATATCGATTGCTAAACGTGTATATACAAGAAAATCGACTTTACATATACCCAAATATAAGATTACGGAATTCTTCCAAATGTACTGTCGTTATGCCGCCATGGTTTGTATCAACTACAATACGTTTAAGAAGGTTAATTATTTTAAATATGTTAAACTAATAGTTTGAAGCATTTCGATATCGACTTCTAAATGTGTAAATACAACAAAATCGACTTTATACCTAAATATAAAATTATAACATTACGGATTTCTTCCAAATGCACTGCCGTTATACCTTTAAGGCTTTATGTAGACCTCATAGCTAAATGTGTATATACAAGAGAATCGACTTTATACCTGAATATAAGATTACGGAATTCTTCTGCATGCACTGCCGTTATGCCGCCATGGCTTTATGTTAACTTCAGTGCGTTAAAGAAGCTTTATTAACTTAAATATGTTAAACTAATGATTTGAAACATTTCGATATCGCTTGCTAAATGTGTATATACAAGAAAATCGAATTTATGCCTAAATATAAGATAACGGCATTCTTCTAAACGCACTGCCGTTATGCCGTTAAGGCTTTATGTAGACTTCAGTAAGATAGAGGGGAATAATTAACATAAATATGTTAAACTTATGATTTTAAGCATTTCGATATCGATTGCTAAATATGTAAATACAATAAAATCGACTTTGTACCTAAATATAAGATTACGGAATTCTTTTAAATGCACTGCAGTTATACCGTTAAGGCTTTATGTACACTTCAGTGCGTTAAAGAAGGTTTATTATAAATAACTTGAAAATGTAAAACTAATGATTTAAAGCATTTCGATATAGATTGCTATATGTGTATGTACAACAATATCGACTTTATACCTAAATAAAAGATAACGGAATTCTTCTACATGCACTACCGTTATGCCGATAAGGCTTTTGTAGACTTCAGTATGAAAAAGAGGGTTAATTAACTTAAATATGTTAAACTAATATTTTGAAGCATTTCGATATCGATTGCTAAATGTGTATATACAAGAAAATCGAATTTATACCTAAATATAAGATTATGGAATTCTTCTAACTGCACTGCCGTTATGCCGCCATGGCTTCATGTCACCTTCGGTAGGTTAAAGAAGGTAATTTAACTTAAATATGTTAAACTAATGATTTGAAGCATTTCGATATCGATTGCTAAATGTGCTAGTACAAGAAACTTTACTTTATATATAAACATAGGATAACGGAATTCTTCCAAATGCATTGCCGTTAATCCGCCATGGCTTTATGTCAACTTCAGTTCGTTAAAGAAGGTTTGTTAACTTAAATATGTTAAACTAATGATCTGAAGCATTTCGATATCGATTGCTAAATATGTATACAAGAAAATCGATTTTATGCCTTAATATAAGATTACGGAATTCTTCTAAATGCACTGCAGTTATACCGTTAAGGCTTTATGTAGACTTCAGTGCGTTCAAGAAGGTTTATTAACTTAAATATGTTAAACTAATGATTTGAAGCATTTCGATATCGATAGCTAAATGTGTATATACAAAAAATCGACTTTATACCTAAATATAAGATAACGGAATTCTTCTACATGCACTGCCGTTATGCCATCATGGCTATATGCAAACTTCTGATCATTGAAGAAGCAATATTAACTTAAATATGTTAAACTAATGAGTTGAACCATCTCGATATCGATTGCTAAATGTGTATATACAAAAAATCGACTTTATTCCTAAATATAAGATTACGGAATTCTTCCAAATGCACTGCCGTTATATCGTTATGGCTTTATGTAAACTTCAGTAAGAAAAATAAGGATAATTAACTTAAATATGTTAAACTAATGATTTGAAGCATTTCGATATCGATTACTAAATGTGTATATACAAGAAAACCGACTTTATACCTATTTATAAGATAACGGAATTCTTCTACATGCACTGCCGTTATGCCGCCATGATTTTATACCAACTTCAGTTCTTCGAAGAAAGCTTATTAACTTAAATATATTAAACTAATGAGTTGAAGCATTTCGATATCGATTGCTAAATATGTAAATACAAGAAAATCGACTTTGTACCTTAATATAAGATTACGGAATTCTTCTAAATGCACTGCAGTTATACCGTTAAGGCTTTATGTAGACTTCAGTGCGTTAAAGAAGGTTTATTAACTTTAATATGCTAAACCAGTTATTTGAATCATTTCGATATCCATTGCAAAATGTGTATGTACAAGAAAATCGACTTTATGCCTAAATATAAGACTACGGAATTCTTCCAAACGCACTGCCGTTATGCCGTTATGGCTTTATATTAACTTCAATTCGTTAAAGAAGGTTAGTTATTTTAAATATGTTTAACTAATGGTTTGAAGCATTTCGATATCGACTGCTAAATGTGTAAATACAACAAAATCGACTTTATACCTAAATATAAAATTATAACATTACGGAATTCTTCTAAATGCACTGCCGTTGTACCGTTAAGGCTTTATGTAGTAGACTTCAGTAAGCTAAAAAATGTTTATTAACTTAATATGTTAAACTAATGATTTCAAGCATTTCGATATGGATATCTAAATGTGTATATAAAAGAAAATCGACTTCATACCTAAATATAAGATTACGGAATTCTTCCAAATGCACTGCCGTTAACCCGTCATGGCTTTATGTCAACTTCAGTTCGTTAAAGAAGGTTTGTTAGATTAAATATGTTAAACTAATGATTTGAAGCATTTCGATATCGATTGCTAAATGTGTATATACAAGAAAATCGACTTTATACCTGAATAAAAGATAACGGAACTCTTCCAAATGCACTGCCGTTACGCCGCTAAGGCTTTTGTAGACTTCAGTAAGATAAAGAGGATTAATTAACTTAAATCTGTTAAACTAATGATGTGAAGCATTTCGATATCGATTGCTAAATGTGTATATACAAGAAAATCGACTTTATACCTAAATATAAGATTACGGAATTGTTCTAAATGTACTGTCGTTATGCCGCCATGGCTTTGTATCACCTTCAATACGTTAAAGAAGGTTTATTAACTTAAATATGTTAAACTAATGATTTGAAGCATTTCGATATCGATTGCTAAATGTGTATATACAAGAAAATCGACTTTATACCTGAATAAAAGTTAACAGAATTCTTCTACATGCACTGCCTTTATGCCGTTAAGGCTTTTGTAGACTTCAGCATGAAAAAGAGGGTTAATTAACTTAGATATGTTAAACTAATGTTTTGAAGCATTTCGATATCTATAGCTAAGTAAGTATATACAAGAAAATCGACTTTATACCTAAACATAGGATAACGGAATTCTTCCAAATGCACTGCCGTTAATCCGCCATGGCTTTATGTCAACTTCATTTCGTTAAAGAAGGTTTGTTAACTTAAATATGTTAAACTAATGATTTGAAGCATTTCGATATCGATTGCTAAATGCGTATGTTGAACAAAATCGACTTTATACCAATTATAAGATTACGGAACTCTTCCAAATGCACTG
>CM050325.1:94474797-94514025 GCA_027475135.1 Bactrocera correcta
TGGCCCTCCATCTTTAGACGACAGAGGAGATCCAAGCAGCATGCACCTCGGCTCTCAACGCAATTCCGGTGGTTGCCTTCCGTGACGCCTTCAATGCTTGGAAATAGCGCTGGCAGCGCTTCATTGACTCAGAAGGATAAAATGGTTCAATAAATGGTTCCGGACAAACCCTTTATATTAGCGACAAAAATTTGGCTTAAAATAGAGTCTCTATTTTTCACGAGAATTGTTTCTAAACAAGAAAAGCTCGCAGAATCTTTGGGAGTCACTGAATAAGCCACTTCGATGCTTTATATTTTGTGGCATCGTGTTGAATTGAGCTTCTGAACTGTGTGAAACCAGTAATGGAGAACGCCATCGATTAAAAATCATAAAACTGAAGCGAAGGGTTGTCGAAAAAGGCCGGAATTTACGACTAAATATCACTACAACTAAGTTAGGACAAATAAAAACGCTCATCCTCATGTTACAAAATCCGTTAAAAAATATTTGGAAAACTGCGGCTGGGGAGTTTTGGCTTACCCGCTATACTGCATACACCTTGTCGCTTTTGATTACTAATTCTATGAAGATGCGAATATTACTCCCTTATAGTATTCAGTTGGGCAATGCTTTGAATAATACAGGTTATATACATACATTATTTTCAGCTTGCAATAACTTCTGTTGTTATTGTTATTTCCCAAAATTTCCGTTATTTTAAAATAAAACAATTTTGTTGCGAAGAAATTGGTGACATATACCCATCCAGTCTTCTGGCTCCAACTGCATTGACTCAGCAAATGACGGATATCAATCGCACAGCCATTTATTTATTGCTTCACAAAGTTGTGTTAAAGTCATTTGATCCCAAAATAAATTTCCATAAAAAATCAAAAGTTATTTGTACTCATTAACAGAGAGGGGCTTAAGCCGCAACGTAAGCCACATTCGGATTATGGCACTGCATGTTTTCGCTTCTACATCAACTTCTGCGCTTCTTCCATATTTTTTGTTGTAGTCTTTTGTTTTTGTAATTTTAATACCGTATTATTTATGTATGTCAACAGCCGGCAAGTGTTTCTACTAAAACAAAAACACAAAAACTACTCAAAAAAGATGCAACAGCGGCTAGAAGCGCAACAGAAGCGTCGGTGCCACAGCGGTGTAGGAGAAGGGCAACAGCAGCAACAACAACAACAACGATAGCTTTGTGTATCTGCATAATTGCAACTGCAGCCGTAAATGAATAACGGATATACATAAATGGCAACAACAGAAAAAACGTTATCTGCCAGCAAGTAAAACAAGCAGCAAAATAACAACAACAGCAAACACAGTGCATAAATAATGACGAAAAATGCAGCTAATTAAAAATACAGCTACGTAAATGAATGTGGAATTAATAACACCACGAGAAGATAAATTTCAACAACAAAAACCACACAAAAAACCTCGAGAAGAAGCAACAAAATGAATGCATAAATAACGGAAACCCGAAAAATTAACCGCCAACAAAATGAGCTACTGCAGTCGTGGGATGAGTAGCGAAAACCGGAGGGACGAGTTATTGCCTCATGTTTTTTTCTTGTTGCTTGTTGTTGTTGTTGTTGCTGCAGGCAGCCACAGTAGCTGGCGTGTTAAAGTGCGAGCTACTTGCATGTTGTTGTTGTTGTTATGTTGCAACTGAACCGTGTAATTTTATAGAGATAAAACGCATTTATTTCGGGCTCAATAACCACTTTGAGTGCATGCAGCAGCGCGTTGTGGGTGCAGGCGCGGCTTAGTTTGGCGAAATCGAAAAAATTGATTTTTGAAAATATTTCAAAAATGTTGGTGATAAAATATTGGAAAAAAATCAATACATTTTTTTGAATCTAGTGATAAGTAGCACTATACACAGTGAGAAAATGGAACGGGAATATTTTTTAACTTGTCGTTTTTCAGTATTTACTAACTGAGTAGAGTTGCCGTAAGTTCTAAATTTTGTAATGAAATTATTAAAATATTTTTTTTTGTTGATTTTCAATATTTAATAATTTAGTAGAGTTGCCACATGTTCTAAATTTTATTTATTACATTATTTTAGGTCAGGCACGCTATCTAATCATTATGGCATAGTTTTAATTTTATACCCTTAATTTACTCATCACCAATTGTATTGCATTTATTTGGGCCAGAGTTGCCGCCTATTTCAAAATATTTTTTAAACTATATTGAAAAGATTGTCTTTGGATAAGCAGAAACTATTACAGTGAGAAAATGTTAAAAGGTTTTTTTTTTTTAATTAGCTGGTATTCAATATTGGAGTAGGGTTGCCATATTATTTAAATCTCATAATGAAATTATTATAGCATAATTTTAAATTTATACAGCACCATTGACTCATCAGCGTTTGTATTACACATTATGTGGGTCAGAGTTGCCATCTTTTCAAAAAATTATTTTCTAAATTATATGGAAAACGACCGGCTTTGCATAAGTGATAACTATTATAGTGCAAAATGCTAAGAGATTATTTTTTAATTAGCTGGTGTACAATATAATTGGAGTAGCGTTGCCACATTTTTAAATCTCATATTGAAATTATTTTGACATATTTTTAATTTTATACCATGCCATTGACTCATCAACGATTGTATTACACATTATTTTAGGCAGAGTTGCCATATATTCTAAAAAAATGTGTTCTATATTATATTGTAAAAGATTGTTTTTGCAAGTTCAAAATTGCAATTTTTGAATTTAGATTGTGTTTACGTAAGGAGTGAGTTCCAAACAAATTGTTTCTTTGACCGAATGACTTCTTACAATAGTTGCGAAGAAAAATTTTCAGAGATAACTCTAACGAAAATATATTTAGATCTCTTAGTATAAGCAACTTTAAACAGATTTCGTAACTAAAATAATTCAATTACTCAAATTCTAATATGGGGTTTAAGGAAATTAATATAAGAATACTTAAAAGGGTTGCCATTTATGTAGAAATTCAAATTATTTGCATAAAACTCAAACTAAAAGCCGCATGTAATATATTTTCGCGAGCCATTGAAAAAACTGCTGTTGGTTAATAGTGTTGCCACCTAGCTAAAAAAGTAGTTTAAAAAAATCAGGATATTGACTTTTTAATTATTTTTTTTAATAAATGATGTTGGTTAACAGTGTGGCAATAGTTAAAAAAGTGTAACAAAATCGGGATATCGAATTTTAAATCCTTTTTTTATATTATTTCTTTACCAAATATTAAAAAAAGCAAATAATTTGAAGTAAGAATTTTTGGTTGAAAATTTGTGTATTTTTCTGTGGAAAATAAAGTAAAAAATTAAATATTTCAAATTAAAAAAAAAATTGGTATATTTGGGTCAATATACGAGTTTAACCGAAATTAGACGAAAAAAACTTTTTTTGGTAAAGTAACAAAAATCGGGATATCGAATTTTAAATCTTTTTTTTATATTATTTCTTTACCAAATATTAAAAAAAGCAAATAATTTGAAGTAAGAATTTTTGGTTGAAAATTTGTGTATTTTTCTGTGGAAAATAAAGTAAAAAATTAAATATTTCAAATTAAAAAAAAAAATTGGTATATTTGGGTCAATATACGAGTTTAACCGAAATTAGACGAAAGAAACTTTTTTTGGTAAAGTAATAAACAAAAAATCAAAAATTCGATTATTTGAAATTTTCACATAAAATTTGAGGTCCTGTAAAAAAATTGTGTGAACCAAAATTGTAAATACATATTTTTGTTACTTACAAGTTTCCCATGAAACTTTTTTCATAGAATTTGCTCTTTTCCGGAAGTCACATAAATCGTCTTTTAACGGGTGATTTTTTAAGAGCTTGATAACTTTTTAAAAAAAAAAAACGCATAAAATTTGCAAAATCTCATCGGTTCTTTATTTGAAACGTTAGATTGGTTCATGACATTTACTTTTTGAAGATAATTTCATTTAAATGTTGACCGCGGCTGCGTCTTAGGTGGTCCATTCGGAAAGTCCAATTTTGGGCAACTTTTTCGAGCATTTCGGCCGGAATAGCCCGAATTTCTTCGGAAATGTTGTCTTCCAAAGCTGGAATAGTTGCTGGCTTATTTCTGTAGACTTTAGACTTGACGTAGCCCCACAAAAAATAGTCTAAAGGCGTTAAATCGCATGATCTTGGTGGCCAACTTACGGGTCCATTTCTTGAGATGAATTGTTGTCCGAAGTTTTCCCTCAAAATGGCAATAGAATCGCGAGCTGTGTGGCATGTAGCGCCATCTTGTTGAAACCACATGTCAACCAAGTTCAGTTCTTCCATTTTTGGCAACAAAAAGTTTGTTAGCATCGAACGATAGCGATCGCCATTCACCGTAACGTTGCGTCCAACAGCATCTTTGAAAAAATACGGTCCAATGATTCCACCAGCGTACAAACCACACCAAACAGTGCATTTTTCGGGATGCATGGGCAGTTCTTGAACGGCTTCTGGTTGCTCTTCACCCCAAATGCGGCAATTTTGCTTATTTACGTAGCCATTCAACCAGAAATGAGCCTCATCGCTGAACAAAATTTGTCGGACGTAAAGCGCGAAACACATTTCGAACCGAACACTGATTTTGGTAATAAAATTCAATGATTTGCAAGCGTTGCTCGTTAGTAAGTCTATTCATGATGAAATGTCAAAGCATACTGAGCATCTTTCTCTTTGACACCATGTCTGAAATCCCACGTAATCTGTCAAATACTAATGCATGAAAATCCTAACCTCAAAAAAATCACCCGTTACTTTCAAAAAAATAATCTCAGGCTCCTTTCCACTTCCAAAACCTGCCTAATTGGAAAACAAAGAGGATAAACAAAAATTAAAAGAAATGTAAGTAATATAAGTTAATTTTTTTTTGTTTTTTGTACCAAAATTTATCGTCTTTAATTTTTGGTCATAATTTCAATTTTCATATTTATGGAAGATATAAATTCTAGTTTTAATGTCAAAAAGCAATAAAGTAAAACTAAAAAAAATAATTAAATAATAATTTTAAATATTTTTGGTTTTGTAATCATTAAAAAATCTTAAAATTAATATCTCAAAAACCCACTTCAATATAATTTATGCTTATCAGAAAAAATAAATTGCATAATTAATATATCAGAAACCTGGCAACGCCGTCGTTGTTAATCTAATACTCGCGTCGTGTAGATCAGCATTACTGCAATGTTTTTTATTTCGCTAATGCGGAAAACGTTCGCCTCGAAATGAATGATACTGCTGATAGCGATGGCGACGTAACAACTATTTTGTTGATAGCCAAAGCGGCTGCAAAGCAATCAAAACAATAATAGCAACAAAGCAATGTTCACAAACCGCAAGCGCAGTGGGCACCCAGTTTTACAACAGTGTATGTGTGTGTGGGTTAACAACCAACATTCACAACAGCTTTCACACATACCAATACACCTACGAATAGAGTGCAAACGAGACGTTGGCAGCATTGATGTCGTTGCCGTTGCCGCCTCGTAAAATCGAAACCGTTTAAAAATGTGCATGCTATAAATTAGACAGTTTTTCGCGCTGTTTAAGACACACATATATACATATCAATATAAAAAGCCTTCAACATACACATATACATATATGCTTGTAAAAGTTTTTGTTGCACGTTCATTGCAACAAAATTTACATTGCCTGTCTTTGTGTCGCACTTTGTTTTTGCACACTTTGGCACTTCCTAATCCAAACAAATGAACATTTTCAATATTCGTTGCCACAGACGCATCTTGCCTCTCACACGTCGTGCGGTCAACGCTTGTCACCCGCTTAAAATTGTTGCATTACTGCGAAACGGCTGTTTTATGCTTTAGATGGCACTGATCACTAAATTATACACACACACATATAGTACACGTATATGTACTTGCAACAGCATGTGGCAGCGGCTTGTGTGGCACCCGCTGTGAGTTCGTTGCACGTCACGACAGTGCTGTTTTGCCAATTATGCAATATTGTTGGCGTTGTAAAGAGGCGCTGTTGTTGTTGCCAACTTTTTAATTTCATAGACAAAAGGAGGCTTTAAGTCTTCAGTCTTATTAAGACTCCGTCTACTCACAAATCTTTAGTTAGGGACCAAAACGTTTTACGTAAAAACGAAAAACAAAAAACGGAAGATGCCAGATGGGTGCAATATTTGTTATCTCTAGATTCAAAGGCTTGCATAACCAAATGTTTCTCGGTAACAGGCAAGTTTGCCGAGCGATTGCACTTTTTTCCAACTTTCAAACCTCCTTTGCCTTTGTTATATTTTCTTTAAGAAATTCGATGCAAACCCAAGTAGCTCATATCAGGGACACAGGGGACTCGACTTCACACCATGATATTACAGATACATATTAGTCATTAATCTAGATGCATGCAAATAAATTATGACACTCTTAACTATGTATATGAAAAACTTCGAATTCCCCCTTTGAACCGAGTCGCATACAATTTAGATTAGGTAATTTTTATACCTTGAAATATTTCCTGTTCAATATGATATATTCTTATATGAGCTACTTGGTTCTTTATAACGATTTTTGCCCCGAAGTTTGTAAAACTCAGAAGAAAACATTAAAGACGCTATAAAAATATATATAAATATAAGTCGACATGGTCCACCTGTCGATCGATCTGAAATTTTGTATACAACCTTTCTCCCCAAGAACCAGCTTATTTATCGGATCCGCTGATATCGTATCACTATAGCATTAGCCGCCATACAAATTGAACGATCTGAAGCAAGTGCTTGTATGGACAGCTTTTTCATGTGACGAGATATCTTCCTTGTTGTGGTGGATATTCGGCTTTGCCTTTGGTGTATTAGAACAATGGAATTGGTGTGTTTGACCAATGGAATAATAATCAAGTTGCAACATCTCTTGACAAACTCCACGAATATAGTTATAGATCAATATATTCGAAAATCAAAAGAGATACTATACCTAATACTTGGATTCGTAAAAAGTTCGGAAAATGTAGGAAAATTTGATTTTTATTTTCATTCATTAGAGCAGAGGTACTTGGCTCATCATAACCAGTTTCTGAAAGCTGAAAGATAAATATATAATCTTTCAGTTTAGATACGTCTTCAGTCTATATGATTGGTTGGTTGGTTCAAATGGGAGGCGCAGCAGCTACAGGAAGCAGATAGCCCTACTCAGACATTTGGTGTCTCTGGGTGATAACTAAATTAAGCCTTATTCAGCAACTCAGTGGATTTGTTAAAAATTTTAATTTTTTTCACCCACCAGCCGAATCCGCTTTTGCAATTTTTAGAAGGTAGAATGTTGAGAATAAGTGTCAAGTTATGACTCCTACAATATTACTAACTTCCCTTTTGCATAGAAGTAGAAGTTTTTATGCTCACCATGAACACTACGCCATGCTCTAGACTTGAGTTACTCCTCTGCGAACCATTCCTTCAAATAACCCTTGAAGAAGCTGAATGGTTTAGGGCAGTTTAAAGAAATTGTATTCCCAGCTGTCGCTCAAGCGTGCCAAATCATTTACCTTTTAATTTCCTTCTATTTTTGTATGACTGGCTCTCCAGGTTATGTTAACCCAGTAAATGAGAGTCTAGTTATTGCCTATTTGCATAAAATTACGCAGTGAGATTTAGTATTGGCGCTACGGGTTTCTTAAATTCTCGCTTGGACGTCCTGGAGAAGGTTTATAGATTTATTTAGTGCAGAAGCCCACTTCGCACCTTCTGTTATGACAACAATTTCGACCTGAAAGACAGAATTTTAGTCATTTATTGGTAAGCTACCTTCTGTGTGTGAACTACTACAGAAGAAACCCACTACTGTTCTTATTTCAACCTTTGATCTGTTGGTGTATGTGGAGATATGTCTAATTCCTTATGGATTTTGTTTTAATCGGTCGCATCGCCAATTTAGCCCGAGCTCGTGAACAAGGACGTGTATGATATCATGCTGTAGTGACGCCGAGTCTGGTAGTAGTGGCCTAAACTCTTGTGCCGGCTATCTGTAAGGATTGCTTTATACTTCACTTGAATATATGGACTTGCCTTTGATGGTTCTGTAAAGAAAATCTTTTTTTGTTGATATGTGTTTCTTTAACGGGCAAATATTTATTTCCCGTAGGAATCAAAGAACAGCATCTTTTTTTGATGATTTCTCTCTGTTTCTAAGGTCAGTACAGCTGTCAAGAAGTTCTGAGAAATTTGTTGAATCATATTATTTTATATATACGTACATTTGATTATATTGAGTGCGGGGATGTATGTTTAGGATAAGAAAAAATATTTTTTTAATAATAATAATTTAATAATTATACCATTACGTTTATGAATGAAACTTTATATACCAATATTTTTTATACCCTGAACAGGGTATATTAACTTTGTCACGATGTTTGTAACACCCAGAAGGAAGCGTCGGAGACCCTATAAAGTATATATATAAATGATCAGTATGTTGAGCTGAGTCGATTTAGCCATGTCCGTCTGTCTGTCCGTCTGTCCGTCTGTCCGTCTGTCTGTATATATACGAACTAGTCCCTCAGTTTTTAAGATATCCTTTTGAAATTTTGCAAACGCCATTTTCTCTTCAAGAAGCTGCTCATTTGTCGGAACGGCCGATATCGGACCACTATAACATATAGCTGCCATATAAACTGAAAACTTTCGCATTTGACAATGTATCATCACCAAATTTGGTATAGATTATTTTCTAGGGCAAAAATGTAATATCCGAGAAAATTGTTCAGATCGGTTAACTATAACATATAGCTGCCATACAAACTGAACGATCGGAATCAAGTTCTTGTATGGACAACTTTCACATTTGACAAGATATATTCACGAAATTTGATATATATTATTTTCTAAGGCAACAATATAATCTCTGAACAAATTGTTCAGATCGGTTAACTATAACATATAGCTGCCATACAAACTGAACGATCGGAATCAAGTTCTTGTATGGACAACTTTCACATTTGACAAGATATATTCACGAAATTTGGTATATATTATTTTCTAAGGCAACAATATAATCTCTGAAGAAATTGTTCAGATCGGTTAACTATAGCATATAGCTGCCATACAAACTGAACGATCGGAATCAAGTTCTTGTATGGACAACTTTCACATTTGACAAGATATATTCACGAAATTTGGCATATATTATTTTCTAAGGCAACAATGTAATCTCTGAAGAAATTGTTCAGATCAGTTAACTATAGCATATAGCTGCCATACAAACGGAACGATCGGAATCAAGTTCTTGTATGGACAACTTTCACATTTGACAAGATATATTCACGAAATTTGGTATAGATTATTTTCTAAGGCAACAATGTAATCTCCAAAGAAATTGTTCAGATCGGTTAACTATAACATATAGCTTCCATACAAACTGGACACATAGTTACTAATAGAAATGCACCTGTGAAGGGTATTTAGCTTCGGTGCAACCGAAGTTAACGTTTTTTCTTGTTTTTCTTGAATTTTAATTTAACATTTTTGACCGTAATTTTTTGGTCTTCACGCCGAAATGTAGGCCACGAATTTTAAATTCTTGCGTGAAATGAAAAATACAATATAAGAAGGACAAAAATTTTTTTAAGTGGACATTGTATTGAAGTGTAGGAAATATACTATCCGGAAATCTGCAAGCTATCGATCTATGAGCGGATCTTGGTCAAATAAAAGTCCAGTTTAAAATAAAAATAGTATTTATTATAAATGTCAATAAAATTATGCAAAGTTGCTGACAAAAAGACAGCTGCCGACTACTGCAGCTTGGGTTTAGCTGAGGTCTCACTTAAGTCAGCTTTATTAAATATGAATAAAGGCTTGTAGGTGAGTTCAGCGGGTTTGTAAAAGATAAAACTATTAATTATTTATGCATTTTAAAGCTATTGAGTATAAACTACTGTTTCAGCATATACTTACTTACACATATATCAACAAGTCTGCTTTAAATTCGCTATAAAGTCAGCCAGTTTGAGGCAGGTATGCATATTTGAGAGTGTGTGTGTGTAGCAATGTACTTAATCGCAAAGTATTTTAATCGCTGATTTGCATTAATTGCCGTATGTATATTTTATGATTGCCAGCGCTTAATTTACTAGTTAATTGATATGCATATGAATACTCGTATGTGAAATTCAAAGCACGCAATTGATAAGCAAAAAATAAAATTTATTGGAAAATATATTGTAATCGAAATATGAATTTTAAATGAAATATTAGCGAGCGGATTGCTTCGTGTTGGCGATAAACAAGCTGTAATTTATGCAACGCTAGCGAAATCAGTTTGCATGCTGTAGACAAGTGCTTATTAATTATAATCATATAGATTATAATATCAATTAACACGCTTATCGGCACTTACAAACAGCCCGAACAAGTTGACGATTATGGCTTAAAAGCGATTTAATTTTATGCATTAAAGCTAATGCATTGATTTATTCAAAGCTGCAAGCAAACATATGTCCATATAGTACATATGTATAGTTGTAATTTGTCTGTATAGAGGTTTTGAGTCTTTGTTGCAAGACCTTTTAATAAAAGTGATTTTTATTGCATTTGAAGACTTAATGAGCATATTAAAATTTGATTAAAAAAAAAAGATCAAAACTACTGAGCGTTTTTGTTTGACAAAATCTTTAAGAAGCAAAGACTTATAAAAAATGCATTGAAGATTGGCATTTAAATGCCACTTGCATTCTCTTATATCAAAAGCCATTGCCGAGACTTGTAATTAACTGCGTATAAAATTTAGATAATTTGTTTTTAATTTACATAGCCTTGGTCTGACAGCTGGTTTTACAGTGTAAAAGAATATGAGTATCTATACAAAAGACTATTTACTTAAATCTGTTGCTAGTGACTGACAACACACAAGACATAAATGTGATTGAAGAAACCAGACTGAAAAAAGCGCAGAAAAATACCTCATATTCCAGACATTTTTTGGTTTTTTTTATGAGATTTTCTAAATCAGTCTATATTGAGTATTCTGCTAAACAATTTCACGTATCTCTATACAAAAATTAATAAAATAGTAATAATAAAATAAATAAGGAGGAAAATGTGATAAAACTGACGACGAATATTAAGAAACATTGTAAACACATTTCAAACCCATCTATCTAGCCGCTAGTTATAAGACCAATTGTAGAAAGATCTGCCAAGCATTTTTGAGAAATATGTTGGACTATATTGTTTTATGAATAAAATACTCTAACTCTTCGTCAACTAATTATAATGAGGTTATGTTTACATTATCGTGGTTTAGTGATCTGCAGTGCCAGTGGATAAATTTATATATTCAACTGAATAAAAGGAAAAAAAAGTGTAAAATAGGAACAGGAGCGAGCTACTTCTGTAGTAATCCTTTAACAGAAGGCAGCTTCAAACGAAATGAAATCAATTCAGTCAGACCGAAAGTCTGCATAACAGAAGGCACCAAGCGGCTTATGATGGACAAACCAATATGATTCTACTTCTAGGTAAAAAGAGCCCATGATTAATATGGAGGTCATCACAAGGCAGGGACTTGTTCCTTCGGCAGTCATTCCTTTTCTAAATAGTGATAGTTTTCTTAGCAATCTTAATTATTGATCAAATTTTATTGGCAGGATAGGAAAACTAATTCATTGTGTTTTGGAATGAAAATTTATATACCAATAATTTTTTTTTCTTAAATTTTAGTTTGAAAATTTTGTTCGTAATTTTTTTGTCTGCGCGCCGAAATGTAGGCCACGAATTTTAAATTGTCGTTATTCTTAATAGCAGTGCCGGGTCTGGCATGAAGTGTTCTCTATTTCTTCCCGTTTTTTAAAAGAACCATAAAAAGAAAGGGGAAAAAGAGATTGATTCCACATAAAATTGTTGATCCCTACAGGGAAAAAACTGGTCCAAGCGGTTTTTGATATCCTTATTTGAGATGAAATTTTCCCATCCAAAAAAAAAAAAAAAATTACAAAGAACGGAACAAGTAATAGTCCTAAGATGCGAATTTCGCAGACAATTCAAACTGTAGGAACTTTTGGCGTGTCTTAAAACTTATATGAGGTTTCTCGTTAGCCTGGTGGAACACTATATATTTTGTATTGATCAATTTTGGTTTCTTGTGATTGAGTGCATCGTTTTATGTTTTCAGCTGATCACGATACACTTCAGAATTAATCGTGGTATTGTCGGGAAAAAAGCACAACGATCTCTTAAAAATCCCGCTACAACAGAGAACATAAATTTTTTTGGTGACCATCGGTCGTCCAAGTGGCTTGGGCTGGTTTATCTTTTTTAAACCAATATCTTTTGCGCTTTGCATTCTATACATAAGAACATGAGGAGCAAACTTCAAGCTTCGAAATTAATCTTAAACGTTTCATGTGCTTGTGAACGATCGCGTCAGACAAATTTAATCGTTCCTCAATCTCTGGAGTTATTATTCCTCGATTTGTGTCGTCTTATGACCTTATTCAATCCACATCAACTTCAAGAGGGTTTCCAGGACGTGGTGCGTTCTCAAGATCGAAATTGCAGTAACGAAATTTGGAGACCAGTTTTGGGATTGGAATAACACATCTTCTCCCTTCGCATCACAAAATTTTAGCCTTACTTGAATTGAATTTTTATCTTTTTGATAGTAAAACATTAAAATAAGACGAAAATGTTTTTCTTCATTTTTGCATCTTCTATAGGGCACCAATTAAAAACTATTTCCAAAAATTTAAGAAAATTGTCTACAAATAAGTCTTGCCATGCATATCAGCTGTTCATATAAAATGGAAAAGCGGATAAGGGTTGGCTGCGAAAAAAGTCAATAACATAAGCTGTTGTCACCGAATGAAACGAACGACCCAATATTTTTTTCTCTTATTGAAATCTGCTTTTGTTGTTGTTTTAATAATCAAATGCTTAATCAAAACTGAAAAACCTCATAAATTAAAAATTAGATTTCATTCGATTTTCGAAAAAAAGTGAATTAAAGGCGCCGCATCGCAGAGTCAATCTTATACAACAAAAACAAAAAAAAAAGAAACAACAACAACACTTATTAACGCCCAAAACAATAAAAGAAACGCATGTAATTTCATAATCTTTATTATGCACATTTGTTGTTGTTGTTTTTTCATTTATTGCACCACTTTTTCATTTCAACATTTTATCGCCGACGAGATTAATTTATGCAAATTTCTATTGAAATGCAAATTCTGCGAAAATAATTAACAATTTTTAATTATGCGCACTGAGGCGCCCAACCCGAAGTTGTGACCGAGAGTCCGTCCGGCCATACGCAATCAAAACAAAAGCACGCAAAGCAACGAATGCCAGCAATGCGGCAAATGAGCAGCGGACAGGTCATAAGTGTGCAACAACAACAAGTTCACATGTTGGCCAAACAAAGGAAATTGCCAACACACACATATACACATACAAATACATAACTAGCTACACACACATGCAGGCAATTTGATAGGTAAAATGACAAACCACTTTGCTGTCTCGTTGACCAACTAGTTGAGTTGACGGATTGACTCGGTGGCGTTTCAGGCACCGACCAGAGCCGCTGGCCGCGTGGCCATTTGATTTATTTGTTGTAAAAGCGTTGGACTATTGATGAATGTGGCTTTAAAGTGTTGTCCTTATGTAATGGCGCTGTATGACGAAGTGTGCATGTATATTAGTGTGTGTGTGCGGCTGTCGGTGTCTAGATAAGAGTATCATCAGCTTAAACTGGCTGTGGAGTTGACTTTAATGCTGGCAGAAGGCTAATTGCCGCTGACTTTATAATAAATTGATAAATAAAAACTGTAGTAATTTCAGTTCAAGTTTTTTTATGAAGCGAATTACTTTAATATTTATGAGTGAAGTTAATAAAATAAATTTTAATTTTGTGGCCTTTAATTTCGTGTTGGTGGGAAAATTTCATTACAAAAAAAAAAATTAAACAGAAACTCACCGCATGCTGTTTCATTGATTTGTTTTAAATAATAAAGACATTTAATTAATATTTTAATTTTTTCTTCTCTAATTTCAGGTAAGTTTCCAAATATTTGGCACTACACATAATACATATTGATAAAATACCACTTCCTTGCGGATTAACTGAGTAAGTGTTTATGAGCCAAAAAATTTATTCGAACTCCAAACAAAAAATAAAAAAATATTTAAGACAAATATCTGATCAAATTTGACTCAGACTGATGTTTCGTATTTGATGAATCTTCTGTTTTCACTGCCCAAAAATCCGGTAGTTTCCATTCCGTTTCACACAGATGCTTCAAAATGGTCAAGTAGTTTTCCTTATTTACCAATTGACCCTGTAGAATGAATTTTTGTGAACTCACCACGGTTATCAAAATAAAAGTTAGACATCACCTTGCCTTTTGACCAAGTTTGACGAGGTTTTCTTCTGTTTCGGCTCATTTTTGGAGCACAGTTCGCTAAATTGTTGGACAGTTTCAACGTCATATTCAAAAACCCATGACTTTTCGCCAGTAATTATGTATTTGATGAATGTAGTGTTCGTAACTACGTTGTCAAGTATCTTTTTTGCGACACGTATTGGATGTCATTAACTAAAATGGCTGAGTCTATTCAAAAGGCACTTTGAAATACTTTCCTATCTCTCTGATGCCAACACGACGGTCTATAATCACGATTTAGTTTAAAATTTCGATATTATCGTCATTAATAGAGGTGGTCAAAGGACTGGTATGAAGAGAGTTTTCGATAACTGGTGCCACTCAACTAGAACTCTTCATGATAGAGTAGACTTTCTAAAACACTTTTGCAAAATTTTTAACGAATCCCTGGTCATGATTCAATAGAAAACATAAAATTTGAAGGATTTACGATTTCTTCATGGAAAAATGTTAAAATTTGTAATATTTAAAATTATTAACTAAAAAAACTAGATAAAATTATTTTTGGTAGCCTAAAAGTAGGCAACGTTTTACTAAAATATTTAGTGTTGCATAATTCAGCTTTACGGGTAATATATATAATGTCTGTAGTATTTTATTTTTAAGTAAAACTCTTTCATACCTGGTACTTCGTATACCTTGCCTACATTTAGGAGAATGTTCAAAATATATCAAGATAGCTGTCCAAGCTTTTCCTTCAACAAAATACTTCCAAATCTGATATTTCCACCAAATCTGAACAAAATATACCCTACACTTGAAATTTGTATAATTCCTAATTAAAAATTCTGAATAAATAAGCGTACTGCCGTAAACATAAAAAGGGACTGCCAAAATACCAAATCAAAAATATCAAAATTATTGTAAAAGAAATAAAAAATTGTCCTTGAGCCTTCAAAAAGCTAACTGTGAAATCATGGCATTAAAAGCTTTGCATACATTTCAGCGCGTAGAGGCTTTTAACAAGTCGCATACCTGAATAAATAAAGCGCCAGTCGCACACTTTCGGTATCCGCGTTATATAAATATCACTTGTGACAGCCAAATATTTATTAATGCAGAAAATGACAAGGAAGCCTTCAGTCGGCGGCATAATGAGTAGGGATAAAGTCGAATCATCAAAATGACAGCAGCGTGCGCTGGCCTTTTCGTTGAGCTGCTGACTTACGTAGTTAATATGCGGCGTAATTAATGGCATTTGACAGGTCCGGTGAAGGATTTGCTTTCTGACTTTGCGTAGGGTTTTGGATACTTATGTTTTTTAACAATTTATTACATTTAGCGAATGAGCAAATTTTCTACAAAAAAAAATTACGCGTTCTAAATTCTCCCCTTTTCCCATTTTTATTTGGTTTTTAGCTTCCTAAAGCATGATTTTCGGCTCTATTAACGAAATATAGCTCACAGCTGTTCAGATTCTGATCTAAGTTCATCTCGGATTTGATCTGTCTTTTAATAAATTCATGCGATTTTTTGATCAATTCGAACTCCAAAGCATTCGAAGATTCAGATTAGTTAAGTTTCCTCAACGTTTTGAGATATCATTTTACCCTGTTTTGGTTTTTAAGTTGGAAAGGTTTTCTGAGTATTCACTTTTCGAAGGATTGGTTGACCACGCCAACATAGCGTATTTACTTAGGCATCTCGTACAAATATGTTTACATCGAAATTCTATCTGCTTGTAAAATTTTGCTGAGATAGTATATCACATAGGACTGTTTTCTTCGTTTGTTCGTATTGTAAACTCTTTGAACTGTCATATTTTGGGCTCTTTTTTGATAAATACTTCTCTCTCTCTCTCCTTCGCTCTCTCAATTTTAATGCCTATTATCTTTTGTAAAGCTCTTTTGTCTTTCTAGCATTCAATTTTTCTTCTTTGGTAGAAATGTTGAACATACTTTGATTTTAGAAAATGGGAGAATATGGAGCTTTTTAAAAAGAACCTAATTTCGAATTCTGGGTGTTAGATCGGTAGAGTGTTAGATTATATATTTAAATATTTCGTCTTAAAGTGGACTAAATATATATTTTTTGCCCTTTTCTTCTTTTCTCTTCTTTTTTGCCATTGTTCTTCTTTTCTCTGGTTTTAAGCTCATTGCAGTAAATTTTCGGAATATTTCGCTTTGGACTATATATCGTGAAATTTCTCTCGACCCTAAGAACTAATCTTTTATTAATTTCCGAACTGTCTAAGTATTCGTGCCAGGTTCCAATAAGCCTTTAAGTACTACGTCAAGTTACCATGTAGAGCTTTCTTACCCACAAGGAATTATTTCGTTCGGAATCTAAACCGTTCAGCCAGGGCCGTAGAACGAAAACTAGGGCTTGGGGATGAAAAAAAAATTCCCCAAAATGTTGTTGCAGAAAGAATTCCCCTTCTCCTCTCTCTCTTTTTCACTGACGGAGCCTCTCTCAAAACACCGGATCCAGGAGGAATTCGTCTCCTCTCCCTCTTCCTCTGGATTTTCATCAAACATGAAACATCCCACTGGATTTACTCTTCTTATTAAGCTATCCATTTTTAAATTCAATGGGCCCAAAAAATTATTTCCATACTTCTCCACGCACATTAAATTTCTTTTCTCATTGCTCTAACTACCAACAAATGTTTAATTACCACCCACAACGTTTCCACCAATTTATTTACCGCTAAGTGAACTTAATTTAACTCAACTAAACGAATCTATGCGCCATGATAGAATATACAACAACAACAAGACAACGATGGAGATTTCATGGAGTTTATAGCTAAGCCAAGCCAAGCTAAGTCTGTAGTACAACAAAGCCACCACTGTCTCTCTCTTTCTCTCCCCTTGTACGCCGAAAGAGCAGCGCCACGTTTTCGTCAAGTGTCTGCAACCACAAATATCATTAGAAGTGACAATTATACTGCATAGCTGTCAAAATAATACAATAATTTCCATTAAACTGAGCACGTTAAGCTCTAATTACAGTGGCGGGGTGTAAACGCGGCAGCGCTTGCGGCTCGTTAAGCAAAGAAAAATCGATAAATGCGCCGGTTGCTTTAAGTAGAGCAAAACAGCATGAAAGCAGGAATACAATTGGGAGATACAGCAGAATTTAAAGCGAACGCTTATTAAGTTCCATTTTATGCTGTTGAGGAACGCGCTTGAGGTAGTAGAGTGGTTTTAGGTAGTATCTTTAGATGTGGTAGTGTCCGAAAAAAACGCGTTTTTCCAATTTTCTCCCAAAATTCCAAAATTTCAACTCAATTTCAGCGCTCGACACCTCTGGGCTATTTCAAGCATTTCGCTTGCTGTTTACGACAGCTCGATGGCTTGAGCGACGCGTCCCGACCGCCGCAGTCGTTTATGAGCGTGTTCGGCGGCCAGCGTGAATATTTTCAATTTCAGCGATTTTTTCGGTATTTTATGGCATTCAATTGCGTTTTTTATGTGTTTATGTGTGTGGCCAGCGGAAGTTGAGGCGCAAGTACGCCACCGAAGGAATCCAGCAATCATAAACAAATGAGTGGAGAAGGAAGCAGAAAATAATAATAAGCGTGAGCGGGCAGCCTTGAGCGCCAAAGAATTCAGAAATTACAAAAAAATAAATTTAAAAATTTGTATGTGTATGTGTGTGTATGTACAAGGCGAGTGCTTAGCGCGCTGATAGCAGCGGTAAAGTAAACACGAGCGGTGTGGGAAGCTGCACAAACGATTTTGAAATTAAAAATCCGCGAAATTGTTGCTTGCCACAAGCACAAACACACATACACAGTAACTTTTAACATTTGGTGGTATGTGTGCGCGGCTACTGAGTTACCTCAAATGAGAATTGTTGCCAGAGGCTTGTGGTGGTTTTGCCTCTACCGCTGCCGCCATTTCCGTTGCTTTGCGCAGATTTTTGTTTACTTTGATTGTTGGTGTTGCACGTTCTTTTTTCTTTCGATTTGTTAGCTGCCTTTATTGTTTTTAGAATTTAATTTCCATTTTTGGTTGTTTTTTTTTTCGGTGATATTTTGTGAACTGAGTGTCGGTTTGGCCGCAGATATGATTTCAATTGTATGCGCTTCCGTTTCCGTTGCGCTCGTTCATTTATCTGATATGCCGTGGTATGCGCGTCGCGTATGCTCTCTGTCGAAAATATAGAACAGTGGATGAAATGTAGATTCACCTTTCACCGAGGTTTTGGCGATCTGAAGAATGTTAGATTGCGCGAGGTTAGTGATTCGGGTCTAAGATGTCTGAAGGCCTATCGTTAATATAAATTTCATGATGGAAAGATGAAGCTGATTTTCTCCATATTTCTTTCTGCTGAATTTGTGGTTATTTCTTGGGTTGAGTCTGAACAAGCTGCTGCTAGCTATTATAAAGTTTCAGTCCAGACCTTGAATTGTCTCTTGAAAGCATCTAAGTAATAAACTAAAATTTAGACGAGATACCTCCACATCATTGTATATTTACAAGCTTAAAACGAGCTCTAGCATGAGCTAAAGACGGTAGTGATTTGTATAGCATGTCAGAGCTCACCTTATCCAGCAAACTATTTTCGAAATTAGTCGAACTAAGTATTAACGACCCGAACGCACATGAAAATCATTACCGCGAAGCTGAGCAAAGTCCAGAATTTAGTGCACATAAGTTATAATAGTTTCTTTGAGAGGCGGATAACAATATTATCGGGCCTCATCCAAATCTTCGATATAAAATTAAAAGTCCAGATGGGCGAAATAGGATAAAACAATTTGGTGTACTCTTTCCTAATTCCATCCTTCCGTCTAACAAACGTTGCCACCATTTCAATCAGATCAGAGTTGATACCAATGATATACTCCCGATGTTTGCGTACAGACATGGGTCTACGTTAACGGAACGAACTCGTATTTCTATTCATCTAAAGAACTCGGCAGTATTCCTCAAAATAATTTGGACAACAACAATGGTGATAGACGGAAGAAGTCTTTAGAAAACGTTGTAAAGCTTCGCGGCTGAAAAATTTATAACCTCTATCCCATATGTCCTTGGCTAAAAAAGTAAAGGGAGAGGGTGAGTAAGTTAAGAAAATGGCTCTTGAAAATTTAGAGGCGAAAAGCTTGCAGTGACCTCTCCGAATAGTTGAAAGCAAGTCAAATTAATGTATTGCAGTAAATAAAGTAAATTTTGAAGACCAAAAGAAAGGGTAAGTGAGTAAATAAGCTGCATAAAACGGCCCTAGGTAGAGATAAAACCGGGATGTAGGGAAGATATATGATATAGATTAATTTATTGTGAAAAAAATTTGCATAACACCGCGTTTCCTAGATTACTCCGGCGTCGGAATGAATTGTCTCCGATCTCTCGTTCATTGAATACATTCACGAAATATACCTGAAAAAAATCTGTAATACAAAAATGGTGGTAGAATTTGTGTTCTAGAAGAAATAGCTTCTAAGAAACATCAAAATCCTAACAGACTATTGAATGTTGAAATGTAAACCCGGAAGTCATCAATTTTCATTAACAAACCGTTAAGCGCCGATTTCCGCAAAATCTTACAGTGCTGATTCGTTCTTTTCGAAATGGGTTCACCGACCTCTAGAGATTTTTGTATAAGAATCAAATTCTCTACTACTAGTCCTGAAATCCATATGAGCAGCACACATCTGCAAATTTAATTTACTTAAGAAACCAACAACAAGAAGAAATAAAAGAACTAAACCATAAAGAGTTAACAACAAAAAAATGTTTGCTGGCGATGCACTAAGAATAACCGAACTAAATAAATATGAAAAGAATCGTGAGAAAAAAATCAGAAAACCTCGAACAAATTAGGAAAATGAAGAAGCAAGTGTAATGCAAGAAAAAAAAATACGAAAAGAAACGAAGAGGAGGTCCTCGAGTACGCCACCACTACATTTTTGCATTTCGGCTGCCACTAATGGCATTAAATAAAGCTCGGTTACCCAGCTGCAGTGAAGTAGATTAGATTGTTGAAGTGCCAGCTAGCAGCGCACAAGTGAACGAGCCAAAGCTGAAAAGCAATGGAGCGGAGTGAGAGCAGCGAAAGCGGCATGAGAGTTGCTGGTTGCGCCGAATTAGTTAAACAAGAAGCTTTTGCCAGCAGCAAACAACAATAAAAAGCGAATGCAGCACACAGAAGCCAGCTGCAAAGACTGCTGCAGTCAAGTGGCAGCAACCTACAACGCCACCCATGCAGCAATGATGTGTCATACCTACAAAGTACGTACGTACGGTGCAACAAAAACAATGCGACCACCTGAAGGCTTCATCTTTGCGCTGCCATATGCTGATAATCCTGCTCTAAGTGCCACATGTGTGGGCAAACATGCAGCTTGGCAAGCACATGTCCATGTATGTCGTATGTTGAGATGAGCTCTGAGAGCATTGCAGCACATTGGCAGGCGGCCAAAGCAGCGCAGCGGTAGCAACAATCGTTAGAGTTGTTGCCAAGAAAATGAACCGGCGCAAGTTGCAATGTAAGCAACTGGATGAAGATGCGGCAAAAACGCCGCAAGGCTAACAGCTAGTCAGCCAAGCAGCCAGACTGCGAGCCAGCACTGCTGTGTGCCACTCAGGCGAGTGAGTGTGTGTGTCTGGCAAGTCTGGTGTGGGGTGTGTCGGTATGAGATCACAGGTTAGCCAAGTACGATGATTGTGTGATTGCATTTTAGCTACAGGTTAATTTAAAATATATAATTCAGAAAAAAATAAAAATAAAATGAAGCGAAAGAAAATAGAAGCACCGAAGTACATTTTAGAAGTGGAAAATAGAAATAAAAAGTAAGGAAAACAAGCGCCCCAGGCTTTGGCAGCAGACGAAATAGCAGCTGTGTTGGCATGCCACCAATGACTCTGTCAGCGATACTTGGATACATACTTTACCTACCCATGTGTATATATGTCTTGTGAATTTATGTCGCACGATGTCGCACGAGAGTGAAGCGCTCAGTTTCCAAATGAAGTCTTAGCTGGATTAGTTGCCAGAAGAGGAAGAAATATGCTAGATGATTATTTTCTGATTAAAAATTTAGTTGTTGAATAAAAATGGATGTCATTATAATTATTATTGCCAAAACCATAAAAATGAAATAAAAATAAAAATATGCACGGTTTAAGCTAATAATATTTTAGCACCAGTCTAGTTATTTTGCATATTAAATGACTTATGCGCTATCTCACAGAGTCCAATAAAAAAAAAAATAATAATATGAAGTTGATTAGATTTTTGCAGCTGAACTAGTGTTCCTTTATTGAATTTAAATATACTGAACTGAATTAAGTCTAACTAACTGAGATAAAATATTTATTAATGCCAATCACTTTTAACTGAAGTGAAATAAATCAATAAATTGACTTAGTTAATCCAAATAAAGTGAAACTAAAAGGAGTTAAATCAGATTAATCTCAACTAAAGTTAATTAATTTAATTAAATGAAACTGAAATAAAGTAAATAAACTGAAATAAAGTAAATTTAATTAAGGGAATTAATTTAGTTTGATTTATATCTAAAGGTAATTAAATTCAATAAAACTTGAATTAAGTCAGTTAACTCTTTTATTTAATTTACTTTACTTATATAAGATAATTGTAGTGCATACTATAAATATATGTACCTATAAATTAAACTAACTAAATTAAATTAAACATATAAAATTAAATTTACTAAAATTGAATTCAGTCAAATCCCGAGTTGGAAATAATGAATTAAAGAGACAATTGAATTTAAATAAATTTTTTTAATTTTGTAAGATCTTAATTATATAGTTTTTAAATTTCTAATTACAAATACCTAGTTATAATAAGAAAAATAAAAAATTGTTAATGAAACTTAACGGTAATTAGAATTTTGATTGAATTGCACAATACTCATTAAAAATTTTAATTCTGATTTTGGAAATAAAAACTGAATTTTCTCATAAATATATATGTAGAATTAATTCAAGTTTTTGATAACTAAATGAAATTAATTAATTTAATTAATTAAAAAAATTAATTTTAATTAAAAAAAATGTAAATATGTAAGCCTTTGTTTTTTCTAATAATTTTAATAATTAACTTAATTAATTAATTCAAAATTAAATACATTTTTAATTGCCATTTTCGGATTAAAAATTTTAGTTATGTTTTGGAATTAAAAATAAAATTGAATTGAATTAATTCAAGTTTTTAATAACTAAATGAAATTAATTAATTAAAAAAATTAATTTTAATTAATTGAATTAATTTTAATTGAAAAAAATAAAATAAAATATGTAAGTCTTTGTTTTCTATAATAATTTTAATAACTAAATGAAATTAATTAATTTAATCAATTAAAAAAAATTAAATATGCAAGTCTATATTTCTTATAATAATTTTAATAATTAAATTAATAAATTAATTTAAAATAAAATACATTTTTAATTGCCATTTTCGGATTAAAAGTTTTAATTCTGTTTTTGGAATTAAAAATAAAATTTTCTCATAACATAATAAGTAGAATTAATTCAAGTTTTTAATAACTAAATGAAATTAATTAATTTAATTATTAAAAAAAAATTAATTTTAATTAAAAAAATTAAAATGTGTAAGTGTTTGTTTTCTATAATAATTTTAATAATCAAATTAATTACTTCATTTAAATTAAAAACATTTTTCATAGCCATTTTCGGATTAAAAAATTTAAATCTGTTTTTGGAATTAAGAATAAAACTTTTTCATTAAATTACTTTCAATATTTAATAATTAAATTAATAATAAATTAAAAAAAAACATTAAAATAGGTAAGTTTTTTTTATAATAATTTAAATAATTGAATTAATTAATTAAATTTTCGATTTCTGTTTCCGATTTTGGTGTTAAAAACTAAACTTTCTATTTAGTTCAAAGCCTTTTTACTAACAAATTTCGCAACACATATGAAATGTAATAGCATAAAACGAGTTCCATTTTCGATTCGATTAGTTTCCCTAAATTTTCCAATTAGAAATAGGGATTAATAATACTGTTATTTCCTTAAAATATTAGAAAATTTATAATTTTATTTTCTTAACAACATTTCTTCTAACTTCATAAAACTTTTCAAAATTAAAAAAAAAAAAATAAATTCTGAATTTTATTTTAAAATTAATCTTTAAGTGTTTTAAGAAAGACTTGTGAGAACTGAGATGATTTTTTAAAACAACAATTATCAGTCCCTATACGAATTTTGAATCTCTATTTCCCAGCTTTATGGTTATGTATGTTGAAACTTCGATTCTTGTCCTTCGCCTTAAGAGGCTGAGAGATCACAGAATAAGTTGTATAACCTTAATGTTGTTCATAGTGTCGTTCATGATTGCGGAGTTGTCCCTTGATTTAAATGTTTCCCCACACTTCCATTAGGTGATTGGGATGAAAGGAACAGTTTTTCGATGCTGATCCAGAGTGAAAAAAGTACCATCTAGACAGTTTCAAGTTTGGTCTCACTCTCTTTTTGTTTTTCAGAGAACTGAAATAATTATGTATTACTTTCATTAAGTTTATTCTGAGCCGTTAGCGAATTCCTTATATAAAAAATCTAAATCTAATAAATTTTTGTAACACTTAAAGCACAATAAAATTGCAAAATACGGCAACTAGTAAAATAAATCAAATGCTTTGCAAAACACTAGCAGTATACAAGAACCAAAAAAAACAACAGCAACAGCTTTTGCCAGCCATCACATCAGCGCTGTCGAGGTCTCGTCAACGCGACGTGTAATAAATACGTCTACTTATGCGCCGCGCACTGACAGCCATAACACAAATACCAACACACACACACAAACATACACATACCATAATAAATAGTACATACAATGTCTGTAATTGTGCTCAGTGGGGGCCACCACCCAGAAGCGTTGACTTTGCATTCGTTTCGTGTTGTGTCGCTGCCTTAGCTATCAGCATGCATATTAGCGTTTGTGCTTCTTCTTCTTCTTCTTCTGCTGAGCTGCAGTGAAGTCAAGTACGTTGTACGCTTGAGTATCATTTACACATGCAACAACAACAACACATGCCGCACAAAGAAGTTGAGAAAAAAGCTGTGCATGCAATTACAGCCGTTGCAACAACAACAACAATAGTGACTTCAACAGCGAGCGATAAACCGCCAATAGCATTTGCAACGTTGTAGCGCGCTCTAGCTACAAACAACAAAAAAAAAAAAAAAAAACAAATGTACCTTTTAAAGTTGTGGAAAGGAAATTGCCTCGCTTGTCAGCAAGCTGTTTTAGTAGAATTTAAAAGAGACTTTGCTGGTAATTGAGATTTTAATATGATAAATAGATTTCAAATCGCAAATTGTGATAAGCTTTAATAGCTCATGAGCTAGTTTTCATGGCTCGTTGCTCGCTCGAATGTAGGGACGTTAAGGTAATTTGTAACATCTGGTGGTTTGGATCAAGGAAGGTTAGAACTTGTTTTGTTTGTTTTTTTTTAATTAAAGAAGAAGAATGATGCGACGTTAACTTCGGTTTCTATAAGGTTCATTTCTCAAAGAATAAATTGAGTTTTATATATTTTATAGTGCCCTTCCCTCTCTAACAACGTCCACAGATCCAGAACTCTAAAAATATCCAATATTCTGCTGGCTGCTTTTGAGACGATATCACAGCTATACGGGTATATAGGTTCAAGGGTATTTATTTTACGCCTACAGATTACTATGCGGCCTAGAATCAGGTGTTAAGGAGTTTCCGACTCCATGTTACATAACTGACAATTTGCAAAGGAGGCTACACCCATGTTAAATATGTGCTTTTTAAGCTAATTCAGACCAGTGTAAAACGATACAAGTAGTCGGCATTGGTCTCTCCTTTGAGTTTGATTAAGCGTTTAAAACTAGTGAGGTTGTTACAACTCACAACCAACTCACTCTCTCCTCCTTGACGAGCTCTTCAATTTTGTATGGGGACCAATTGCGATGTAGGGTTCCCATCCTAACTTTTTTATAGTTACTATTATTCTGGAAGTTGTTCTAGATCGTGAAAGCTCGTAGGCCAACTGATTTCCGACTACCCATTTGTGACTTAGCATTGAGATTGTTGGGCTGTTCATAAACTGGGTAATGAAAGTTTGGTACGCGGACCTGTGAGGCCTACAACAATGCCTATCGAGCCGTCAGTGTAAACTTAATAGTGCTATCCCATAGTAATAAATCAAGCAAGATTAATTTCAAACTTCTTTGTGAAGTTTACCCGTTTGGTAAGGCTGTCCCTCGGTGTTTCAACACTTATGTCCTTTATTTGTTCGTATCCATGCAGAATTTCGTGAATATATCTAATCTAATAAAAAAGTGTCGATACAAGAGCTTGATATTGATCGGTCAGTCCACGTAGATCTTCTTCGAACCCTCTATTGCTGGCTTTCTTAGGAAAGCACTGACATCTTAGATACCAATTACTGAGAACAGTTCGGTATTGGATCTTATCTGTGCATATTGGGTTCCCAGAATATTAAAAGAGTTATCATCGGTCCAAAATATAGTTTATAGTACTTTTCCTACTTATTTCCATCTATTCGGTCAACCTTCAAAGATATCTCGTGAAAAAGCTTAGAAATAGCGGATGGTTGTACAAAGCCTTTTAAATATCAAGTTATCTGCCATGAGGGCTTTCAATTTGGCAACTAACGATCTTTCGTAATTTTCAGGAAGCAGAAAACTTGATTTGAGCTTTCTCCTTCATTATGTACTAGAATTTTTAAAATTTAAAAATATTCTAGATAATTCACAAGGCAAGCTTGTAATCTTGAGTTTAAAACCCAAACTAGGCGATTTGGTAAACTCTTGGAGAAATTATAGTCTCTGTGAGGTATTTTTTATATCACAAGTTCTTAGAAATTTACTACTTCGAGTTCTAAGTAGTTCATTTTCTTCTCCTTTCAATAGAATTTTAATTAAATTTTGAAATAAAAATATTATTCCCTCTCTCACTTGCCACCTTTACCATATTTGTCTGTAGTGCAGTAAGAGCATCTCTTTAACCTACAATTACTATATTCACCACACTATTTATATTTCATCACGTGTCAAAGTGACAGTGGGATGGCAAAACGGCACTCCATGCTTCGCTCAACACGTCTAATAAAATTTTCACTCTACCCAGGTTAATGGTGGCACCATTAGTGTTGCTCTAGGGCAGCAGTTTGCTTTACCCACATAAACACACACACACACAAGACACTATACATACTCACACACATATTATACACACTCACACCCATACTCTTATACAAACGCGCTCGTTCGTTGTTCGCGCTGTTCATTAGCGTAACCGAGTTTTGTCTTGACGAGTGCTGCTCGTAATTTAACTACTTACACATAAACACACATTTATGTATGTATGTGTGCTTCTTCTTCTCCTCCTGGCACTTTTTGTCATTTGTGCTGCCAGCGCGCCTGGAGCTATGCTTTGATTTCTCACACTTGAGTAGTTTACTTATTTATTTATTTGCTTTAGTACTCTTAATGTATATTTACAAGAGCCCTCTCACACATAAACACATACACACGCATACACAAATATTTCCGCACCTCTGTTGAGCTCTTGAAACTGTTCACTGACAACACTTAACTTCGTTAATGCTACATTAATAATTGTACTACAATACACCGTTATTGCCATACTCGAATATTCTTTATACTTTCGCTGTTGTTGTTGTCGTTGTTATTTTTGCTGTTGCTGTCTTTGCTATTTGCTGTTTATTTATCGAGCTGTTCTTCATACATTATGCAGTCGCGCATAAGAAAGTAGCATTAGTGGCGTTTGGAGTATTTTTCTTGGCAGCCTTGCCATCCTTCTCCTGCTGCTGTTGCTGGAAATTCATTGGCGTTTTTGGTGCCGGAAGTGAAAATGCACACACTGACATTGTCAGTTCTCAGTTGTAGTGCCACTTAGTAGCTGGTTTTGTTGTTATTTGAGTTCAATACGCTTTGTTGTTGTAATATTGCTGTGCTTGCCGTACATATATTTACAGGTCGATGTGTTCCTGTGCAATAGTGTGTTATACACTTATACTCCTGACAATTTGTAATTGATGAAGGCTAAAAGCTATCCTTTGAAACTTTAATTGGTAATGTAATTTACTAAGTAATTACAATGCAGTGTAATTTGTTTAATGATACGCAATTAATTAAATTTATAGTGGCAGTGACAGTGGAAGGAACTCTACTAAATTCTTTCATTAATTTATTAAAATATAAAAGTATATTCTTTCTGATAAAATTTGATCGGTTTTATAACAAAAATAAATTTTCAATATACTATATATCTTTATCATCGCCTTAAGATTAGGCTTCCGACGCAATACAAGCATGCCCATGCGAAATTCAATTTTCCACGCACCGGTTCTACGCTTCCGCTGGGTGGCTTTTAGTGCCTTTAGCGAATCTGGATTTTTTCGGTTTCGGCTCAAATTTGCTGCCCCATGCCCCTTATTGTTGCCAGCTTCGACCTTATATTCATTAACCCACGTCTCGTCACTAGTAGTAATGCGTTTAATAATTGCAGAGTCCTCAACTAGTTGGAAAGTATCTCTTTTGCATCTTGACGTCGCTTTTTTATGTCCTTTGGTACGAGCCTAGCATTGATTTAAACCAGAATCATTCCCCAAAATATGCAAAACATCAAAATTAAAGATTAACATTAACCTGAGTGTTTTGACTGAATCCATAAGAGATGTTGAGACGTTGTCAAGCATTTCTTTTGCATTTTAAAAGAATGGGCTTTTGTAAAAGATTCAGGTGTTTTGGTACGAGCTTTGCATTGACTTATACTCTTTATAGTAACCAAAAGATTCAAAACGTTAACCAAAGTATTTTTACTCGATCCATAAAATATATTGAAACGTTGTCAAGTATCTATTTTGCATTTTGACGTCACATTTGTAAAAGATTTAGGTGTTTTGTTACGAGCCTTGCATTGACTTATACCCGAAACATTAACAAATTATCCAAGACATTAACCAAAATGATTTGTTTCGATTTATAAGATATGTTGAGATCCTCTGCAATCTCTCTCATGCCAACACGACAATTTTCGAGTTTTGCTTTTTTAAACTTTTCGATGGTACGTTCATTAACAGGGTTGTATGAATGAATCGCTTCCGGAAAATTCTCGTAAGACTTCTCAAATTCCACTCAATGCTTTTTGGCACTGAAATGCTCGTGCTGGCTGGTGCTAAAGTAGAGTTCCAAAACAAAATCTCCAACGTTTTCAGTGAATGAAATACAAAATTTCATACAAACTCCTTGCTAAATTTTCGTTCCATGATAAAAATCGTCAGACAAACTTTTCGTATCACAAACAAACAGTTGACTGCACACTGATTGACTTCTGCGGATCAAACTTCTCATTAAGATGAAAAAGGTTGTATTAAAAACTAATTTTTTTTATGATTTTGATATGCCCGCGCAGTTTAAATCTCAGTCAAATTAGATCAGCTGGTATTGTTCTGTATCATCTATACTAACATCTAGACTTAATAGCCTGCTGGATTAAGATTTCATAAATTGATAAATGAAAGTGGAAGGATCAATCATATAATTACACTGCTCAACAAATCTGAAGGAAATAGTTGAGACAGATATGCTAAGAAGTCTGTGGGATATTTGAGGTGTGCTGATCACGAATTTGAGTTGGAAAATTTTCCTTTTTTGTAATCTTAGTAAATGGTGGCGGTTCGACCCCTACACCCTTGATTACGAAACGAAAAATCCTACTATCATTCTCGTTTTTAGCAACTAAAAAATAGCAAGAAACATTATCTAACATCTTTTTCTTCTTCTTTATTGGCGTATACACCATTTATTGTGTTATAGCCGAGTTTATAACAGCGCGTCAGTCGTCCTTCCTTTTTCTTCTTTTCTTTGGAGGTGTGGCGGGTCCCAAGCCCAGACCACAAACCTGGTTAGAAATGTTTCATCTTCTCACTGTAGCTTGCCTTCAAACCGATGTTTTTTGTCTACCCTGAGGATACTTGGTCTAAGACAGGAAGGAATGAGTTGCTTGAGCTATATTTAAAAGCATCGTTTCTGGTCTCTTTCAGATGAATGGTGCTCAGAGAACTTTCCTTACTACCGTGATCTTCAACAAATAGCTCCAACTTGCAAACTCCTCTAACATTCGCAAAATTACTGAAAACTAGTGTTATTTTAATTATGAAAATTTATGTCCATAAGACATATAAAAATATGTGTTTTTTGGAAGAATTCGTTCTAAACGATTCTTGAAAAGGTTTCTAGCGCAAAATTTAGTTTTTTAGTTGAGTTTTCACACTTTTAACTCAAGTTTGGAATAAAAAGTTCTAAGTTCAATTCCATATCGAAAGAGAAGTGAGAAAGACGTCCATGTTTCTTCAGCTAAATCGTTTGCTACTATTGGAAATTTATTTTATCCAAAGCAATGGATATGCTATAAAAGTGATATATTTTATCTTGGGATTATTTTATCACTGAAAAATTTATGTCTCAAAGGCTCACCTTTAAATATTGGGTCTAACCATTTTGTATATCCTCTTAAATGTGGTTAGTAGTCGATACTTCGTTGTGTGAAATCATATTTCTCTCCTGTTACCTCTAGTCAGCCAGTCTTTGTAAACAACTACAATAACAACATAACAAAATACAAAATTAAAGAAAAAAAAAAACAAAAAAGAAAAGAAACTCGGCAAGAACTAACTCTATAACTAATACTATTAAATACATTTGCTATTGTGGTTGTTGGTGTGTCTGCTGTGTGTATGGCAGAGTAGGAGTTGGTAGTTCTTCGTTAGATGACTGCCCGCGAGCCAAATCATCATTATACTCGCATATACATATTTACATACATAAAGTATGTAGTATAAATATATCAACCGCGCGGATATAGCGTATTTGTTTTGAGGAGTAAGTAGTTAGAATAACAACAGCAGCCTTATTTACAACAAAAATATTGTTGTACACACATCTAGTTTCTTACATATACTTGTATGAGTATGTTAATAAATAAGTTGCTGACGGTCCTTTTGTGCACTGGCTGGCAGGTTCATGCTATGGTGGCTTATTGGACGAAGGATGCTTTGTGAATAAATGAAACATTGTTAATTACTGTTTATCACATAGTTTTCGCGAGGTATGCTGAGCTAGTGAAATATTAGTACGGTATCATCTGTTGGTGTCTTATGCTTTTAGGTGAAGTTTTTCGAAGAAGATTTCTAGTACTTTAATCAAAATATATTAGTCTCCTATTTCTACTAATATCGAACTTAGATATTTTTGTAGTTATTGCACAAAGGGCCTTCATTAGCATCATTAGTGATCCAAAAAAAAAAAATCAGAAATTTACAAATAATAATTTCTCAACTAGTCTTTAATACAAGAGCTTCCACTTAAGCCTCCAAATTTGCTTCCTCAACTAGTATATCCCCAAAAATATACCGCTGGGTGTCCAAAACATGCTTGTAGCTATATTTAAAGCACAGACATGACAAACAATATCCAAAGTAGTAACAAAAGAACTTCATGAACAACAGCACGTAATCACGTACTCCACTACATATGCATGTATGTATTATTTCCAAGCGCTGTGGAGCTTGTTGGCATTGCTTTTAATTAATGTTGATTTTTTGCTGTGGTTTTCTGCTGCTCTCCGCTTTTGTTTTACCAAATCCTGCAGCTACATTGACCTTTTGCTCGATTTACTTATTATTTTGGCTGCGATTTCGCATACTTTGGAATCGATATTTCTGTCATTGTTGTTTTATTTGTTGGACATGGTAAATATTATGTCTAAAGGTCGCATTTAGTTAATGGCATGTGTTTCCACTGCTAAGTATATTAATATTTGCAGTAATTATAGGTTTGTGTGTTTATGGTTAGCCTTCTTTTTATATTATCTACTCCGTGCCTAATTCAATAGATTTCCTTGTAATTACTGGCAATCAGTGTTTAACAAAATTATATATACTTGTCAATACTCATATATGTATGTATGTATAATGTATACAATATAATACAGCTTCTTCACCAACTTCCTTGCCGACATGTCATATGCATCTAAGTCGCCTGCAGGAGCTGCAAGGCCTCTATTGTATAGCATGTTTCTCTCAACAAGCTCTCTACTTTTAGCTTTTTGGATTTCTAATTTTGTGTGACATATTTGCGCGCTTACCACTGTCTGCTTCATTTAGTGCTGAGCCTTCCTAGAAGGCATGACATTAATTACATTACATTTCGCTTAATTCAATATGGAATATCTAATTAATTGTGGAGGAGATTTTTCGGCTACGAAGGCTCCATTTTTGTGTACTTAAAGAGCTTGAATTTCAGGCAGATAGAATTTGTTTGTGATACGATTGTGCGATAATTTTTGGTCTGCTATCTCAGTAGAAGAAGCAGTGGAAAAGAAAGGTGTATAATTGGGCAAAGAGTTTAGGTTAGGAATATGTTATTTGGTTTCAAAATTTAAAATTCGAAAATCCTTCATGTTAGAATATATATGAGAGAAAGCTTTTAAGCTACAACTTTTCCGTCTTAAAGCTTTTATAACTATTGTAATAAGAGTAGATGGCTACAAGTTTCTCTTATTAGTTTCAGTGATGTTCTTCTATCAAATCTTGAGCTTTTAGTATGTAAAACAATCAGCATTTATTACTGTGGGCAAAAAATAGTAAGACATCTGGGCTAAATGTCATGTCAAAATAGCCAATTAGTATTTGGTATACCATACGCTTGTCTCTCTGAAGCACATAAAGTGCATTTGGTAATTTTTACGACGAGTGAAATTATCCAGCAAAGGTGTGTACGGAATCTAACCCAAACCAAAATATCTAAAACATTAGGTATAATACGCATAACTTTAACCAAAATGTTTTGACGCGATCTATAAAAGATATTGAGATCCTTTGCTATCTCTCTGGTGTCAACACGAAGACTTTCGAAATGTTGAAATGTTCAGTATGTTGGAAAAGGAATCCGGTGATGACTGTTTGTCGCGAGCAAGTGTTTTTGATTGACACAAATTGTTTAAAGAGGGTCGAGAATTCTTTAACGATGAGTCTAAGACAGGCATACACATCGAATTATGTTCAACATGTCAACAAACTAAAGGAATTGGTGCTTGGGAATCTACGACTGACAGTCAAAGATCTTACTGGAATCGTTGCAATATCGTAAGGATTAGTGAAAGCTATTTTGTAAGATCATTTGAGTCTAACGAAAGTAAAAACACAATTTGTTTCAAAATCACTCAATTGTTTCGAAAAACAGCGTCGCGTTAACGTCTGTGAAACAATGCTTTCCGACTATCAGGATGTCGTGAACCATATTAGTACTGATGATGTGTCTTGGATCTATGCTTACGATCTGGTAACAGACGATCAGTCTGCCGAATATCGAAGCTGAGCTGAAGCTGAAAATCAACGTCAAAGCAAGTCTAAAATCAAGGTTATGTGGATAGTTTTCTTAGTATCAGAAAAGAACATTGGCACATGTGTATTGGAGGCAAGGAGGATTGCTTTGAGAGGGACGGCATAGATTTTGAAAATTAAGATTTTTACAATTATGACAAAGTCTTGCTATTTTTACCTCATCATAGTAATATATGAAGTATCTTGTCTGCTTAGGATTAAGTTTAAAATTAGTAAATATAATATTTTATAGGATTTTCGTTCGAAATCAAAGTATCGATCAGCTGGTAGAAATCAAAAACAGATGAAAAAACCTAAGCCACCAGATCTTTTCTCAACAAACTGTGTCATGCTTTTAGTTAGTGCGACTATTGAATCTGCCCTAACTACCCTGCTAATTTATATTGTTGGGAGTTTTCAGCCTTTCTCGCATGTTTCTTAAGTATTTTCTTAAGTTTTTACTAATATTTTCCATCTTCATCTTCGTTTTACAGGACAATCTCTTAAGGATAGCTATACTACCCGAAAGAAGTTCAATTCAATTCAAGAAATCTTTCAAAAAAGAAAAAAATTGATTGCCAGAATATTTTAATTATTAATTTATTTATTAATAAGCATATAGCATACTAAGTTTGTCACAAAGTTTGTAATAGCCGGAAGGAAACATTGAAGACCCTATAAGTGATCAGCGTGACGAATTGAGTCATTGCAAAAAAAAAAGTAGCCAAATTCGTCTCTAGTTCCTTAGTTTTTGGGATATCCACATGAAGTTTTTGCACATGTTAATTCCTTCCGAAGGACCGGTATATTTTTCTTAATCGTCAATATCGCGCTACTTTGGGATATATGAAGCTGTCATACTACAAACTGAGCGATTAAAATTGAATCAAGTCCTTTAATAGAAACTTTTTTATTTGACAAGATAATTTCACAAAATTGGGCATGGATTATTATTAAAAGCATTGCTATGATATCCGAGCATATTATGCAGATCAGATCACTATATCTTGTAGCTGTCGTACAAATTGACCGATCGACCTCAAGCCCTTGTATGGGAAACTTTTATATTTGACAAGGTATATTCACGAAATCTGGCATATAACTAACCGAGCGAATTCAAGTTTTAGTATGAGCAATTTTTTTATTTGAAGAGATATTCTTACGAAAGTTGGCATAGACTATTGTGCAAATCATTACTACATTATCCGAAGAAATCGTTCAGATCGGTTCACTTTAGATTAAAGCTGACTTCAAACTAATCGATCAACGTCAAAGTTATTTCGTGTTGTACTTAATATTCGGTAACAAGCGAAGTCCATACCCCCTTACTTATTAATTGTATGCTTTATGAAAGCCACGCATATAAATCTCTCACCTTTCCACATAATAAATTATGCTAATTAGCATAAAAACTCATTCGCGGAACAAAAGACAAACTCGTTTCAATAATGAACCCATTTGCATTGCAAAAAAAGTGATTAAATTTTTAAATGCCAACTTACGCTTGCCAGTGCCACCAACCTACGGACGTCAAGCAAATATTTATTGTTTTGTGGCATTAATGCAGCTACAAAGCTGTGTACGTGCTGCAACGCCTCGAAGTAGGCTATGCGATGCATTTGCGCATCGCGAACACAAGCAACCACATAGTGAGAACAATTCGTACACACACATACACACCAACTCCTCATGCATAGGTGTGCATACGTGCCACTGGCACACAATTAAATTCTCATTAAATTCCCGACGAGGGCGAAACAAAAAAGCGCTTTTGAATTAAAACACAAAAAAAAAAAAAAACCTTAACAACTGACATTCAACTGGCATGCATCGATTTGTGGCATCATCAACAACGCACAGCGGCAACTAAACAGGCGCTATTGTTGTTGTTGCAACGAAAATCGGCTTGCAGCCTGTCGCATATCCAATGACTGCTGTCGCCGCAAGTGATGGACTGCGCTGCATGCCACACATATGCAATATCAGCATTTACATGCATGTGTGAGTGCGTCTGACAGCAGGCGTTCCCGTTTTATGTGGCACACACAAATGTGCGCACATGCATTTGCATTGTATTGTTGGCATTGCTATCACTTTGCTGGCCGCTGCATGCCACGAAATCAACGGCAACACGTTAATTGAATTGTTGACACGCAGACAAATGCCACAGAACTCATATTGTCCGGCTGTTGAATGCTCGCACGGTGGGCCGCAAAATAGTCCAATGCTTTTGGCCCCTGCAGCCGACACCATATGTTGCAAGCATATGTGGCAAGCAGGCAAGCTTTCGTCATATCACTTGCTAACTGTGCGCGCCAAACGTGTCTTTATGCTCATTGCCACACGCGGTGGCATGCAGGCGTTGCGCAGCTCGTCGCGCTTTCGTCTGATTTTCGGCTTGCATGCACGATTGCGCATTCAAATGCAATTTCGTTTGTTCTATGTGTGCATTGGAACGCGCATAATTAATGAAAATTTGCTGCATTTGAATTTTAATTAATGCCCAGCGTTGCCATATCGCACACGTGCAAAATATGGCGTGCAATGGTTGGGGGGAGCAGTGAAAGCTCTTTATTGTGTGTGACTGCGCGGCGGTATGTGTGTGTGTGTTTTGAGCTTTTAATCGGTAGAAAAGAATCGGTGCCTTTCCGGTTTTTTTGTAAAAGTGCATCTGTAGATAGGCGGTTATTTTAATAAATCTGAAAATGTCCATGTTCACGATCGGAAGTATTAGAGGGTGAGGTAGAAACATCAAAGTACTTTCTCCTCTATTTTCCGGTCTTTCAAAACTGAGGCTGAAACATCTCGATAGTCTAATCTGCGGGGAACCTGAAAACATAGGCGAAACTGACATTAGGCGTCTCAATAAATTTGTGATAGGCTCAAACCGCTTTTGTCGACTTGTAAGGGTCTTATGATCCAGTAAAGAAGAGTTTTTAAAAACCGGCGTTGTATATTGTCCAAGTATATTCCTCTCAGGATCGATCTTGTAATCAAACCTAACCTAAACTTCTACAAGTCGTCTATAGGATAAACCTCATTATCAAGCAAGTTTAAATTAAAGTCTGAACAGAAAGTCTATGCCAAGAAGTTGTGCTTTCTCGTTATCTAGTTGGGATCCAATTTCGGTTTGTCCTTTCATGGGTCAAACTTTCCAATATGATACAAATATTCTTGATAAATTTAATACTGCCTGGGATATATAATTTGGTACACGTTCTTTTCTCAAATGTCGGACTAAAGTCCTTGTGTTGAAAACTCTTTTATTTGTCAATGCATCCTCTGTTGAGCCAAGCTGCTTATTTCTGAAGATTTTTCGACTCGCTGAGCTTATTAGGGTGATGATTTCAAAATGTTTATGTGTTTTAGTTTTTGTATTTGCTCCTTCTCCTGGTCTGGTCTTTCCAAAGGAATAGAGCTCTCTACCTTCTCTACTTCCCCCGGCGGGGGATGAGCTGGTGAGTCTTTCAGCGCAGCCTTCGTCTCTTAATTCACTGAACAATGTCAATGGCGTACAGCTCATCGTTCTATCGACTGTGGTAATCGCTGTTGCGAATGCGCAAAGGACCGTAAATCTTCCCAGAACCTTTCTATCGAAAACTCGAAACGTTGTTGTTGATGTTGTCATTGTCTATGCCTATGCACCATACAGTGGGACAGGGATGATGAGTGACTTATTGATTTTGGTTTTGGTTCCCCGAGAGAGGACTTTACTTCTCAATTGCTTCCTCAGTCCGAAGTAGCATCTATTGGCAAGAGCTGTTCTGGGGTGGATTTCGATTCTAACATTGTTGTTGGTGTTAATACTGGTGCCAAGATAGCAGAAATTATCTACGACTTCGAAGTTATGACTGGCCGTGAACGCGACGACTGCTGCTTTGATGACAGGAGGTATTTCGTCTTGCCCTCGTACGCCAGCAGCTGTACATTGTTATAGTTAGAGAATGGTAACATCTCTATTAAGTTCAGCAGCTCGATTTATTTTCTCCAAGAGTAAATTGAAGAAGCCGCATGAAAGGTTGTCGGCTTGCCTGAAGATCTTGACGGAGCTTTTGGTATTGCTCAACGTCAGTTTACACAGCCGTATTAGTTTTGCAGCCTGGGTTCACTTAATACTTTTTCTGCAATAGCTTACGGTATCATCTAATATTTAAGACGAAGCAATGTTATAAACAATTTCTCGTTTAAGAATATTTAAACACTATTTAGATGCGAAGTGAGTATCTTACTCTAAGCGAAAGTTTTTGACAAGATATACCCTGAAAAATAATTGAGACTACATTCTGATCTATCCCCAACTTTCTTAATCACACGCGTCGTGTTCGTATACCTCAAATAGCATCGAAGTTATAAAAAAAATTAAAATTTATCATATATGAATGCATTATACATGAACATATTTGTCTTCAAGCCTTCTTTGCTTTAAAAAGGCAGTGAGCAATACAACTTTTTGATCATTTCAGGAAAGCAAACTATTTCAAAATATTTAGATCTCTTAATGTCCTGAGCTACTATTATACCGTGTAAAGCTATCCTCGACATGTCCCAATCACCTGACGCAATGTACATCCTCATACTAGTATTTCCAGTATTCAGGTGGAATAAATCTGTATATGTTTTTGTGTGCATTCACTGTCATTCACCAACTTTCGCTTTTGAAAAAGTTCTGATGAGCAACTTTGAATCTCGGCAATGCGTGCGGAAATTGCCAGTCGCCGCTTTTGAAACTATATGTTGTATGGCAGTAGTGGTGTCTATATTCTGTCATTTTAAACTGTAGACGCCAACTGTTGGGGTTGACTTTTTAACTGCAGGAATTCCTGTGACAATTATTTATGAGATAGACCATGAGTTGACAATTCACCTGTGAGTCAAACCAATTCACCGGCTGTGTGATTGTAAAAAGATGGTAGGCAATGTATTCAGGTGATATTATAGTGGCCTGTAGGAAAATTCTATTATATTGAATTGATATGCGACGTGTTAATTTTCTACGTTTTTTACGTGGTGGGTCCCAACCAAGCGCGTAACCCTGGTTAGGGTTGGTTCTCCTTCAATCGGTTGTTGTTTATCTGACGCAGAGGATACAAAGTTTAAAGCCGAAAGTGGTGAGCTGCTTGAGCCATATGTAAAATAATCATTTCTGATCACTCCCAAGTGAAAGGCTTACAGAGAACTCCTCCCTTGCGTGAACTTCTACACATAACACCATCTTCACATTAAGCGTGAGTATATTCTGTTAATACATATTGTGATAGGATTCTTATACATTTTCTGGTCCAGGTTTTGTTGAATTATAACCTGTTTTGAATGAGTTGGAGAAGTTTGTGAAAAAACATGGAAAAACTGTGCGGACATGTACTCTTGGTCCATTACACAATTATACATACTTAAGCACGAGCGTTTCTCTATTTTAATTAAATAATTGGTTATCTATTGGTTACGTTTCTTACAATTCGTATAATCGTTACACAAAACGTCTATAAATAAATTTGCCTATTATGTGTTGAATTCATTTCATCTACCTGACTATTGAATCCTAAATGTAGGCAACAGTTTTTTATTTTGAGTACTAATAATCATTTTTGAAAAGCATGGCCTACATTTAGGTGCATTACATAAGGAGTAGCCATAATTTAAGCGAAGTCACAAACCAAGCAGGTTCAACTGGTTCAATCAATATGAAAAGAAAATCGAAAAATGGGTACAATACGAATACAAAAATAAAGTAATAAGAATACAATAGGAACAGTTTACATTCGGTTTATTTTATAACTGAGTGAAACATACATATATAAACTGAACCGATGACTTAAAACAATAGCTAAATAATAAAGAAAATGTTATAATATTTTTATTAATTTCGTTGATTATCATAAATTATTTAAATTAAATTAGAAATTATTTTATTTAAAAAAAAAATAATTAAAAACTCAGAAGAAAATTTTTAGAATAAAATATTTTTCTTTTTTAATTAATTAATTAATTATCATAAATTAATTAAATGAAATTAGAAATCATACATACGTATATTTTAATTAATTTGAAATATAATATTATAAATCGCAAAAAGAATTTTTAGAGTCAACAAATTTGTCTTTTCTAATTGATTAATTAATTATCATATACTAATTAAATTAAATTAGAAAGAATACTTACGTATATTATAGTTTATTTAAAAAAATAAATATTTCAATAATTTCAGAAGAAATTTTCCAGAGTAAACAGTATTTTCGGTTATAAATTTCTTTAATTATTATAAATAAAATTAATTAATTAATATTTTATTTTAATTAAAAAATAATAACAGAATCAGAAAAAAATTTTCAGCCAAAAAAAATTTCGTTTTTAAATTTCATTAATTATTTTTAATTAATTTAATTTAATTAGAAAGCAAACATAAATCTTATTTTATTGATAAATATCTACCAATCTGTCATCCTTGCATGCTTTATAAATATATCAAATCTATGT
>CM050325.1:94514525-94553663 GCA_027475135.1 Bactrocera correcta
TTTTCCAAAGTTCGTTTGACCCGATGATGGTCCATTTTACTGAAAAATCATCTTTTCGGACGAGGCTAATTTCCACCTCGATGGTTACGTTAACAAGCAAAATTGTCGCATTTGGGGCACAGAAAACCCGCACGTAATCGTCGAGAAGCCAATGCACCCAGCACGAATCACTGTATGGTGCGGATTTTGGTCTGGTGGAATCATCGGCCCATTTTTCTTCGAAAATGAAGAAGGAACCACCGTAACCATCAATGAGAGATATCTTCAAGCAAATTGAAGAGGACAACATTTGGTTCCAGCAGGATGGCGCTACGTGGCCTACAGCAAACACTATACTCTATCTTTTACGCCCTATCTTCGATTTTTAAATTTTATATGGCCCACCCTAGTCATTGTAATATTTCCTTGAAATCAAAATATTACAGAATGTGTCATATTTTTCTCTTACTAACTTTATGTGGGTTTAGTTCCACAACAAATAATATTTTTAATATTTACCGACAATATGTAAGCAATAAATTATAAAAATATGGCATATTTCCATTTCAAGGAGTAATAGAAGCATTGACTGTTATTTTCAAACTTTAAATTGTTTAAAAATGTTTAATAATTTGTGTACACACCTATGTGGATATAGAGTATATGTAAGTTTTTATAGATGCAGACATATTTCCGAACGTTGTACAAAAAATGCTTTTCAAAGTAAACTTTTGTTACCAAAAGCTTTAGCCAACTTTTCCGTTGTCTTCGCTTACATAAGCTTGAAAGCTTTTTGTATGAAAACCCAGCAGAAGTTTCAACTGATTTTACAATCAAATGGAATGGTTACATATGGGGTAGTTTACGGAAAAACGCTTTTTTTTTTAATAAATAAAAAAAATATAAAAAAAATCGGCTCACTCAGGGATAGTTGTCAATTTAATTGAAGTTTTTTTAAGAAAAAAAAAAAAACATTAGGATTCTCATTCATTCAAAAACAAAAATTAAAAAAAAAAATGAAAATAAAAATAAAAAAAGCCATTTTTAGCAAAAAATAGCAAAATTCATAACTTTTTTGAAGTTGGACAAAAAATTTTGAAAAAATTCTCAAAAATGTTTTTCAAAGGGTAGAAAAGGATGGATAAGTTCCAGCAAAATATAAAGGGGTCGGGTTCAAAAGTAGTCGATTTGGTATGGAATACCCCATATACAACATTATTTTGACAATATATGTATATATGTACATGTTTTTTTTAACTTGAAGAAAAATGTGTTATGTTTAAGCCAATTTTCGATGACCCAGTGCAGAATTTCGGCTGGAATTTCGACTTTAGTACGCAGAATGTGTTTTCGAGCTCCTCGAGCGTTGCTGAATGATTGACATAAGCCTTTGATTTAACATACCCAAAGAGAAAATAGTTTAGAGACGTAATCGCATGACCTTGATGGACCTTTGACTGAGCCATTTCTCATGTTTAGACATTAAACACCACCCACTCGATTTCATGAAAAAGAGTCGGTGAACATGGTGTTATAACGCTCGCTATGAATAGTAATGGCATTTCTTGCCAAATTTTGTATGAAATAAGGTCCGCCATATCACAATCCGTCCCAAAAGTTACATTTTCAGGTTCTCTAGGTTCAAAAATGGACCTAGAGATGAGAATAAGAATTTTCAGGGAAATCGTCATTGGCTTCCATCGTTTAAAGTTGTAATTAAAAAAATTTTCGAATTTTCGAATAAAAGATTTTTTCTAAAAAATATATATAAGAAGCTCGCGTACTATTTTGAAAAAAAGATCGCCTTTAAAGTTTGGAATGCACTCTGCATAGGATAGGGAATGCCTTTTCAAATTTACGTGTAATTTCGAAAATATTCATCGGATATGAAATTGTCAGTGTTTTTTCTTAAATACATAAGTATATGTATGTACATAAAAAAATAAAATTAAAAACATCGATTTTTTTAAAATTCTAACTGGATATAACCCCTTAAAGTAGGCCACGCTATGCTACGACCAAAAATTGTCCAAATCCACCCACAACTGCTCAAGCCGCTAGGTGCCGCATATGGGGACCACAGTATCTATAGTTGACTTTTGACCGAAAATATTGGTCAATATATGGGATATACAATTGTAATTCAGAGAGAATATTTTCGTGATCTTAGTATATCTTTGTGTCAGAAATGAGTTGAGTCGGATCAATATTTTCCTGAGCCCCCATACACCTAATATAGAGATTTGCGAACTTCCGGGTGACTTTGTACTATATATATCGGCCAATATTTGAGTTATCTCAGCGAAATTACAAAGCGTGTTTTATTCATAACAGAGTATCTGTTTGTCTAAAATAGATACAATGGACGAAAACTTGCCCTAGCCCCCTTTATAACTAATATCATGATTTTCGAAGATTCGGCCGACTTTACTCCACATGAGTGGTGATTGCATATGAGGAATCTTACTGAAACTGAGGGAACATTTTTTTATTAAGTGGCATGGCAATGTTATATGGTATTGAGAAAAATAGATAAAATCGGAAATGGTCGATACTGCCTCAACTCCCTTACATACATATAATAATTTTTGTTTTTCTAACTAACCTTATGCTCAGTGTATGAGCTTAGAGTAAAATTGCTTGGTCCCTGATCCCTGGTTGACGTTTTACACCTTAAGATGTTTATTTTACTTTGATTTCTGCAAGTTGCAAGACTATAAAATGTTCGTTTGCTCCTGAACTTGTTCCTTCCTTACTTATTATATAATATTTTAAGTATTATATTTTTTAACAATGTAGTAAATGTCAAATTATAAACTATATAAATATGCAAAATAAAAAACAATGGATATCTATGCACATGTATGTACATATGTACATACATACTACAATATTTATTTTTATTAAAGCACGCAAAGATTAAGATATGCAAACCAGTTGCTTATTAAAAGACAAAAGTGTTTCTCAGCAAAATAGTCATTTGTGGCACAAACGCGTATCAGTTTTAGATAGTTGTCAACATGCAGGCACGAACTGTCACAAAAACAAACAAAAAACAGCAACAAAAAATTTTCGCACTCGTCGACAGCGGAACACAGGTGTTTAAAAGCGATTGTCATAAAATGGATTTAATTGAATAAGGATATTATACAATTCGCACATGCGATGGCAATTAATGCCAGTTTACTTCCAAGAAGTAGAAAATCGCAATTTTTGCAATTAATATACATACATACATACCTACATATATTTATTTCTAAGACCATTAACGCCTTACGCACGTATTTGCAAAATACCTAGACATTGCCTGAGAAAAATATCGCGCACAGCTGATAATCGTGTAATCAAACACGCATGAAATCTACAAAACGTACGTGTCTGTATTTTTTTCTTTTACCTCCCCCCTACCACATATGAGTAATCGCAATTAAGCTTCCCTGTGTTTGCATTGACAGCACTCGGGCATGCGCTATAAAACCGTAAATGGTAGCCTTGTGTTGTCGTCTACGGCGTAAACAACCGAAAAAGAGTCAGCTGCAATCACCATAACACAACAATAGTACAACAACGATTTTATTTATTAACAGTAAAGTAATGAAAATGCCAGCAATGCCACTAAGAGGCACTAAGCCGCTGCCGCTTAGACCCTATAAAGGTGCTGCTGACGGCGTAAACGACATTTTCACAGTCATTCGGCATATTGTGGCAAACAAATAAGTAATTACTTCATTTTGTGTACATCCATTACAACTGCAACAACAGTGCGCGTGGCCGCTGCAGAAAAAGCAAGAAGGTAGCAAACAATAAGTAATAATTTTTTTTTTTAATTTTTTTTTCAAAATTTATTATTATTTTTTTTTTAATTTTTTTTGTTAACTTACGAACCTTAGTACTTGCAGTGCATTAATAGCTGCGCACATCATAATAATTTTGGGATTTTTTACGGCGTTCACTTGTCTGCCATATGACCTCGGTCGTTGCTGGTATTTGTGTGTGTGTAACCGATAGAGCAGTTTATTACTTTTTGTACGTTTTTGAGTTAGATCTAATTCTGTTATATATATTTCGGCGCTCATATGGCTTTAATTAAATTTAATTTTTTAATTAGCGTAAACGTTTAATTATTTCATAATTCTAAAAACTTTTATTGAAGCATAAAGCAATTGCGCGCCATTTGAGGTTAGGAAAATCTGCATAAGCGCTTGTAAATGTGACTACGAAGTTTTTATGGTGACGAAATCAGGAAAAATGCAGAAAATGTCTGCATGTTAGTTACTGAATGTGTGTATGTATATTTGCCATTAGCTGGTAATGTTAGCCGTATACTTCGTGCAGGTTATTGTTGTTAGCTATTGACACAAAAAATATTATTTTTTTATTAGTTTTTAGCAAAGAAGTTGAAGCACTAGCCATTTATCAAGTGTTTTTCGCTGTAAAAATTCATTTTTATGTCAATTGCTTAATATAATGTCCAACTCGCTGGTGCAATACCTTTGGCGACGGTCATTAATTATATTTTATTTTTACTAAAAGTTTTCTTGAGTTTTATAAATGGGTTTTATGCATTTAAATAACATCTACTTTGGAGAGTTAGGTATAAGGTATTTAAATATGCTATTGCGAGAGTCAAGAAGCTTGCTGTTAATGCAGCCGCAGGCAATTCTAGAGTCAACATCTACGTAGTGTTGCCGTAAGCAAGAAACTTCACTTCCACTGGCTGCCAAGCTACAAAGGCATCAGAGCAATGAAATAGGGGATGAGATTGCCAAGAATGGTGTACGGCTAATAGCCGAAAACGTGATCAACATTGGTAAAATCATATATTGTCTATACGACAATCTGGACAGAAGCATAGTAAAGAAAATTAAAACGCGACGGAACGAGCTACCTGGGTGAAAAAGTCAAGTGCAAAATGGTAGACCGGAAGCACACAAAATTCCTATTGGCAATCAATAGCAGTGACTGTAGGAACATTATCGGAATACTAACTGGTCACTGTGTGGTGGGGACAACGCTCGCATAATGGGGTTGACAGATCGAGAAGACTGCAGTAAATGCTTAGAACAAGACACCAGGGAAACACTGAAGCATCTCTTATGCACTTTTCCCTCAATGGCAAGCATCTAAGTCACAGAGTCTGTTAAAATTCGCGAAAAGCACAGGCATCACAAAGGCTGACTACTCCTCGTGAACCTAGTAACTGAACTCCATCTGGTATAGCAAAGGACCAAAATTAGTTTATGCATGCCTGATTGGCCTACCATATTAAACTAACCTAAGTAACATCTAGAAGTTGCTCTAATGCATCAGACGCTGTCCATAACCCGCCTAGCTAGCTGGTTGATCATTTTCGCCAACAATTGAATTGTATTTAGCATAGTTTTCAAGAGCAAAAGTCGTAAATTGATTGACAGAGTATGCATGAGTAAAATCTAATAAGATCGATTATCAGTTAAACTCTCCCGCCCCTGAGTTGACATTTTTGTTGGTATTGATGCTAGTTCCAAGATAGACGAAATTATTTACGACTTCGAAATTATGACAGTCAACAGTGACGTGGTAGCCAAACCTCGAGTGCGACGACATATTTTGCCCTGCTGTAAAAAAATATACATGTATATAGAAGTACCGGACTCATTTGCTTCACTTCCTTATCAAGTCTGGCGAACGCAGAACTAACGGCGCGGTTGTTGAGGCCAATGACATGAATATCGTCAGCGTACGTCAGTGCAAAAATATGGTTTTCTATGCAAATTATCGCAAAGACGATAATTTTTTGTAAGAATACTTTAAATTCGTTTTAAGAAAATAGAAAAATTAACCTTCAAGCACAAATATATTCGATATTCGTTTGCAAATATTTTTTATATTCCATACAGATATGGCCAATTGCCTATAAACTAAACGCCCACACTGTATTATGTTTTAAAAATTTTAGTTGAAACGACTTATTTTGCTAAACAAATAGTAGTAATATACCTAAAATAGTAGAAAACATGTGTCGATAATGTAGTAAACGACAACGAATCCATTCTAATATTTGCACATTTCCGTAAAACCCAAATAGGGCGTCGTTCGCCAATTAATAATCCAAAACATTATACCAAAAAGACATATAAATTTGGTAATAAAAAAAATTGTAAAAGTGCGAATCGAGTTGCTGATTAATCGTAACTTATATGATATAAAATTTATTTTCAAGTCATTCACAAATATTTTTAAAGAATATTTGAAATTTTGGTTAAAAAAATAAAAATTAATAAAATAAAATAAAATTACCGACCTATATGGAGGCTCTTAAATTCCTGAAGTATTTGTCTTTAGATGAAATTTGAAATGAGAAGTTAATAGCATTTCTTCAGAGCTAAATTAATTTAGTTCATTAAGATTATAATTAAAAAATCAACTTTTGCCTTTCACAAGGCCAACTATACAATTAACGATAGGCTCGATTGACGACCAGCTGTTGTAATGCTTGCGTTTTTTATTTTTTTATTTGTTTTAATGTTTAAAATTCCTCCGCTGATTATTATTTTATCAATGCACAGAAACAAATCTACAGCCTGGAAAGGAACCTGCATAGTTAGATCCCAGTTTCAACTCGATTTGAATTCGATTAAGAATTCAAATTCATGTAATAAAATAAGTTTTTATTTTGAATGCCAAATTGATCTAAATTGGCGCTTTAATCGAGTAAAATCCGGTTAATTGCTCAATTAACACTTTTAATAAAGCTTCTGGCGACTTTTCCAGGAACTCTCTGCCTTCATTCGTATGAAGGAGTTACGTATGTTTTCTCAAGCAAAAAACAATGTAATATTTTATTCAAACATTTTATTATTCCAAAAATATAGTACATACATATTTTATAAATATTTCATCAAATTTTCAAAGGAAAATATTCAAAACTCGGCCATTAAGACGTCATTTCCGGCAGTCCTTCGAAAAAAGATGACTGCAGAATTTCTTACAGTATCAACCGATGTAAAAAGAAAAAAATACGTTTTTGTTGAAATCTTTAAACTAGATATTAGATGAAAAAAAAAATTAAATAAAAAAATTTGGGGTGACGTTTTGCAAAGATATGGTAATTTTGGTGAAAATGTGTTGACGTGTTTCTTTTTTTTAAATAATAGTAATTAAATAAACCCTTCGTTCAAGACCGTGTAAATTATATCTCGAAGACCTGTGTAAAATTTCAGTGAAAATTTTATCTGATGAGTTGAGTTGAATTGAGTTCGTGAAAAACCTTGACAATCGACTTTGAAAACACAGTTTCTATACTCTGAACTCGAGCAGGCAACTTGTCAAGGCTGTATCTCCAAAACTATTGCTCGAATCAACTTGACTTGACTTAGGACAACATTCTAGAGATGCTATAGATTTAAATAGGACAATAAAAATTTGGATTTTTTGAAACACATGTAGCTCCTTACTAATTTGAGATTTGTTTCTGCGCGGCTAATCCTATCAGCTCGAAAATATTTTTTCTCATTTAATAAAAATGCTTTAATTTTGAAATTAAAATAAAAATGCCTGTCCCATTGAAATCAAAGTTTATTAAAGCTCAATATGTGCACCTTGAAAATTTAGATTTCTTGCACCTCTTAGTACACAAAAGAAGTAGCTTCACCGCAATAAAAACTTTAAATGACTTTTTTCAACAAAGCTTTGGAATGGGCACATCAATACTGTTTGTATTTCTGTTATTTCTTAAATGAAAATTGAAAACTTCAATACTCTGCACCTTATATTGCTATGCTTATGTTTGTTTATGTATGTATGTTTATATGCATGAATGCAAGCGCATTGGTTGAAAGGTCAGGCTGCAGATGGAAAACTTCAACAGTTGTCTATTTACTCAGATGCAGCACAAAGGTGTGCAACAACTCTTACAGCAAACTAGTTTCGCCCATTGAATGCGGGTTTGTATTGACATATGTATATATGTATGACAACGCCGTTTTTGTAAGTGATTGTGCTTCAAATAAAAAATATGCAATGTAATGGATGATTTTTGTTAAATCTCCACTTTAAAAATTAACACAATTATTTGTTGTTAGCTTTTTGCCTTCTCCACTATTTACCACTACAACCACTATTGTTTACAAAAAAAAAATTTTTTTTTAATTTTTACTCGTAATATTGCATACAAACCGATATGCACAGAAGTCATTGAGAGCCATTGTTTACAATATGTATTCGAAGTTGGGTTGTAAAATCTGTAACCGTAACGACTTCGGTACACATGAAGTCACATAGAAACAATTATTCAAAAATCTTAACCTTAAACTGGGAGGCTGACAGATTTTTCAGAAAGCGTATTTATGCCAGCAGTTGCTTTAAGTACAAAGTCCGTGCCTTTAGTAAGTCTAAAGGTTGTAAAAGCAACAGCAAAGTTCCCCTACCTTTTCAAAGAAAAAACCCTAAAATTTCAAATTTAATAGAGAATGTTTATTATCATTCGACAGAACATTCTTTGACATTTAGTTTTTAAAGATTATCACTTTCAAATGTTGGCCGCGGCTACGTCTCAGATGGTCAATCCGTTGAGTCCAATTTTCGATGACTCGTTCGAGCATTTTGACTGGTAATTGGTGAATGACCCACATGAAGTTTTGCTTTAAGGCCTGAATCGAAGCGGAATTGTCCGCATATATTTCAGACTTTACATATCCCTAAAGGAAATAGACTAACGGTGTGATATCACACGCTCTTGGTGGTCAATTGACTCGTCCAAAACGTGAAATTGTCTGCTCCCCAAATGATGGGGACGTGTGGGAAGTGACGCCGTCTTGTTGAAAGCAAATGTCGTCGAGATCACGAGCTTCAATTTCTGCTATCAAATAGTCAGTTATCACAGCCGTCATTGGCGGTTACGTTCTCACCGAAATAATTTTTAAGAATTAAGGACTGATGATTCCATCGGCCCACATCACAGCAAACCGTTGTTTTTTCTGGATAAAATGACAGCTCTTGAATCTCTTCATGTTGGTCTTCGTCCCAAATATGACAATTTTGCTTTTTACATACCCCTTGAACCAGAAATGGCCTCATCGCTGAACAAAATTTGGCTCGAAAAATTGAAATTTTTTTGGAACTTTTCAAGAGCCCATAGAAGTGAAGCGAAGATAGCGAAATGGTGTCGCTTGGGGTCGAGCGGCTTCAATTCTTGCACAAGCTGCATTTTGTACGCTTTCAATTTAAGATCTCGAAGATCTGGAGATCACTCTCAGCTACGACTGCCCTAAGTTAGTAAAAAGTCTGACAATCTTACTTACTATTTATTCGTAGTGCTTCGGATTTTATCAAATATCAAAAGTAAAATATTATCCAAGGCCATTCCCATGCACCAATTCAAATAGTTATTGATATAAGCCATCATACCGTATGAAGATATGTACAAAACCTTGCAATAAAAGAAACTAAACAAAAAATTGTGCCTAAACACAATCACTAAACAACAACACCACATCATTGAGCTCATTCAAGCCCAATTTGCAAGCAAAAATGGAAAGATAAAAAACGAAACAAACTATAGCCTTAACACCAGCCCACATATGCAGACCTATATTCAATGTATGTATGTAAGCAAGACGATAGCAGAAACAACCACATGTGAGTACAATACAAGATGTTGCATGCGGCTGCGCAGCATCTGCTGCATTCCCAGCTGAGCTTGAACCAAAGCAAAGCAAGCCAAGCTGAGCAGCAGTCTGGTGTCATCGGTGGCTCGGCTTGGTTAGTTGGTGAGCGCCAATTTGGCCGCAGAGCTTCCACTACCAGTCCTCAAAGCTGCGATTGTAGCTAGTCACTTTGGCGCAACAAGTTGAAGATTTTTTCGACTGCAGCTTGAGACTTGCCGATCAGTCGCCTACTCAACGGCCAAACGTGCAGTTCACACAGCTCAAGCTGCCGAAAAATCAAGCGCGTCCACACTAAGTGCTTCAATAAAAGTTCCAATTAATTTTAGTGAGAGTGTACTTTACACTTTAATTCGGAAATTGATTTTCGGAATTGAGAATGTAAATGAATGGGCATTAGAGAAAAAGTAAAAAAAAAAATACCAGAAAAGTTTTTGAATTTTATTGAAATTGTGATTGCAAATAATTTTGACTTTTTGGCTGCAAAACAAAATAAAATAAACAAAAAAAATGCCGAGTTGATTGAATTAGAGCGCAATAACAACTAAAAGAAATAATAACGGCTGCGTGAGTCCACAGCGCAGTGCAAATGAGAAAGTCTTCCAATTAATTGAGTGAATTCCGAGAGATTGTAAAGTGTTGGAATTTATTTTTAGCGTAAAGTAGTTGTTGTCTTTTATAAACATTGCTACATTCTTACAGACATTCATGTGTGTTCAGTGAATTTTCTTATCTGGCTTTCGCTTATCACTAACTATACTTTGCTCCACATTCGTTTATTATCAAAATCATTGAGCACATTTTTCTAAAATAAAATAATAAACAAAAAATCTAAAAAATACTCAACATGGTTCCCCTCGATGAAGTGAGCATTTACACATTGCTGAGAATGGCGTTCATTTGGCAACTACTGTCGTTCGGTGTCTATTTGGTCGGCCTCCTGGCCATCGCCGTATTCTTTTTTGATAACTTCAAATCGGTGGTGCTAATCATCAAGGCGATTCTGGAGCCATATTTCCAGCCTCAGCTGCCGCAGACATTGGTGGAAAAGTTTGGCAAGTGGGCAGGTTAGTGATTGTGCTCAAATATTTTTGGTCCATAGTTATTATATAGTATAAATATTTTTTATTCAGTTTATGTATATTCGTTACACTTACGTTAATTTGTTAGTGCAAAGTGCAATTTAAACAACACTCTGTACTATTGATTATGTAAAAATAGTTAAATATATGTAATTTACTGAGACCTTTGGTGCCTAGAGTTTCAAAATTTTACGACAGCAACACTATTTTGGCTCATTATGGAGAATTTAAGGAAAAAACAAGACAAAATGTTAACTTCAGTTGCCACAAAAACTATAATACACTTTATAAATACAAAAGATTCTCTACAAAAACTTTGAAGGTTCAATTTGTATGACAGCTATACGCTATAGTGATCCGATCTAAAAAAATTCTTCGGAGATTGCACATTGCTTTAGAAAATAATCTAATCCAAATTTCGTGTAGGTATCTTGTTAAATAAAAAATTTCTGCAAACAAGAACTTGATTTTGAGCGGGCACCTAGTATGACACCTATGTATATCTTGTGGTGGTCCAATATCAGCGATTCCGACAAATGAGCAGCTTTTTGAGAAGAAAGGATGTTTCCAAAATTTCAGATCGATATCTCAAAAACTGAGAGACTAGTTCCCTTATATATGTACATGTGTAAGAACAGAGGACCTCAACTTGTCACGCTCATCATTTATTGAATGTGCATATTCTATAAGGTTTCGGACGCTTCCTTCAGGAAAAACTTCGAGGCAAATTTAACATACCCTATTCAGCGTATACTTAAATTTGAAACTTAGTAATTTCAAACTTTCTCTGCATAGTTAGAAATATTTGGTTGATTAATTCTAAGTATTAAATATTTGTGTAAATAAAAATAGTTTTTTTCAATCATTTTTGACTATTTCATAACTAAAGTTATCGATATTTATCGAAACCGATTTTTCGATAATTTTATCTCTATCGAATAATCCATAATTATATCTATAATTTCAATTATTAAATATTTTAGCCTTTAAAGGCAGTTTTCAAATCATTTTTAGACTATTTGATAACTGAAGTTATCGGAATTTATCGATAATTATTTATCAATAAAAAGGAGAAACGACTAGTGCTCTGTTGTTAACTCGGCTGTAACCTCGTAAGGTGTTTACGCCAGCAAAGTAGAAGAAGATTTATCGATAATGCTATCCTGATCGATTTATCGACAAATCTTTCTCCATCCATAACATTTGTAAATATTTGACTAAAGTTGTTGATAATTATCGATAAATCCCTCTATCGATAGCTTTTGAATACCTTTGTCCAAAGGTTTCGATATTTATCGATAATTCCCTCTCTATCGATAACTTTTGAACATTTTTCTTTGAAGTTTTCGTATTCATCTATAAATCAATCTCTATAATTACTTTTGAATATTTTGCAAAAAAATTATAATTTCCCACCTGTGACCGGTTGCCCTTTAGAGCCTAAAGCAGCATAAAATTGCTTGTAAATATCTAAACGCCCTTGAAAACGAGTCGTAAGTTTACGTAACGAGTCTCACAAGTAATCAGCAAGCCCTTTGAACGGTTTTCTGTGTGCTCGCTATTATGCTTCGTAACATTCATACTTACTTACATATGTGCACGTGCAACAACAGTGAAAAACAAAAAACCGAAATAAAAAAATTCAGCCAAAGAAGAGATGTAATAGACCGTAAGTTAAAACAACGTAAAGCTTTCGCCATGAATGGCTGAATTTTTGACCCAATTAAGTATTTAAATCATAAGGGAAGATTACAAAAAGCAAAAGAAACCTAAAAACCATGAAGCCATGAACTATTATCGAAAACGATTTGCAATTGTAAATTCTTCTGATTTATCAACAGAATTTATGAATGAATTGCTAAACAACATTTTGTTGCAAACGTTTTACCTGAATGTACGTTTGTACAAAAAATTAAATGGCAACAACATTAACTCACGCAAACATACATTAGCACTTTCGCTTTCGGTTTCTACGCTATAATAACCCTGTAGGAAAAATTTATGAAATAAAAAAAATTTTTAATATAAGCAGAAATGTAAAAAAAAAAATTTAATATTTTGGAAGAAATCTGTGTTACATATTTTTAAATTTTGTTTATAGTAAGCTCTTCTTCTTCTTTACTGGCGTAGACACCGCTTACGCGATTATAGCCGAGTCAACAACAGCGCGCCAGTCGTTTCTTCTCTTCGCTACGTGGCGCCAATTGGATATTCCAAGCGAGGCCAGGTCCTTCTCTACTTGGTCCTTCCAACGGAGTGGAGGTCTTCCTCTTCCTCTGCTTCCCGCGGCGGGTACTGCGTCGAATACTTTCAGAGCTGGAGTGTTTTCATCCATCCGGACAACATGACCTAGCCAGCGTAGCCGCTGTCTTTTAATTCGCTGAACTATGTCAATGTCGTCGTATATCTCGTACAGCTCATCGTTCCATCGAATGCGATATTCGCCGTGGCCAACGCGCAAAGGACCATAAATCTTTCGCAGAACCTTTCTCTCGAAAACTCGCAACGTCAACTCATCGGTTGTTGTCATCGTCCAAGCCTCTGCACCATATAGGAGGACGGGAATTATGAGAGACTTATAGAGTTTGGTTTTTGTTTGTCGAGAGAGGACTTTGCTTCTCAATTGCCTACTTAGTCCGAAGTAGCACCTGTTGGCAAGAGTTATCCTGCGTTGGATTTCTAGGCTGACATTGTTGGTGGTGTTTACGCTGGTTCCAAGATAGACGAAATTATCTACAACTTCAAAGTTATGACTGTCAACAGTGACGTGGGAGCCAAGTCGCGAGTGCGACGACTGTTTGTTTGATGACAGGAGATATTTCGTCTTGCCCTCGTTCACTGCCAGACCCATTTCTTTTGCTTCCTTGTCCAGTCTGGAGAAAGCAGAACTAACGGCGCGGGTGTTGAGGCCGATGATATCAATATCATCGGCATACGCCAGCAGTTGTACACTCTTATAAAAGATAGTACCCTCTCTGTTAAGTTCTGCAGCTCGAACTATTTTCTCCAGAAGCAGGTTGAAAAAGTCGCACGATAGGGAATCGCCTTGTCTGAAACCTCGTTTGGTATCGAACGGCTCGGAGAGGTCCTTCCCGATTCTGACGGAGCTTTTTGTGTTTCTCAACGTCAGTTTACACAGCCGTATTAGTTTTGCGGGGATACCAAATTCAGACATCGCGGCATAAAGGCAGCTCCTTTTCGTGCTGTCGAAAGCAGCTTTGAAATCGACGAAGAGGTGGTGTGTGTCAATTCTCCTTTCACGGGTCTTTTCCAAGATTTGGCGCATCGTGAATATCTGGTCGGTTGTTGATTTACCAGGTCTAAAGCCACACTGATAAGGTCCAATCAGTTTGTTGACGGTGGGCTTTAATCTTTCACACAATACGCTCGACAGAACCTTATATGCGATATTGAGGAGGCTAATCCCACGGTAGTTGGCGCAGATTGTGGGGTCTCCTTTTTTGTGGATTGGGCATAGCACACTTAAATTCCAATCGTTGGGCATACTTTCGTCCGACCATATTTTGCAAAGAAGCTGATGCATGCACCTTATCAGCTCTTCGCCGCCGTGTTTGAATAGCTCGGCCGGCAATCCATCGGCCCCTGCCGCTTTGTTGTTTTTCAGGCGGGCAATTGCTATTCGAACTTCTTCATGGTCGGGCAATGGAACGTCTGCTCCATCGTCATCGATTGGGGTATCGGGTTCGCTTTCTCCTGGTGTTGTGCGTTCACTGCCATTCAGCAGGCTGGAGAAGTGTTCCCTCCATAATTTAAGTATGCTCTGGGCATCGGTAACTAGATCACCTTTGGGGGTTCTACAAGAGTATGCTCCGGTCTTGAAACCTTCTGTAAGCCGCCGCATCTTTTCGTAGAATTTTCGAGCATTACCCCTGTCGGCCAGCTTATCAAGCTCTTCGTACTCACGCATTTCGGCCTCTTTCTTTTTCTGTCTACAAATGCGTCTCGCTTCCCTCTTCAACTCTCGGTATCTATCCCATCCCGCACGTGTTGTGGTCGATCGTAACGTTGCGAGGTAGGCAGCCTGTTTTCTCTCCGCTGCGGCACGGCACTCCTCGTCGTACCAGCTGTTTTTTTGCACTTTCCGAAAACCAATGGTTTCGGTTGCAGCTGTACGTAAGGAGTTTGAAATGCCGTCCCACAGTTCCCTTATACCGAGTTGTTGACGAGTGCTCTCAGAGAGCAGGAGTGCAAGCCGAGTAGAAAAACGTTCGACTGTCTGTTGTGATTGCAGCTTCTCGACGTCGAACCATCCTTGTGTTTGTTGGCGTGCGTTTTTTGCTGCACAGAGGCGGGTGCGTATTTTGGCTGCAACAATATAGTGGTCCGAGTCGATGTTAGGACCTCGGAGCGCACGCACATCTAAAACACTGGAGACGTGTCTTCCGTCTATCACAACATGATCGATTTGGTTGGTGGTTTTTCGATCTGGAGACAGCCAGGTAGCTTGATGTATCTTCTTATGCTGGAATCTAGTGCTACAGATAACCATATTTCGGGCCCCGGCGAAGTCGATCAGCCTCAGCCCATTTGGGGATGTTTCCGCGTGGAGGCTGAATTTACCGACCGTAGTGCCAAAGATACCTTCTTTGCCCACCCTGGCATTGAAGTCGCCAAGCACGATTTTGACATCGTGGCGGGGGCATCTCTCATAAGTGCGCTCCAAGCACTCATAAAAGGCGTCTTTGGTCACATCGTCCTTCTCTTCCGTCGGGGCGTGGGCGCAAATCAGCGATATGTTGAAGAACCTCGCTTTGATGCGGATTGTGGCTAGACGTTCATTCTCCGGAGTGAATGATAGTACTCGGCGACGGAGTCTCTCTCCCACCACGAATCCAACACCAAACTTGCGCTCCTTTATATGGCCACTGTAGTAAATGTCACAAGGACCTACTCGTCTCTGTCCTTGTCCCGTCCATCGCATTTCTTGGACGGCGGTGATGTCAGCCTTTATCTTTACGAGGACATCTACCAGCTGGGCAGCGGCACCTTCCCAATTAAGGGACCGGACATTCCAGGTGCATGCCCTCAAATCATAGTCCTTATTTCGTTTGCCATGGTCGTCATCAAAAGGGGGGTCACTCATCCGAGGCTTGTTGTTGTCTTTCATTGGGGGTGTTTTTTTTACGTGGCGGGTCCCAAACCCAGCGCACAACCCTATGCAGGGGTGTTTCGCCTTCTCACTTTAGCTCGCCTTCAAACGGATGTTCTTAGGCTACCCAGAGGATACTTGGTCAAAGACCGGAAGTCGTGAGCTGCTTGAGTCATATGTAAAAGAATCGTTTCTGCTTATAGTAAGCTCAGTCCATTTTTTAAAATTTTTTTTCACATAGAGAATTTGTATTCTTTTTTCAATGAAAGAAAAAAACTGTTCTTCAATTCATACTGGGATTGTATTACTTAACTACATATACCACATTGCATTTAAACACACTTTTAAGTATAGTTAGCTATAATTATAGTCTTATTGCGTGGTCGATCGTGTCTACACTGGCGCTTGGCTTCAAAAGCGCTATGGAATTCTGTTTATTTCGTGTTTTTTTTTTGTATTATCTGTTATTGCATACTTCACTTGTTGTTGCTATATTTGAAGTCATTCACCTGCCAGCAGCGTCATATTACTCATAAATAGCGGCACACGGAACCGGCTTGACTTAGATTGTCTACCCGGCGCGTTGTGATTGTCAGCTGGTCCGTCAAGTTGGGCGGTTATTAAAATATCTAGACGTTTTCTTTTTGCTCATGTCTTATTATTGTTTTCACATCAAAGCGTCTAGGTTTTGTTATTGTTTTATTAATTAACTTGAGTCGCGCGAGTATCACATGTTTAAGGTTTATTGCCATTTCTGTATTTCGTAGTAACAAGCCCAACTGTGCTTCAGGTTGTTTTTATTTTTTTATTTTTTATTATGCAAACGGTATACTTATACATTTTTGATTCGCTTGACGACCTTGCGAAATATTTGTGCTTTAATGTAATTTACTCAGTTAAATTATGCTGAAGTGCAGTTAGATTTTGGCGATTTTCAAGTTGAGTAGTTAGTCTAAGGTTAACTGGTGGTAATTATGATGAATATAACATATCGTAGGTCATTTATGACATTAGAGGACAAAAGAAAGAATGGATTTCCAAATATTCTCTCACAAACTCGCACACTTCATATTTTTCTAAGAGTGCTAGTTTAATAACATTATTGTCCACAAAATACAGAACTACTTATAACTGGCATGCCTAAGCTCAGAGATATATCTAACGATCTGAATAATTATACCATTCTAATGGTCTCTAATCTCTAGTTTCTGACTATCGCAAGCCTCAAGCATCTGTAATTTTCTTCTACCCCCAGGAATTTCTTCGCAGACTTAAAAACTTCGCGTTCTAAAGAGATTCCATGGGTTTTCTCGAGTAAAAAAACAGCGATTTTTCAACATTTTTTTTTTCTCATATAAAAAATTAAATATTTTTTTTAGAATTTTAAATATTTTGTATAGAATTTTACAAAGTATGAACAAAAAAGTTCTGAAAGTTTTGGAAAAAATATTTTACACTCAGCCATTCGGAGGCGATCTAAAGTAAAAAAAATACGTTTTTTACTTAAGGCCTTAACTTAGAACGGAGACGAAGGAAAAAAACTGCAAATTGGATTTTTGGCAGACATTTTTACTAAAAAATTAAAATATCAATGAAAATCTCTCGACATTTTTTTTTAAATCATTCGTCCAAGTCTTTAAGAATTGTATCTCAAAGACCTGTCTAAATTTTCATGAAGATTGGTTGAGTAGTTCTCGAGACATCTTTCCAACCGACTACAAAAACACAGTTTCTAAAAAAACGCGTTTAAAGACGGCGCACTTAGCCTAGCTAACCTCGAGGGCACAAGTTCTCAAGCCTGTATTTCCGAAACTATTACTCGAAACAACTTAAAAATTTAGAGGAATGTTCTAAAGGTGTTGTAGAATATAATAAGTCAATAAAAAAATTGTTTTTTTTGAAACTCGTAACCCCATGTAACCCCTTAAAAAACTTCCCATTGTTAATACCACCAATTAAGGTTGACTGGGAAATTCCCATTCACTTTTTAGCTTTACTACCTTGACTTTTACCAAAACCAGGTTTACGAGTATACACACGAGTCCTCCGGTGAGACATTTCTTAACGCTTAAAGTATTAACTGAAATATGTGGATTAGATTTATAAGAGATATTGGGAGCTCTAGTATTAGATTCTAAATCATTTTCCCACATTTTTTTAATGATTTCGTTGGATTTAAATCCCAAACCCTTATTTTATCTATAAAATAGTCTACTCTAAAGATTTTTTCATAAAACTCTGTTAAAATTTCTTAAATGACCAGTGTAGAAGAGGTAAACAGGCTTCGGTTAGATTACAAGAGGTTCAAATGTAGGGTCCCTCCCATGTTCAATAGGAATGTTGATTAATTCGATACCGATTGGCGGCCGACGTAGCTGAGACTAGGTCTGTCAGGGAAACAAACGGAAAACTCGCAGCAAATATAGATCAAAATATCCGCTCAGCATCAAAAAAATATTTTCTAAATTTCGAGAACTTAAGATGTCAATTCTTTCTCAAATGTTTATAACTAAATTGCTTACAGTATAAGCCCTAAGTTTCTAAGTTTAAAACTACAAATTTAAAAATCAAACAAAAAAGTTTTGGAAATAAAAATGCATATTTCCACAGTACGTACTTAGAAAGAGTAGCAATTACCAACAAAAACAATTACCAAAAAAATACTACGAACATTACTTGAATACATATCGTTCGTAATGGAATGCTGGCACCATTACCCAACCCACAAAAAAGAAGAACAATTAGCATTTAGCTGTTAATGACAATCATATGCTTTAACTACCATTTTTCTTTGTGGTCAATTTGATTGCAACACACTATTTTTTCTCAACTTTGTAGTAATCACCGGTTCAACGGATGGCATTGGACGGGAATATGCTAAGGAATTAGCCAAACAAGGCATAAATGTGGTGCTCATCTCACGCACCAAGGAGAAGCTCATAGCGGTGGCAGAGGAGATCGGTAAGCACTGAAATTAATTGCCAATATAGTAGAATTTTTACACATTTGAAAAAATTAAATACATGGTGCTAATGAGGATTACTCGAAAGAACAATGCAAGTAATTTATAAGAAAATCAGCGAACGAAAACTTAGACTAAAAAATTTATAATTTTTTAAATATTTTTTTACAGAAAATGAGTACAAAGTTAAGACGAAATGGATCGTAGCAGACTTCGCCAAGGGTCGTGAGGTGTATACACACATTGAACGAGAGCTGAGTGGCATACCAGTAGGCATATTGGGTAAGTGCTGAAAAATATTCCAAAATCTACCCTACAAAACAAACAATTACTTCCTGTTACCATTATAATTTTTATACAAAAATTTTACACTGCTGGAACATCCCCACATCTACCTTACAGTTAACAATGTTGGCAAAATGTACGACTCCCCGGGACGAACTCTCCCACATACCAGAAGATACTATTTGGGATATGATCAATATAAATGTCGCCGCTGTAACCATAATGTCACGTATGCTCATACCAGAGCTGAAGAAGCAGAAACGTGGTGCCATCGTCAATATATCGTCTGGCAGTGAATTACAACCTATACCCTATATGGCAGTGTATGCCGCTACCAAGCGCTATGTGCGATGTTTCTCGCAGGCGATCGAGCGTGAATTGGCCGAACATAATATAACAGTACAGTGTGTTACACCGCTCTTTTTGGTAACAAAAATGAATCAATATTCCGATACCGTAATGAAGGGCGGCTTTCTAATACCGGATGTGAAGAGCTTCACACGCTCAGCCGTTTTTACTTTGGGCAAATCGGGGGAGACGACGGGCTATTGGACACATGGCTTGCAGGTGAGTGATTTTTGAAGCGATTTTTTTATTATAAACAAAACACACTTAAATTACAAAAAGTTTAGAAAAATTTTTAAGAAAAATTTTTACCAACAAAAACAATCTAAACATATATACTTTTAAGAATACATTTAACATTTCTATCCAATGTGCGCTTTCTAATTTGCGAAAATTATTATGCTTCAGTATTTTTTCATGAAACTGAGCCCAGAGTGGCTGCGCATACGTATTGCCCATGTGATGACACGACAATTGCGTCTAGAGTACCTGACGACCCATGGAAAAAAGGTCTGAAAGACTGAAACAGGATGTATAAATCTCTTTAATTTTCGATATTTTCATTATCATTCACTTACTCATGTATTGTATATACATCCACATATTTCGATAAGCATTCATCCTTCATCTACATATGTACAGATTACCTAAAATATTCACTTAACTATTTATGGTTTTTTGGAGGTTAATAATAAATTCTTAAGTTAAAAATTTTAAATTTTATGAAGCTTCTGAAATAATATCAATAATAAAAAAATATAATTCTGAAATAATAAAGTAAGTGTTAAAATTCATTTGTATTAAGCAGTGTTACAAAAATTTTATGAAAACTAACCTTAAAGGAATGGAGTTGCTACAGCAGTGTTCAAAGAACCGGAAATTGCACTAGTTGCATAAGTTTTCTAAATAAAGGAAAATTGTATAACGATAGTGCTCTAGGGACTCGCTTTGATATAAAAATTGCGTTATGATAACACAAATGGAAGCAGGTTGTGTATAAATGATGAAGTAGGACTTTAGAAACTTTAATACAATTCATAAAGCCTGACCCAAAAAAAGTCGTGAAGACATCTTTATTATAACTTTTACCACGAGGAAACCCACCATTACTAGAATTATCTACAACACACGCGAGAACTTATTAGCTGAGTTGGTAAGGTTAGGCTTGCACCTACCTCTACTTTGTCAGAACAGTTTCTCGCTCGTCCAGCGATGATGCAAAGCGTTCCATGTTTGGAAAGGAAGATATGAGAGGTTTAAGGTAGAGCTCTTGGTATTCGACTAATCGACTAACCGGATTAAACGGATAGTGATAATTTTAAGAGCCCTAGTTTGTATCATATTTTGTTAGAAAATTTCAAAGGCCAACCTAATACATATGTGAACTTGTGTTGCTATTGCAAAAAATTATATCCCCGAATAACAGACAGAGAGCATCATGCCCCTGATATGGCATGAAGTTGGCATTATCATTAAAAAGAGGTAAAAAGCGGCGTATGACTCCTTGGAGGCAAGTAAGGTTATTATAACTCAATAAGTCAACAGAAGGAAAAACCAAGTAAAAGAGCAAGATAATCCGTTATCTGAGTTATCTGGTAATCAGAGTGTGAGTATGTCCACAATGTTTCCAGCTTCTGAGAAAAGAATGTTGGGATGCTAGTGCATCGCTAAACATATTTAAGTCGGAAAAAAACTTCAGGATTTTCACCAATGGTCGATAGTATATAGTATATTGTTCAAAAGCTCGCTGCGTTGTGCATAACGGGAGCTTTAAGAGCAACTCCAACGGCAGCTCTTAAACTGATACTAAACCAGCCACCTATTGCTGAAAACTGCGCAACAAAATCGGCGGGACTACTACTGGCTGCAGGGAAATTTACATATAAAACCTTCGGGCATAGCTGGTTGGGTAAGCACCGACTACATAACCCCACTTCTCAACTGGAAAAGAAAATTCAAACTATGGGATAGCCAAGCAGAAATCAAGGTAATAACCTCTTACCGCATATCGGCCAGAAGTGTTTTTGAAAACAAGGTAGCAATAGAAAGTGTTGAAAGGAGTAAGCAACTTCACTTCTACGGAGTGCCAGGCCACAAAGGCATCGAGAGCAGCGAAATAGTGCACGAGATTACCAAGAAGAGTGTGCGGAAAGGTGATAAACATTGGGAAACCCATGCATTATCTATACGACGAAACATGGTAAAGAAAATCAAAATACGATGAAAAGAGCTACCTGGGTGCAGGACTGCATATATTCCTCTTGGTACTCGATAGAAGAGACTGTAAGAAAATGATCGGGTGGCGGCACATGCCCGTAGAATGAGGCTAGCAGATCGAGTAGACTGCTGGAAATATTATATATTAATATATATTTTGAGCAGGGTACCAGGGAAACAGTGGAGCATCTCATGTTCCCTTGACCTGCTGTAAGCACCTGGGGTCCCTCGGGAGATATCGATAGGGAGCCACAAAGTGTGTTACAATTCGTGTCAGGCGCAGGCATCCTAAAGGATGACTATTTCTCTTGGACCTAGGAACTTAATTGTCGAAAAAGGACGACATTTTGTAATAGATTACTAGAAGACCCATAGGGCGCCATACAGCTGAACATAATATGAGATTGCGAAATTTGTATGATCCCAGGTTAGTTGAAAAATTATCAGATATTTGATATGGTTGATGTAAGTTTAAAAAAGTATGTTTTGTATTTTCATAACAAATAAAAAAATTTTACCTTTTTTTGCTGCACACTTTTATATATATTTTTTGAAATAAAATAACTTTTTCTAATAATGTCCACACACATCAGAGTGGGTAGATTTTTTTTAGTCGAAGTTTAAAAAATCTAAATAATCGGTTATGAAGGAAACATGTAATATAGTTGTCCGATCTGACAAATTCCGACAAGTTATGACCACATATCTCAAAAACTGATCAATAAATTTGTATGACCGCTAAAAACTTCGGTTTAAAAATCGCTGGCTTTGGTTTTAGAACCATAGTCTCTTAGGAAAAGTTGTTCCGAATGATCAGTAGAACGTTTACCGCATACCTGATATTTCCATTTTTCGGATATCTCAAAAACTGACAAATAAATGATCCCTGATAAGTATGATCCCTAAAACACTTATACTTAAAAATCGTTTGCTCGAAACCAGTTTCTGAACCTTTATATCTTAGGAAACGTTTGCTCAGAATGATCCCTAGAACATTGCGCGCATACGCAATTTTTAAATTTTTTGTTTTTGCGAGCAGAAAATAAATCCGCTCTAATACTCACATCGAAATAAAAATTTCCGCAGCACCGAAATCACCAAAAAACTTCCTGCTTATGCAAGTTCTAGCCGATACAATTTGAAGCACAAACTGGCAGACTTTAATTACATACCAAGCAATTTGTTTGTGCAACAAGCCATAGCCAGCATTTAGTAAAGACATGATTTTTGCTTACTGCTGTTGCATTGCCACACGCCCAGACCGCTGAAAACATGCAGAGTCCAAAAATTACATAATACAAAGAATTTCGTTTTTTTTTCTCGTTATTTATGTAAGCGATTTTTTGCTTTTATTTCGGCATTACCGGACAGCGGAAAAGACAACAAACCGGTTGACAGCGGAATTGGCCAAGTGACCGACGCATTGCAGAATCGCTGGCGAATGTGCAAACTGCATTTGTGTGCGCAGTAAAATGCAATACTCGCCCGCTAATTATGTAAGTTGTAAACTTGTACATTTTATATGTATATATGTTTGTGTGGGCATTTTTACATTGAATTATATTCACAAGTTGCGCGCGCACTTTTGGCGAGACCTCCATCGGTTATCGGTTGACTAAACCGCAGCGTTTACGATTCGGCAATGTTTTGTTTCACTGCCGGTCTCGCATTGACGGCAAACACTGTTACAATGCCCGTTGGAAATTGCGTAATCTTCAGCGCTGATTTTATGCTCATACACACACACGCACACTGGGTTACAATGCCATCTGCGCTGCGTTGTAAGTAAATAAATGTTTCGTTTTTGCTGCTTTTGAGGTTCCTACATCAAAGCGTGGAAATCGTTAATGGGGTTAGTTGCAATCTTTGTGGATCTGTTGCGAATTTATAAATCATAAATTCATACGTCATTGGGGTCGGCATGTTCGTGGCGTTGCAAGCACGTGCATGTACTTATGTATGTATGAACATGTAGTATGTGTGTAAGTACTCAGGTATCTGCATAGCAAAGAGCCTTAAATGTATGGCTAGTTGTAAAGTGCAAATAAAATGTTTTTCTTTAATTATCTATTTTATGGCAACCTTCAAGTTATTTTATTTCAAATAATTTTAATTTTTCTACTTTAGCAATTTTAACTAAAATGTATATACAAATGTATGTACATATGTATACATTTTAACATCATTTATATTACATTAAGGTGTGAGTCGTAAATCGAAGTAGCATCTGCATTTCTCCTAGGTTTATAAATGTTCTTCTTTATTGGCATAGACGCCGCTTATTTATAGCCAAGTTTACAACACCACGCTAGTCGTTTTTCCTTTTCGCTATTTGACGTCGATTGGAGATTCCAAGCGAAGCCAGGTCCTTCTCCACCTGGTCTTTTCAACGGAATGGAGATCATCCTCTTCCTCTGCTTCCGCCGACGGTTACTGTGCCGATTACACTCAGAGCTGGAATGTTTTCATCCATTCGGACCACATGACCAAGCCAGTAGCCACTGTCTCTTAATTCGCTGAACCATGTCACTGTCGTCGTATACCTCGTACAGCCCATCATTCCATCGACTGTGGTATTCTCCGTTGCCAATGCGCAAAGGACCATAAATCTTTCGCAAAACCCATCTCTCGAAAACTCGTAAGGCCGACTCATTAGATGTTGTCATCGTCCATGCCTCTGTACCATATAGCAGGACGGAAACGATGAGAGGCTTATAGAGTACGGTGTTTGTTCGTCGAGAGACGACTTTACTTCTCAAGTCCGAAGTAGCACCTTTTGGCAAGTGTTATACTCTGTTGGATTTCAAGGCTTACATTGTTGTTGGCGTTAATTCTGGTTCCAAGATAGACGAAATTATCTCGCACTTTGAAGTTATGACTGACAGCAGTGACGTGGGAGCGAAGTGGCGATTGCGATGACAGAAGAATAGAAGAAGAATGAAGACAGAAGATATTTCAACTTTCTATCGTTCACTACCAGGCTTTTTTGCGTTATCCAGTCTTGACAAATGATATCAATATCATCGGCGTTCGCCAGCAGTTGAGCACTTTTATAGAAGATTGTACTTAATCGAGAAGCTCTACCGTTAAGTTGAAGAAGTCGTACTATAGGGAGTCGCCTTGTCTGAAACCACGTTTGACGGAGCTTCTAGTATTGCTCAACGTCAGTTTATACAGCTGTATTAGTTTTGCAGGGATACCAAATTCTGACGAAAAGGCAATCAGCCTTGAAATCGACGAAGAGGTGGGGTGTGTCGATCCTCTTTTCACTGCTCCATATCAGTTCTTCGCTGCAGTTTTTTAAAAGCTCGGATAGCAATCCATTGGACCCCGCCGCTTTGTTGTTCTTCAGACGGGTAATTGCTATTCGAACTATTTCATGGTCGGGCAATGGAATGTCCACTCCACCATCATCAATTAGGGAATCGGGTTCACCATCTCCTGGTGTTACGTTTTTTTTTCATTTGATCCTGTAAAAGTTCTATTGATATTATGCATTTTTTCCTTAAGAAATCTTATGAAACCCTCTACGATGGATTTTATATCGGTGAATCATCTTGTCCGCCACAAATTTTATAAACTAATTGATTTTCGATTCCACATAATTCCCGTGAGTGACTAAACCAGCAAGAGAGAAGGTATTTCAGTCGTAATCTCGCACAAGGTGTATGTAAAGGGGGTATGTCAAGGGTAATGCTGAGATGATTTATTATCATCTTTTGACAGTTTACCAGCGCTCATTGAGCTCACAACAGAACCAGCCGTCCAATGATAACTCATAAAAGAAAGGGATTCTCATTAGACGGCATTGCCATAATAATTAAACGATAGTTTCATTAGATAGATAATTTTCTTGTTTCTAGCGAGCGAGGTTTCAGCAGCTAGCCTGAAACGTCAATTGATGAAGAGTTCAAACCAAAAGACTTGCCCACCAGAACTACGAACTACCGAAAAAGTAACTTCAAAGTTCCCAAAACTTGTGTCATAAAAGTATGCAGCTTCAATGAGTCTTTTAGCAACCTTGCTAACAGTGAGTACTTAAGTATATACGATGTATGTTAGGAACAGTGTATAATAAAACGTGCATTCAAGGAAACACCCAACTTACACTGTACTTACATTTTTATCTTTTTTCAACATTTTTTCCTTCGTACACATATGCTTACAAATGCTTGTATGGAATACTCGTATACATATTTACACACACACCTATTTTTGCTTCAATGTTGTCAAGCTTAATTAAGCACTGAAGTTCAACTTCTGTTACGGTTTAAGAGATTTAATGTCAAGTGTTTCATTCTTCCTCACTCATGCCTTGCTGCCTTTAAATGACGTAAGTATTTTCTCGCTTGGATGAATATCAACTGTTTAATCAAATGTGGCCTTCTCTTAAGATAATTGTGCATGATGATATGTGTTGTGGCTAAAATGCGTATGGTGATGATATATTTGTGTGAGTATGTATGTATCAATGCTGCACGTATCAGCTCGTTTTGCATGCGGTTTTCATGGACTGTCGGAGCTAATGGCTGCGAATTTTTGGCGATCTTGCAGAAATATATACATATGTACATGCATATGAGTATAAATTAATTTCACTAATTTAAAAAATTAATACTAATTAATTAACTATGATTGTATTAAAAATAATTTGTAAATTTCTATTTCGAATATACGTATTAACTGTTTATTTCTAAAAAATATTAAGTATTATACCCTGAACAGGGTATGTTAAGTTTCACTCGGAATTTTTACGAAGGAAATAGCGGAGACCTGGCGTTAAATAAGCAGCTTGACGAGCGGAACCATGTTCCTCTTTCCGCCAGCCGATCATTTGTCGTAGTCGCTTGACCAATCTGGTTGAAGTTATTGTATGGAAATTTTTTTTTAATTTTGAAACATATGGCATCATTATAATTTTCATTCTTTTGACATACATAAGTATTAAACCTAAACCTCTCATGAACCATAAGATGTAGAAGAAGTTTTAATGGATGTTTCATGTAGAGCTACTTTTTTCAATAGCTTTTTTTTACAGATCACGTGTGAGTCGTGTCAAGCCGCCATCTTTTTTTTGTTCCGAATTATTTGACGTTTAAGGAAAGACTTACGCCTGAACAACGTCCACACATCGTTCAACTTTATAACAAAAATTCACGATCCGTAAAGAAAAAAATAAAACTTGTGCCTGAACTGAACCCGCTCGACCTAACCAAGCAACACCACTTCGCTCTATGGGCTCTTGAAAACTTCCAAGAAGATCCGACGTTTTCGAGCCAAATTTGGTTCAGCGATGGGGCCTATTTCTGGCATGTGGCATTTCTGGGTATGAAAAAAAGCAAGATTGCTGGATTTGGGACAAAGAGCGATATGAAGAGAGTCAAGAGCTGCCATTTCATACAGAAGAAATAACGGTTTAGTGTGGTTTGTGGGCCGGTGGAATCATCGGCCCATATTTCCTTAAAAACTATTTGATGCCCGAAATTGAAGCTCGTGATCTCAGCAACCATTGGTTTCAACAAGACGGCGCCACTTCCCACACATCGCAATAATCAATGGATTTATTGAGAGAACATATCGGTGGTCCTATAATTTCCCTTTTTGCGCCGGTTGATTGGCCACAAAGATCGTGTGATATCACACCCTTAGACTTTTTACTGTGAAAATATGTAAAGTCTGAAGTCTATGCAGACAATCTCAGTTCTCTCAACTCTTATAGCAAAGCATCATGCGTGTCATTTGCTAGTTACCAATCGAAATGCTCGAACGAGTCACCGAAAATTGAAGCCAAAGGATGGACCATCTGAGACGTAGCCAGGGCCAACATTTGAAAGAGATAATCTACAAAAAATAATTGTCAAAGACTGTTCTTTTGATTGATAAAAAACATTTTCTATTAAATTCGAATTTTCTATGTTTTTTCTTTAAGAAAGTTAGGAACCTCGAAATGGATCACCCTTTAATAGACGTGTTTTATTTCTTTTTTTTACTACAGTAGTTTTTTGGGCTTCGGAATAAGTTTTCTTCTTAATAATAACTCTTTCCGCACATAATAAAAAATAAATAAAATTCAGGGTTAGGAGAGACGTTGCTCAAGCAGTTGCCAGAGTTACGATGCTGGGGTTTGTTATCATACGACAGCTATGGCTTTTTAATAAGTAATTTATTAAAAAAAAATTTAATAAAATAAAACAAACATATGCATTTTTTGTGATGTTTTTCTGTAGTTTATTTTTTATGTTTTTACATTAAGATCTTATAATTCTTTAACGTTCCATAAATACCCATTTTTTATTTTCGTTCCTGCCAGCTGCTGTTTGATAAATATTTCATAATATTATAAATTCGCTACAACTATGGCTTATATCAAATACCCTTATACAACTAAGAAGAAAAATATGTGCTAAACATTTTTGGTTTTAGGATTTTTTTTTTACACATTTTTCCATTATTTTTAAATAAACGCAATTTTCTTTGAGTCAATGAGATGGACGTTTGCTGGACAAATAGTTTATTTTTCTGATGATTGAACTGATGGATCGCTGGCAGCTGATAGTTGCTCTTATTTACGGAGCACAAACTGCGAGCCCTTCAAGAAATCCCAGCGCGCTCTGAATGTGTTGATACGCTGTAAAAATATATTTAATATTTAGAAAAATGCTTGACAAGTTGTTTAACGCAAACTATAAACAATTGCAGAAAATACACAATATAAATAATAAAATTGATTAGTTGCGAAAGTATAAAGACATACAATTAATGGCATGGCCAATAATAACAATTGAAATATGCATTTTGTTGCATTTACACAATTCTAAAAATGTATATAAATGCATATATGCATCTGTGCTAGTTTGTATAAAGTGGCTTCACACTTGTGTGTAATTTCGCAAATAATTTTTACAAAAATATTTCAAAATTTCTTAATGAACTATTTGCGTACGGAAACTCACCGAAAATCCTTTGGCTTGGTAGCGACACAGCAGGCCGCTGCTTCGTTTGTATGCGTCGAGCGTTGACGTCATCTAGAAACGAATAATTCAAAATTATTATATTTGTTTTGTAATTGCAGCAATGTGTTTTGCAATAATAAATACAACAAATGTAATATAAAATATAATAAGAAAAAAATAAAATAAAATTTGAAAAACGAAAAATTTTTGAAAAAATCGCTTCGAGGAATTAGAAAATTCCAAGCTGCTTGTAAATATATTTTTGCATTTTGATGATTATTATTACTATTAATTTTACAGCTCTAATGTTTACATATGGTATATACCATATACCTTCCATATGTATCAACACTCAGTTACAAAACCCGCTGGAAATCTTTCTCGCTCTTGACAGCGCGCCAAATAATGTTTTGCTGCGCTTTGTTAATTTAAAAACTAATTTCTAATTTTGTTTCAATTAAACTTTTTTTATTATATCGCTGGCGCTTCAAATTGTATTTTGTAGGAATTAATGACCTAAATAAAGCTATTGCCAAAATCCATTAGGCCACTTGTAATGGAAAACATATGGAATTCATTCGAAATGTAAACACTTGTAGGTTTGTTCAGACACAAAAATATGTTTGCTCGTATGTATGTATGTACATATATACTATACATACAAGTATTAGGAGCTTTTGTAGTCGAGTGCATGGCATATCGGTTTTTAATGAGATTCAATGCATTAAAAATCAAAAATTATATATTTTGATTTGGATAAAATAAATTCAAGTGAATTATAAAATATTTGTTGCTTTACTATATTACTCAAAATTTCTTCTTCTCTACGCAAAAGCACTAAGCCCAAATTTTATAGTCAAAAACTTTAATACATATGCTACATACTGAATTTTCAAGTTGATCCGGGTAATAGTTTCGGAGATACAGCCTTCAGAACTTGTATCTTCGAGGCTATTTATGCTAAGTATGCCGTCTTTAAACGCGTTTTTCTCGAAAATGTGTGTTTTGAAGTCAGTTGTGGCAAGATTTCTTGAGAACTACTCAATCGATCTTCAGGAAATTTTACACAGGTCTTTGAGATACAATTTTTAAAGACTTGGACCAAGGGTTTTTTCGATTAAAAATATTTGAAAAAACAAAATGTCGCGAAATTTTATTTTTTTATGTAAAAATTTCTGTCAAAATTCCAATTTTCATTTTTTTCATTCGTTCAAGTTCTTAGCTAAGGTTACATATAACCTTACACTATAGATAATATGAAGCCTCAACTGTGTATCTATAATTATAAACCATCTCAAAAGAATTTTAATATAAGGTTGTTGAGAGCTCGACCCGCATAACTCGTTAAATGATAGCATAAATTTGTCAAGATAGTTTGTTAAATGTGTCAAATATCACGCCTGCTAACACACCATTCCACAAACTACAACACTGACACCCCAAACACACCACACTTGAGAACACCAACATCGACGGAAAATCTTCTTGTCACATTGGATTCCGCACATGACTGCATGAGACGAGGGAGTATTTAATAATTCTCATCTTTAAACACTCGCACTTTGACTACTTGAAACCAAAAGTAGTCAAAGAAAAAAGTAAAGTTAAAGCTAAAGGAAGTTAATTGCTGTAGTCAGAATTTCATTAATATGCAGTTAATTATATATATTTGACATAGTAATTACAGAAATATATTTAGTTTAGCGCAATAAACTAATTTAATTGGTTTATTGAAAAGGGAGGCGCATGAACGTCAGAACGCATACAGCCAAATTTATGCCATTATTAGACCCATTATACTTGCGGATGGTAAACAAACTAAGCCTGATCAAGCTTTTCAGTGAATTTGTTAAAAAAACCTGATTATTTTCCACCCCATCTGACTAATGACTCTTAATTTGGAACATTGAGAGCAGTGAAATCGGAATATATGAAGGCTAAGCTTTCGCAAAGATAATATTCCCGCTTCTTATCATCGTCCGAGCATGCTTTGCATTTCATCGAATTAAATTTTCCCTTTTTCTGAAAATGGAATCTTAACGATGTTTAGTGATTTTAAGAGCCACTTTGTCCGTCAACGTTTTAATAGGAGTGGTTTACAAAATATATGACACATATAAAATTTGACAGTTAATTGTTTGCAAATTTATTGCAGTCATTTTCTTCACACTTCACTCAGTAAGCATAACAGAATTTATAACAAACTACAGCTTTTATAAGTCCATAGACCTGCTCTGTTGTAATATTGGGCAGTCGAAAAAGTAATTTCGTATTTTCTCTGCAGTCGCATATCTCCAGTGCTACAAATTATATTGTGTCATACCAGATAGTGTTGGAAAGGTGAGATTTTAGACTTCTTTTATATTTCGGTATTTCGTGACATAGTATGTCGTTGAAAATTCTGAGATACAAAAGGCGCAACTTGCTTGCTCATGTCTCTGCTGTAAGTTTTCTATATTTCCTGACAGCTAAAGTTAGTTGCAAATTCCGGGAAAGTAAGAACAGCGCTTAGCTTACCGACTTCACTTAAGCCGTTATTTGCAAAAGACATTTAATTAGCTCTTGTCTCTACAATCTTGTCTTTACAAAGAAATTCTTGAGATTTTCAAATTTAACAGCTGTTTTTGCAGCTCAATTTTCATTAGGAACAACAAAGCTTTGAAATTTTTACCATTCGGTGTCGGCGGCTTAACCTGTCACCATTTGGCGTCTGCTGGATTTGTATAATTTTCAACTTTTATTTCAAAAAGCGAACAAAAATTACATTCAGAAGTGTGGAGAACATTTTTAAAAATATTACGCTGCCAAATTCTAAGTTTCTGTATTTTTAGCACACAAATTAAATATATAAAGACAAAAAAAAATATTTTCTTTTAATCTATGCCACGAAATACTTTGTTTTTCTGCTAAAATTTACGACTTCTCCGCAACATTTTAGTGTCGGTTTTTTAAATATAAAGAAACGCTAAAAATACGAACAAAGTGACATATGGGATATTATAGCAAACATGCCAACAATAAAAAACACTGGCAAAACGCCGACTAAAATTAACGAAAGTGAATAAATTAAAAGTAAAAAAATTTAAAGAAAAACAAACTTTGTATATGAATTTGTATGTTTTTCTTCAAAAAAAAAAAATTAAATAAAAATAAAGTTAAATAAATAAAATACGCGAAATGCCATATTCTTCAAGCGCAACAAACATTCTACGAGGAAAATTTCCAACGAAAACGTGAAAAGCCGACAATGGACCAATCCAAGCGGAGCAAGACATTTTACTACGTGACTAAAAAATATGATTTATATGTATATACACACATATACAAATAAATATTGGCAATAAATAACGAAAAGTAAAATATATTTATATTTTAAAAGTAAAATGTATTTATGTATATATTTTTATATACATATGTATATCCATATATCAGCTGCTATTGCACACGTATCACTCAAAAAGTTGACAAATTTCGTATTGAAAACGTTTCGAAATACTGTTGAAAGCATTTTGGCAGCCGGACGGAACCAATGCTGCGCTGCAATAGTGTGTTCCGAATCGCCGCACGCTTGCACGGTTCCAAATTATGCAAATACATACATACTCATACACAGTGTTTGCATGGATATTTCGAAAGTAAAAAACGCCTCATTAAATTTGATGATTTTTTGAAGCGACTGAAAAACAAATATACTCGAAATCATAAAATGAGTGCATAAAAAATCTAAAATTGTTTTTTTTTTTTGAAAAATCAATAATAAAATTTCGAAAACTTGGCAAACTTCCTGCGTATATTTGAATTATTAGTAAAAAAGGTCTCAATTTCGTTTTGATTTCGAGTACATATCGAAATGATATAATTTCGCTATTTTTAGCAAAATAATCACAAACAACTTTGTGAATTTGCTTACAGCTGCTAACACTCACGAGATGAAGTCGCTTACTGGCGCAAACGAAATGTCTTTAATCATACCCAACGCATGTCGGTTTCGGAAGCTTGGCAAGGCCTACTGAGTAGGTGCCAAGTGGCTGGTTGAAGGGAAACCACAGTTGTGAACATCCACAGCTTCAAATGGGAATCTTTTTTCTCATATTTATAATATGGAGTACTTAGCTAAGAATATAGACCCTCAAAAACTCTATATACTTTGTTTTAGTGTTCATAACAGTGGTATCGGCTGTCCTGTAAACTTGTTTTCGTATCAAGGATGACTTTGTTGAAGACTACATATATACTTGAATATGAATACTTCATATTCGAATATAAAAATACAATATTCAAAAACCGGATTATAAGCGGATCTTCGTAAGTCCATCGAATAATCCTATATTAACAGTTTATTCATAAGATCAGCATTTAAATTCGATTATTCGAGTATGTGATTTCTTTCATCCCGACTTCTGAGAAATGTTCTCAACTTATCTTAAGATTTATCTTCCTTTGTCACAATCTCTGATCTTATTTGGTGGCCGATGATAAAAAATGGTTTCAAAATACCAAGTATCGTAAATGGAATAAGACTTTGTAAAGGACCAAATGGGAAGTTTGCCATTTCACAAGATTTCTTCTTATGGATCATTGTTGTATGGCTCCAAACTTCGAAACTGGAGTATTAAAGTTGTTTAAAAAAAATTGTCATGCTAAAAACTTCGAAACTGGAGTAGGAAAGTTGTTAAAAAACATTGATATCGTGAGCAAAGAAAGGTACATATTTGGACTTTTAGCTTTGATTTTAATCTGTAATTATGTTATTCCTTCGAAGCGGTATCGATTCTCAAGGGAGGTCGTCAAAGTGGATGTAGTCTTGCGAATTTGGGGTATGCTTACGATTCGCTCGAGATCTAACCTCAAAAAAAAAATAATAATAATGTTGGAATAAATTAAAAGTATTTGAAACCTTTCCAAACCTTCCATGTTGATTTGCAAAAAGTTATGTAATACTTTTGATAACTATTGGAACCAGACGTAAAATATAGATGGAGTTTTGATAAGATGAGGCAAAATTTTTTTTAAGAATTTAATAAGTTAGTACTAATAATAAAATAAAAATTAAAAAAAAATAACTTAATTTTTAAATATTTTGTTTTTAATTATATAATTTTTTAAGAATTCAATAAATTAAAATGGTAATAAAATAAAAATAAAAAAAAATTCAAATTAAAATTTAAAAATTAAATAGATTATGATAAAAAAAAATGTATTTAAAATTAAACTTTTTAAAATTTAAGGTTTTTTTATTATATTCTTTTTTTAGAACTTAATAACTTAAAGTAGTAAAAAAAAAAATAAAATATAAAAAAACAACTTTATTATTATTTATTTATAAAATAAGTAAATTCGACTCACCTCATTTTCCGACTAAAACGAACGCCATTTCATTGTTGACATTTGTCCTTATTTTACGAATTTTAATGTTATTTGGAAATGCTTTTACGCGTATTAATTCTATTATGTAAGATGGTGTTCTTGTTGTTGCCAGATTACACGATGATACCGTTAATTAATTACTCCAAACTATTTTCCATGAATTTGATGGTGTTAAATAAAAAAAAACTAACGAAAATGTCGTACCCAACATGCACAGGATATGTATGCATGTATGTGTGAATGTGTGTTTTAAGTGCGGGTGTCGACAAAAATATTAATTATATGAAAATCATGTCTAGATGCTGCTATTATTGTTGTTGTTAATAATAACGCGTTGGTGTTTTAGAAAACGGCTTCATAGAAAGCCCACAGCAGGCCCAACAGGAAGACCAGGATGAGGAAAGTGGTGAATAGACTCTTGGCTTCATTCATGTTGTTGCTGTTGTGGTGTTGGTTTTTGTTGTTGATTGATTTTTAAAGCTATACGATATGTGTGCGAAAAATAAGTATAAAAAAATTATGAAATTTGTGGGTCAAAAGCTGAGTTTTTGGATTGAAATTTAAGTTTTTTTGCTTAGGCTTAAAAACTGCTTAACACTAGATACGTTTTTTTGAAAAAAAAGAAGATTTACAAAAAATAGCACTACTTTTTATTTTTTTTTTTAATTTTTATATCCTTAAAAATGAGACGTATGTTTGTGTGTATGTATGTGTGTGTATATTAATTTTTTATATAATTTTTTTTGGGGTATTTAGCAATCACGCACCGCTAACGGTAAATAGCTTAATTGATCGGAGCACACCGTTCGTACCGAATGCCTCTGAAAAACTGGCAATCGCATCTGCAAGAATTCTCCACAATGACCGGCGCCGCTTAGCAGCACGCCGCACGGAATCGTAACGGTATTGAATCGAAAGTGTGCCGGCGGCAGCAAAAGGAATTACATATGCACACAGCGCACACATATATATGTATGTATGTACACTTGTACATTTGCCATAAACATAGAAATATTAAACATATGAATTCATGTTCGTATGTAAAAGCCTTCGAACTGGCGAACTGTGTGGATTTGGCCGAAAATATTTAAATATCTATCTAAATGTATGAATGTATATCCAACCCATACAAACACACACACACACTCTGGCCACAATCATGGGATCATAGGCGAGCATTCGTTGCTTTCCAACAAATCCGCTGCTTTCGTCGCGGCCAAGTGCGTGTGTACGCCAAATACCGTTAGCTGCGGATGTGTAATGACCGAGCAGGCGTTTGCCGATTATTGACATGGAATTGTGGCGGATCGGTTTTGATTTTGTGTGGGCGCAAAAGATCTTCATACAAGTTGTTGCAAATAAAATTTTTACAATTTCAAAAGGAAAATGCCAATTTCATTTCATCCACTGGCAGTGAAGCTATGAAAAAAAAAGAAAATAAACAAAGAAATTGTAGGCTTTAGCAAAATTGCAAATAGACGAGCGAAATTTTTGTACAACGCAAGCTTACGAGGGTTGCTGTAAGGCATTTTTGGGATTTTAGGATCAAAACCAATTTATTAGTTTGACTGTAGGCTTTTAAGGCGGAGTTTTAGTCTAGAAATAAAAAAAAATTATCCGTTTTTTATTTTAAAAATTTAACTATTCGAGAATATGTCCATGAGAAGAATTTTCAAAATTCGAATTATTTTCGAAGATATACATAAGTAGGTCTTTTGCTGGCCCAAAAACTTTAAATGCATTTTTCTCAAAACTGTCCTTATGAAAATGACACCCACGATTTTTCATGTTCTAATGGAGTGATAGTCCAGTAATAGACAAGTCTATAAAAAAAAACCTCTTTAATTCTCGAATTAAAAATAATAGTAAAAACTTAAATTTGGGGATAGGGCTAGTACTGTTTTATAAATAATTAGAGAGTATTCTTTTGATAATAGACATTTCTATAAAGATTTAGAGATTTCCAAATTTAGACTTTTACTATTTTTTTTTTTTAAATCGACACTATCACAACTAGTAGTATAAAAGTGGTTTTTTTCTTCAGGCAGTCTCCATTTCGTGAAAAAAATTTAACTTTCGTGGTTGCAGACATTGCGACATTATTCTAGATTAATAATTTGTTTTATTTCTTTTTGGTTTCAAATTGCTAGGATTGTTAAGGGGTTTACGAGCTTCTAAAAATCGGATATTATCCTAAATTTTCAAGTGGATCCGAGCAATAGTTTCGGATATTCAGCCTTAAGAACTTGTGCGCTCGATGCTAGCTGGGCTAACTGCCCCGTATTAATTTCAACTATTTGAAAAAAAAAATCACTAAAACTTTAATTTTTTGGTAAAATTGCCTGCCAAAAATCCAATTTTAAGTTTTTTCCTTCGTCCAAGTTCTTAGTTAAGGTTTTAACTAAAACACGTATTTTTTCACTATAGATGATCCAGTAAGGAGTCATTCTGCCAACGCAGGCGCATCTTTTTTCTGAGTCACCGGATATGGCGACGCAATGGCCGAGTTTAAAATATTTCTTTCCAAAAATTTCAGAATTTCTTTGTTGATAGTTCAGGTTTGTAACAATAACTAAATTCTGGTAAATTATTTAATTTTTTTATGAGAAAAAAGTTGTTGAAAAAGGCTGTTTTTTTACCCGATGAAACCCATGTAACTTCTTAAAGATCGTTAAAATATCTAGACGAAAGCTTATATGCTTACTTTAGAACCCGAAAGCTTTTCGTATTCCGAATTATCAAAACGTACAATAAATATCCTTTGCAAATTCCTATCTATGTTCGGATAAATAACGAATTTTTTATAAAAAAGTTGAGAATATATGTAGGTAGAGTTATTGGAATGTTTAAACCCAAATATATAGGATTATGATTCAAGATATAATATGTAGAAAAGTTGAGAGCCGCTTGCTATACGTATATACAACAACTTTATTGGTACACAGACTTTTTCTTCACGTAAGGAAATTATTCAAGAATATATCCAGAATCAGAGTTGAAGCCGATAAAATCAGGTCATTGAACGAGTCATAGTTATATGAAGACGGGTATAGGTTATTTTTTGCGTAATTTCCTTAAATGGCTGAAGATTAATTTTTGTAGGAGTTTATCGAAATAATTTTCTCCAAACACCGGATATTACTTTTGGTGGAAGTTCACTCAAATAATTTCAAATTTCTTTAGAAGTCTGCAGATTCTTTTTTGTTTTAATTTATATTAACCAATTTGCATAGATTGTTGCTTAGACTGTAGGTTTATTTTTGCGACAATTTTTCGAAATAATTTTTTTGGACGTATGAGATGGTTTACGATTCAAAATCGAACATTTTGACGTTGGTTAACACAAAAGAGTGATCCATATCTAACAACCGACCCAGCTGCTTAAGCCAAATAAATAATGGACATTGGAATAATATTTCAAAATCCAAAACTTTCTTTAAAAAATAGTCCAAAATCACTGCCAATTAAGAAATTTAGTCAAATACTTGTCCGCACTGTCAGCATTGACTGTCATTATGCTAAAAGAAAGATGACAGTTGACAGCCGGCTGTCATCTCTAAAATGGAAAAGCAATGTTTTTGTGTTGAACGACTGACTATAAGTACATAGAAAAGCAGCAACCCTCGTACATTTTTTTTTGCAAAAATATATATGTGTGCGTGTATGTGTAAATTTTACAAAATTCGCATCCATTGGTGAGATTAGACCACTGGAATTAGAACATACATAAACACAAATAAAAATAAATACATTTTACATACATTTCCTTGAGGTATTTATTTATATGGTTCGAGCTTTCCTCATTCCTTGTGGCGACTTATGTAATTATATTCGTACATATCATCACCGAACGTCTAATTTTGACGTATGCTCACCATTATAATTTGTTTACAGCATAATGCGGCAATCATTTATATATTTACCGCTTTATTGCTTTATTTCTTTAACACAAAATATTTGGAAAATAATATAGTTTTCGACTCCCCGTAGAATTATAATTTCGCTGGATTGTTTATAAGAAACTCAATTATCAATTTCATTTCCATTAGTGTTTATAAAGATTGACAAATTGATTTGTGAATATCTAATTGGCTATCTTTCGCATTAACAGCAGGTTGCCAAAAAGTTGAGATATAACAGAAGAAAAATTGCAGATATCTTGGGGTTCAATTATTTTTAATAATAAAAAAATAAGTATTACTGAAATTTTCCTTTTCATGCAAAGAAATGAATGAATGACGTGAATCGTGAAAGTGCGTTGATTTTTTGAGGAAAGTATATACTATATTTTTGATCTGTACATATATATCATATTTAGATTTATTTTTTTATACAGTTATCTTTTGCTTTACTTCAAAATACCCCCTATAAACATACCTTTTCTAATGCTAGACACGCCATATCCTTATACTTTACGATCGCAAGTAAGGCACCTGTGATCGCTGTTGTTGTTTTTTTTTTGTTTGATTTCCAGCTTAAAAGATGGCATACAACAGCCAGAGAAGGATCAATAGCACAGCCAAAATGGCAAAAGTGGACATCAAGCTGCGGACTTCACTCATTTTTTAACTGCAAAGTAAGAAAAAAATTATGATAAGATTTTACCTAAGAAGTCTTATTTAAATAAGTTGAAGGAACTCATCAGTCTATATCTATGGCGATTGTTACTAAACAGTCGAATTTTTTCTGTAAATAAGTGAAAAAAAATATTTTTTTCCAAAAAAATTATAAAAAAAATGGATTTTTTGTTTGGAAAAAATATTTTTCATTCTCAAATTCTTTAAAATAGTAATATTATAATATTTATTATATTTATATATTATTACTGCCAACAGACTGGTTCTGTAAGCAACTGGCAAGGAAGTCAGCTCTTAGACTGAGGGAATCATCGCTATTTGTCACCAGTAACAAGGACCATTCTATGATATTCTATGTAAGTTCCCGTTTCTAAACAATATGACGGATTTTCGTAACCCTATAAAGTAAATTTCAATTCCGTCCGCTTTCCCTTCCAGAGCACGGTGGGAAAGCGGCGAGGCCGCAGGGAAAAGCATCTATACGGATGAGTGCAAACTAGATATTCCAGTAAGAGTTGGTGTCTTTAAAGATACTACCAATATCGCCTTCCGTCTACCAGACCAAAGCAGTATCTTCCAAGCGGAGATCACAGCAACTAAAGAAAGACCATTTGTTC
>CM050325.1:94554163-94593296 GCA_027475135.1 Bactrocera correcta
AAGAAAGTAACCTCTCAATCATGTTATTGTACCATTTCATTTATACCAGTATATTAAACTTATACCAGTTCTCTGTTCAAGCATTTCCCTCACTAAAAATAAGGTTTGTTTACAACTGTCATTTTAATCACTTGATTATACTAGTATATTGAATTTATACCAGTTGCTTTTTCAATTTATCACAAAAATAAATTCAAGAAACTAACCTGTCAGTTATTTGGTTATACCAGTTTATTTGGTTATACCAGTTTATTTGATTTATACCAGTATAATAAACTTATACCATTTTCCTGTTTGATTTTCTACATAATGCATACAAACAAATACCCTTTCAGTCATTTTATTATACCATTCTCTTAGAGTTATACCAGTTGGCTGTTCGATTCGTCACAAAAACTAAATTAAAGGCCTTTACCGACAAAAAATAATGTTTACGTTAACAATAAATTTTTCGAACTTTCTTGGATATGGAAAGTAATATTGTAAATATCTGTAATTATCTCGAAAGATATTATGCCTATATCGGAGCAATTTTCATATGTATAAATACTGTAGTTACCCGACGTACATACTCATTTACTGAAACTGAGTGATATATTTCGTATTCCAGATTCATTTGAACCTAATATATATCGGTATTTTCGCCTATATTGAAGAAAGCCTTTTAAATTTGAGGTATTTTATCTTCCCTGATATACATACACTTTGATGCATGCTCAAGCATTACTGAGTCAAGCAACCACAAAACCGTCTGATAAGATTTTTTAGTACAATATCTAAGCTTTCTAAGCCTATATAGTTTAACCCGATCGCACTTATACAACGCGACATAGAGATTCTAAAGTCATCTATACGTAAAATAGTGGATTTCTTTTCACTAGAGCATACACTTTCATGCAAACAGCTGGTAACACCCAAAAAGCTAACAGCTGTTATGCCTTTGTAAACTACGACATATGCTTAATTAAAATACTAGCCAAATAAATAATAGCCGAAACCACAATTAGCCCGACAGAGCGCAGACACCCAGGTGAAAACCGCAAAATATGCTACCGAAAAGTTTCGGCCACGCCAAGTGCGGCGGTTGATGAAAGCAAAAAACCGCAACAGTTGCAGGCTGGACACACGCTGGCCGCTCTTTTGTGCTTTTGCCGCTCTAGAGCAAAAGTAGTAGTAGACCAAACTGTCGTCACGTGACAATGCGAACAATAAGAAATATTTAATTTTATGTTTTAAGTTTAAATAATTGTCAGGCGGCAAAAAAGCTAAACACTTTGCAAGCGGCAATTATGCGCTGCTGCAACGCCTGCAGATGATGGCAATTTAGCAGGCGACAAGCGTTGTAATTAAATTTCAAGATGTTTGTTATAGATCGCTTTTGTGGAAGTGGCGATTAAAGTTGCCAAAAAACCGAAAAAAAAACAAAAATTATTCAAAGGCAGACAGCCTTTGATACGGAAAAATAGAAGTGTGGAAGTGCTGTTAGTGAAGGTGTAGCTGTCAAATGGCAGATGGCGCAACACGCAGATATTGTTGGCAATTTATTGCTACGCATTAACAAAAACAAAAAACTAACTAAAAAGCCAACGACTTGAGACCTTTCAACACGACAGTCGGCTTGACTTGCAACCGCTTTAAGGCGCTATTTTAGAAGCTGCATTTTTAGGTATCGCCGTTGTGGCGAAAAACAGCTGCTGGCTGCCAGCAGTTGCTGACATGCCGCTTTTGTGGCAATCGGAATCTAATTTAGCAAAATAATTCGATAAGTGGGAAAAAAACGGTAACGAATTAAATATGTAGTATGTGGCAGTCAGCAGCCGGCAGCCGGCGACGTCAACGAAAAAGGATTGAAATAAATTTCTACATTTTACGAGCGCGCAACAAATGCCAAATAACCGCCAAAGACGGACGCACAGCAGCGGCGACGACAGCGACTTCAAGCCGCCGCTAAGCACGTAAAGCCACAGACGTAAGCCAGGCGAATGCGGGCGCGCACAAGTTCATGAAATTGGCAAAACCCAGATAAAACATAAAAAAAAAATATTTAAAAAAAAATTGAAGAAAAAAATAAATAAACAAAATAACAAAATACATTTTAAGTAAATAAAAATAAAAAGCGCAAAACGCCAAGCTCCAGCGGCAGCAGGTGGCTTAAGCGTCTACACGCAGATAGCATCACAAATGCACGCGTTTTCTACACAAAATTGCTAAAATTTATTTATACACGCACATGCACACAAATACTCGTACACATGCCATTCTTTAAGTACACATGTGAGTGCATTTGTGTTTGTCGTGAGTGTAGTAACACATTTAGTAGCAGTGCGGAAAATTTGCTCACAAAAAACGCGTTGTTTCCTTTCCTTTATTTAGTAGTTTCGCGTAGAATTAAATGAGTTCAAGATTAGATTAACAACCGACAGACAGGCGGTTAGCCGCTTGCTTGTAGATACATCTGTACATTCATTATTTTTTTTAATGACCGCCAGTATGTTGGCAATTTTATGTGTTCAACGGCTGGCTTTGGTCGGGCTTTTTGGCTAACTGGCAGGCACATCTAAGCATATGTGCGCGATTATATACAAATACATATATTTATATGCCTTAAACTGCTGATTATAGCACAAGATTACTGCTATATATTTTATGTATGTGTGTTTAGTGTATACTCACACATATGAGCTGAATAAAATTTTGGCTTAAAGTGGAGCTTTATTGTACAATTCTTTGTAAATAAATCGTTTTTGTAATTTTAACTGAGTAAATTTATATTCAATTAAGAATTAATTTACTTAATTAAGTCTTTAATTGACTTAACTAAAATATTAATTGACTAAATTAAGATTTACGTTGATTATTTGGAAGATAATTGACTCAATTAAGATATCAGTTGACTGTATTATGTTGTAGGTGACTCAAATAAAATGTTAATCGACACAATTAATATGTTAATTGACTCAAATTAGCAGTTTGTTGACTAAATTTAGCTGTAGAGCGACTTAATTAAGATGTTAATTGACTAAAATAAGTTGTCAATGACTCATTTAAGATGGTAAGTGACTAATTTAAGATTTAATTAACTCGAGTAAGAAATCAAGACGACTGAATAATTATATGTTTATTGACTAAAGATGTTAGTTGAGTGAATTAAATTGTGAGTGACTCAATTAAAATGTTAATTGACTCAAATAAATAGCGACTAATTTAAGATGCAGATTTACTCAGATGAGAAGTTAATTGACAAAATTAGTAAAGTGACTCACTTAAGATATTAATTAAATAAATAAGATGTAAGATGTTGACTGACTGAAGATCTTAGTTGACTAAATTAAATTGTGAGTGACTTAATTAAAATGTTAATGGACTGATTAATACAAGATGTTAATTGACACGAATAAGAAGTTAGTTGACAAAATTAAGCTGTAAAGTGACTCATTTACGATGTTAATTGAGTCATAAAGATGTTAATAGACTCTTTAAATTTGTAGTTGACAAAATTCAGGTGTTAATTGACTCAATTAAGTAAATAGTTAGATAAATTAAGTAATGAAGTGACTCAATTAAGCTTCTAAATGACTTCATTAGATTTTTATTAGCTAAAATAAGCATCTAATTGACTAAATTAAGCTGTAAAGTGATTAAACAAGATTTTTTTAACTAAATTAAGCTGTTAAATGACTTACAGTGGTTGCTGTTTAAATGTTAATTAAAGTTGTTGCGACAGCTAGTGTTTGCTGATTGTTTTTCTTTGTAAAAATTTTCGTGAATATAAAAACTTATAAAAATTAATTAATTAAATTACTTTAACATTTGTTATAAATTTTTTCACACAACACTACAAACAACTATACTCAGAAATTATACAAGGAACTATTTCTAAATGTATAAGAACGTCTATTTATAGAGACATTAAATTTCACAAAAATACGAGAAAATACCAAAAAATCTTCAATTCTTGCATTATTTAAAAATCAAGCACTTAGTATACAGATATAATTTTTTCACGCTTACTGTCATTAACTTTCCGACAGCGTAACTCAAAAATATACATATTTCTTTATAATTGAAAGCCAACGAATTAATTCATTTTAAATTGCCTACACCTTCCTGTTGGGGCCACACAAAGTATATCGTGTTATTACCACTAATAGCAGTTTGGTTGTGCGTCATATTGTATAGGTACTCATACAAGTATGACTGTGACACTTGCCACCTAACAGCACTTACCACAAACCATTCTAATTAGAATGTTTAAATTACTTGCATACAAAATTACCATTGCGGCGCGTACTTTTTCATTTGCGTAATTCCCTTGTCTCCATCAAACAGTATACAACGAAACTTATCTTAGCGCTTACGAGTTTATCTTCAAAACAAAACTTTTTCGTTACGCTATCCGTTGAGGACGAGTGTAGCTCCAGCGCGCATGCGTGCACGCACTCAAGCATACACAAGTGGAAATGCGCGCTGAGTTGGCTGTGCGTGCGCACGGAATGTAAACTTTGTTCTGTGATGCTTTTTTCTTGCTTTCTTTTGAATACTAATTTTAGTTAGAACACATTTTTTCCTGCCAAAATATTAATATTAATACAATAACCCTACCAAAATCTATAAAGACGAAAAGAACTTTTTTTCTGTGGAATTTGCTAACACTAATCCGCAAGTGAGAAAGTTTTTCGTTTTGTTGTAGAATTTATTTATGTTTTTTAAGTAATTTTGGTGATGGAAGTACTAAAAAGTACTAAAAGTGGCAAAAGAGTGCTTTTTAGAACTTGGTTCTCTATTTTCTTTTTTTTTTCTATTAAATATCACTTAATATTTATATTTCAATGGCAATTTTTTTTTTAAATAAATGCAAATAATTTTTAGTACTGAACATTTTAGTACTAAAATTTTTAGTACTGAAATTTTTAGTACTAAAAATTATTATGTACTAAATTTTTCTATGCAATATGTATGATGTGAAATCATTCTAAAATAATCAATATCATGTTTAGTGTTCATTTATTAAGGTGAAAAATATTCAGTACTAACTTTTTAATCAGTGAAGTTGAGAAAAATACAAATTGTTATGAACTAAACTTTTTTCTACCAAAGTCAATCACTTCAAAGAAGTCTAAAACAAATTTTAAAGTCAAAATATTAAGTACTAAAATTCAAAAACAAAAATTATTTGGTACTAACTTTTTATTCACTGATGAAAAAGAAAATGGTATGTACTAAATTTTTTTTTACCACCGTAAATAATTTCGAGATTGTCTGAAGTAAATTTTTTCAATGAAAATATTAAGTAATCAAATTATTTTAAACAAGTTATTTAGTACTAACTTTCTCTCGACACCTTCGAGATATTCTAAGCTACCTAAAATGATTTTTATAACACGTAACGTAAATTATTTAATCTATCATATAGTTGTTTGATTTTACAGGAAACGTCTCTAAGTAGAAAAATCGTCTGAAATTTAGAACTTTTAAAAATAATATATTGAAATATATTTACAAAACATTACTAAACTTGGTACTAAACTTTCGACAACCGAATTTATGGGTGTCTAAATATTGGAAACACTATTAATTCCGAAAAATTTTTAGTACTAAAGCTAAAATTACTGATATTGACAAGCTGGAATGAACAAATATTTTTCGTAAAAATTTGTCAGTTTTAGAACACTTACTAAAATATGTTTAACATTCCAAAAAATACTAAAATCGTTGATTATTTTAATGTCTAAAATATAAGTCTACTAAAAGTACTAAAAATACCCAAAAGTTCGAAGAAACCCTGAATGAGATGCTGTTTACAACCAACAGCTATCAGCACCTTTAGTACTAAAAATTATAAAAAACGAATTGGGTATTTTAGTACACGCTTTTTCACACATTTCTCAATATTCCAGACGTTTGTTTTCTAGAACGCAGTTTCCGGTAGCGGTCAACCAGTAATTCGTACACTTATTCAAAAAAATATATATGTGTGTAAGTACAACACCACACTTTTCCATACGCTGAATTTAGTAAGACGACTGGCATACCAATGTTACATGAAAGAAAAAATATATACATCACATAAATATAGGCAATATACTATATAGTATCTTTATATACATATACATATATATACTATACTATATATATATATATACATATATATATATCGACATAAATTTCTTCTCTAAGCTCCCCCAATCACGCCGGTTCGATATGCGCGCTTTGCATACCAAATGAAGTCGAATAATGAAAACAAAACTTATTTTACAAAATAAGCAAATAAATAATTGTATTTAAATGAAATAAAAGAATCGGTTATAAAACTAGGTATACACATATACTATATAAAGAAAAATACAGAAAGAAATAGAAAACAACAAGTTGTAGAAAAGTGAAAAAATCAGTAGACGAAAAAAGTAGCGACCGAAGAACAATAGACAGCATTTGTGCCTTAATGAATATGCAAAAAAAAACGCATTGTTTCGGATTTTGGAGATTCTGTACTTTGGCATTCCGAAAATATTTTGTCGGCCAAATGAAAGTTGGAAGTGAAAATAAAGGACGTTGAAAAGCAAGTTTGAAAAGTGATAGTTAGAAGTGGGTGTCAAATTATGACGATTTCGAAAGAAAACTATAACAAATTATATACCCAAAAGAAGGTTTTGAAGGTGATCTAGAACAAATTATATCCCGAAAAGTAAAACGTATACTCGACAAAGTACGATGGTTTCGAAAGTGATCTAGATCAAATTATATCCCGAAAAGTAAAATTATATAGTCGACAAAGTACAAAGGTTTCGAAAGTAATCTAGAACAAATTATATCCCGAAAAGTAAAATTTATAGTCGACAAAGTACAAAGGTTTCGAAAGTGATCTAGAACATATTATTCCCCCATTAATCAACTTTTTCGTTTTATCGAAATCACATATTATTCGAAATATCAGAAGATTAAAAGGGGTTCTTAAACACATCAGCTACATTTTTATTTTACAAAACCAAGAAAAAAATATTTTTGAGTTAGAGCAACTTGAATCATAACTTTTACTAAGGAATGTCTTGAGTACTAACAATTAAAGAGAGGCGAAAAGAGCCCACAATTTATATAATAAAATATAATAAAAAATAAATTAAAATTAAAAGTAAGTACATGGCGGTAAAATGAACGCAACAAAAGTCACTCCAAACCAAGAGACAGTGGAGCCAGAAATAAACGCCAACTTAAGTAGAACAGCAGGCAAGATCTAACAATAAGACAAATTATTATGTACTGTTTATATGTACAAATGTTGATAGCCATCTAATTATAGCAGTTATACAATTACCAAAAAAACAGAAACACAAAACACAAAACAACAACAAAAAAGAACAGAGCGGCACAGAAACTTGACGAGCAAGTTGCGCGAAATGAACCAAACAAGCAAAATTCAGAGTCACGAAAAAGAAGCTCAAAACCACGTGTAAACACCGCGTGAAGAAAACTCGACGCTCAGAACCGGCTAGATGCCGATAGTGGCGCTAGTAAATTGGGCTTATAATAACAAAACAGGTAAAGCAAAGACGGCGCATAAGAAGAACAGAGAAGAAAGACGTGAGGGGGCGGCACTTAGAAACGAATGCGACGCTTTTTGAAATCTAAACCATTATTTCGGCGAAAGCAATGAGAAACACGAACTTTTTGGGATTATTACTATGTATATGAATGTATATACTTCATAGCTTTGTATATACTATACATAGGTATACATACATATATATAATACAAACTTAATTATAATGACTTTTAAATTGTTGCAATGTTTTGAGATAGAAAAAAAGTAAAAAACAAAAAAAGTAAGGAAAAAAACGGATAAAACACAAAGCGGATTTTTAGACCCATTTTCTAAGGTAAGCAATACAATTGTCGCTACTTACTAAACATTTAAATTGTTTCTGATTTCTACCTCGTATAAATATTGAAATTAAATGATGACAACACTATACGAATCTGTTGCCTATTTAAAAGTTATGCTCGACTTTTTTAATAAAAAATATCACTCAAAAAACGAGCCGAAGAACTTTGTACCGTCTAACAGAAATGTTACTCAAAAAGTGACCAGAAAAACGTTGTACCATCTAACAAGCAAACCAATCCATTTGAAAATTGTAGGCCTTTGTAATTTCTATCTTTCTCGCTTCTTTACATTTTCACATTTTTCATCTTTTTTTCTCTTTCCATTTCCATTAGGGTATTTTCAAGGTTCGGATATTGGTATATAATATTTATAGAAAAAATTTGTTTCCAATAAAGACTTTACGACATTTTAATAAGTATTATGCTATTTGGAGCTAAAATAAGTTCAAGAAATCAGAGATCATCAAAATCGATCGAGTAGTTGTTGAGTTATGAAGGAACAAACTAACTCGGGTTGGTTTTATTTATTCCGACATTTTAATAAATATTTTTGGAGCAGAAATAAGTTCAATGAATCAGAGATCACCAAAATCGATCGAGTAGTTATTGAGTTATAAAAGGTGCAACTAACTCGGGTTGGTTTTATTTATAGAATATAATTTGTTAAAACGCTAATAACGAACAGTTATTAAATACATCCTAAGTAAACATATCAAAACTCGAAGTCTGCAGTGCCTGATTTAAGGATGAGCGAATTGATGAACAAGTAATACATCAGATGGATCGATTTACCGTTGAAAATACAAAAAACAGAAAGTTACGTAACTCAGAAAATAAAATTTTAAATATACGTCGTTTTGGAAGTATATAAAGATTTTTACTATGCAAAAGGTCAATGAAAAATCCACGGCTCAACACATAGATGGCGCTACTAGCATTAAATGCGTATGACTTTAAGATTTAATCCTAACGACGGCGTGTTGATCAGTCCGAGCATTGTTTGGAGATTTTTCAAGTGCAAAAAAACTCGAGTTCTTAGGTAGATGTGTTACAATGGCTGAAACATGGCTCCAACATTTCACTAAAAAATCCAATCGACAGTCATCCGAGCGGACGGCAGTGAAAACAATGGCAAAAATCCATGAACTGACATACGAATTGCTGCCGCTTCTACCGTATTCTTCAAATCTGGCCTCCAGCGATTATTTTTTGTTCTCAGATCTCCAAAAAACGTTCGCTGGACAGAAAATTTCGTCGGATAAAGAGGTGATCACCGACACTGAGGACTATTTTGAAGCGAAAGACAAATGGTACTACACATATGATACAGAAAAGTTGAGGGAACGTAAAAGAAATGTAGGGACCATTGGAGACCACTTCAGACTTCTGCGCTTCCTTAAAATCTGCAATAAATTTGGATATTTTAGGATTATAGTTACAAAAATAAAAAGCTAAATAGTTGAATTTTCCTCTGAGCTGTCATATTAATATATTGATATTTGACATCTGACGAAAATGCAACTCTGCTAGATACGCAAACCTTACGCGCTTACATACATACATATTTACAAGTATTATTTCCCTCAATCTAGTCTTGCTATGATAATTTTCCCTCGACACTAAATTAGATGTAAATGTAACACAGCACCGTTATGGATTAAAGCACAAACCGTCCAAATAGGTTTGGGTAAAACCTTAAAAACCACGCTAAAATTAATCAGCGGTGGCGCAAGAAAGCGGTGTGAGAAATATATTTGAATTTCTCAGAAAGACCATGAAGGCGAAAAAAAAAATTCCGTCAATAAGCTTAAATAACATAAACATGCAACAATAATAGAGTAAGAGCAACAATATAAAGTAAGAACAACAATAATAAAGTAGGAGCAACAATAACAAAAACAACAAAATATATGTAGTCAACAAGCATTATATGAAAGTGGACACGTGTTGTCGCCACACGCACAAAGTCAACAATGACGCTGTGATTCTACGAAGAATGGCAAGGCTCTGTAGGGAAATTTGAATAAAAGTGCTTAGCGGAAGCCTAATTATGGAATGAGTAAAAACAACAAGTCGAACAAAACTCATTATGATCACAAAAAAAATTAACAAAAATTTGAAAAGAGGTTGATTGTGACGGAAGTGTAAGGGTGTAGTAGGGTCGCTGAAAGAGTTAACTGCAAAAAGTTGACAGTGAGGTTAGCTATGAACCGTTTTGGTACAGAAGCCAAATTGTGAATAGAAGAAATACTACATATATGCAAGGATCACACTCAGCATATAGTTAATGAGGAGGAGAACGGAGTCAGCGATGAAATTTCTCTGAGCGCCGTTCTCTTGGGAGTAGCCAGAAACGATTCTATTACGTATGGCTCAAGCAGCTCACGACTTCCGGTCTTAGACCAAATATCCTCTAGGTAGCCAAAAAACATCCGTTTGAAGGCCAGCTAAAGTGAGTAGGCGAACCAATTATCCACAGGTATGAGGACCCGCCACTTAAAAAAAATTCCAACACAGGTTTGAAAGAAGACCTTTAAATGACGAATTGAGACCAAACGTAGAAAGTTAAACCAGTATTCAATAATTTCATTTTTAAGACTAGTTTTTGAAGCTTCAAGTATTTTTCAAAACCTCGCATTAAAAAAGTTTCCCAAGCCTTGAGCATACGAATAAGGGCCAATGCTTCAAAAAACTCTCAATAAAAAAGCTTTTAGCTTTTGTCCCTCTCAAGTAACTCAAGCTTAGAACATACCCACAAGGGTCGATCTTTCAAACAACTCTCAATAAAAAAAATAAGCTCTCAAGCTGAGAGCATACCCACAAGTGTCGATTTTTCAAAAACAATAAAAGTTCGCAATAAAAAATTTTCCCAAGCTTCAACATTCTAATCCCTTCCTAAAACCTAATTAAATATTCCACCAACCGAAATATTTAGCCGGTTCTAAACAAAATCAATAAACCCAAAAATGTGACACATTGAAACCAGCTGAAGGAATTCGCACAATTTGAATACCATTCACACTCTAGCGCTTTGGCTGCGTACAAACGAATGCCGAACTGCTTACTTACGCGATTATTACGCATCAAAATTTTAACCTTGAATTTTTGTTGAACACGTTTTATCATTTGTATTTTGGGAGCAATGAACGTTTTGGTCAAAATAATAGTAATACGTACTAAGCGCGGGTCGCAGACTGCGGGCAACCGAGCAGCCAACCATACATAGGAGTATACTCACAAAACCTGTAAACAAGAACAGACGAAAGGGGCGGTATGCGAGTGAGAATTATAGGCGAAGTTGTAAAGGTGGTAGGAAAATATAGAAAAATGAGCCAAGCGCAGCGGGCCAAAACCGCGCAAATATTATTGCTAGCATTAATTAAATGGCCAAAACAAAAAACTTAAATAAACAGGCAAGCAGACAAAAGTAGTAATAATCATAATAATGAAGGAGGAAGCAAAACAACAAGCGAAAAAATAAATGAAATTATGAAAATTGTAGTTTGTGGTAAAAAAAATATATATGTACATATATGGCAAAAATCTGCTGGTTAGGCATGAGAAAATGTGTGAAGGAAGTGAGATGATATATTCATGTTTACATTGTAGTATAAATAGTATAAAGTAGAATGAGTGTAGAGCGATGAAAGTGCAAAAAATAATAATGGTGACATAACTTGTTGCTGACAGGAAGAAGACTGTAGCGTCACAACATAATTGAGGAGACGAAATAATCATAATTGTTTGAAAATAAAACAGTAAGGAATTTAAAACAAGACAAAAAGATAAATATATTACATATATGTATTTACTAAAATAAACTTCACATATACATTTTTAGAGCATAAAAAGATATTAAAAGATTGTTTGCTTGATTTTGAAGAGTCAGTTTGTATGGCAGCTATACGATATAGTGGGCCGATCGGCAGAATATGTTCGCAGATTGTAGTGATACCTTGGAAAATAATCCATGCTAAATTTCGTGAAGATATCTCCTCAAATAAAAAAGTTTTCCATACAACGATTTGATTTTGTTCATTCAGTTTGTTTGACAGCTATACGTTACAGTGATCCGATCTGAACAATTTCTTCAGAGATTAAAGCGCAGCTTTGGAGACAAGTCCCTGCCGAATTTCGAAAATGTATCTCAACAAATAAAAAAGTTTTCCATACAAAAACTTAATTTTGAATGTTCAGTTTATATGGCAGCTATACGCTACAGTAATCCGATCTGAATAATTTCTTCAGAGATTAAAGCGCAGCTTTGGAGAAAAATCCCTGCCGAATTTCGAAAATGTATCTCGTCAAATAAAAAAGTTTTCCACACAAAAACTTAATTTTGAATGTTCAGTTTATATGCTAGCTATATGCTATAGTAGTTTGATCTGAAAAATTTTTTCAGATATTATAACGTTGCCTTTGAAAATAATTCCTGCCAAATTTCGTGAAGATATCTCGTCAAATAAAAAAGTTTTCCTTACAAGAGCCAGCACATTATAAGGCATTCGTGCAAAAGGTCACTTTGCTTGCAACATATCGCCATTTGTTTATTTATTTTTAGGGGTTTTGTGCAAAATATACGCGTAAAGCCTTATAATTAAAGCAATAACTGCTGGTAACGCAATAATATCACAACTGTAATCAAAGTTAATGAGCGCAAATCGACGTAGTGCACATAACATAAGAGCTGCTATGTTTTTGTTTGTGTACTTGAACGTGAGGTTCAGCGTTTCGATAACAGTTAAAGCCGAAAATTCGTGATCCAGCGCAATTAAGTGAAAATGCACTTAAAATCTGAAAAATGTTGTTTGAGTAAAATAATGATTAACGGAATTGAAAATGTTAAAGTGTTTGTACAGCAAATAAAAAAAAAATATCGATAAGCCACATTGAAAAGGATGCGATTTTTTAAAGTCATATTATCAAATTTGATGTAATGTAATGTATGTAAATAATTATCGGAATGGAAAACAAATTGAAAATTATTTATACTGAGAAAATATGTGAAAAATCGATATGAAATTTCTTTTATCGATATACAATTTAAATTATAAATAAATAATCGAAATCAATATGGATAAACTCCTTTTTATACTAGAAAAACGTTTGCCGATAACTTTCTCTTATCGATAAATAAAAATATATGAAAAAATCGATAAAAATGTATCGATAAACAATAGTCGAAATTAAAATGTATACACTCTTTCTAACGCAAGATAAAATGTTTACCGATAGCTTCAAAATTGAAATTAATATCGATATATTTTTTCGACCAGATAAAAAATTGACCGAGAACTAAAAATTAAATTCGTGATATACATATATTTCACACAAGATAAAACGTTTATCGACAACTAAAAGTTTAAATTAAGATCTTTATTTTGTTTTTAGCCAAAATAAAATGTATTTCGATAACTAAAAAGTCGAAATTAAAACTGAGCTATTCTTTGCTTCACAAGATATAGTCGAAAGAAATTTTATGATTTTTGATTTCAAACATATTATGAAGTATAAAATAGATACATAGTCCTCAGAATTAAAACCAATTTGACAATGCTTCAGACTGTTTAATTTTATGGAAAAAATCGATGCAAAATTTCTTTTTACAAAAATTAAAAACTCGAAATTAAAATCGTAATAACTTTTTCAAACAATGTATTAAATGTTTTTCGATAACATGAAAAATTATATTAATATCGATATACGTTTCACGCAATTTAACGAATTATTGATAAGTAGAAGTCCCAATTAAAAATCATAAGTTTCTACGTAAGATATCGATAACTTCAAGTTAAAATAAAAATCGATATATTTTCTCCGCAAGATGCATGATTTATCGTTAACCAAAAAGTCGAAACTAAAATCGATATACTATTTGCTTCTTTAGACATCGATAACTAAAAGAAAATTAAAATCGACACACTCTTCTCGAAAGATAAACGATTTATCGACAGCCAAAAAGTCGAAATTTAAGCCGATCGATAGTTTTTAAGGAAGATAAAAGTAAGTTATCGGTAACTTAAAGGCAAAATAAAAATCGTTATATAAAAGACAAAACTAAAATTGATAAGTTTTTACGTAAGATATCGATAATTTCAAGTGAAAATAAAAATCGATATATTTCCTCCGCAAGATGCATGATTTATCGTTAACCAAAAAGTCGAAACTAAAATCGATATATTATTTACTACTTAAGATATCCGTAACTGAAAAGTGAGAATTAAAATAGAGACACTTTTCACGAAAGATAAACGATATATCGACAGCCAAAAAGTCGAAATTTAAGCCTATCGATAGTTTTTAGGGAAGATAAAAGTAAGATATCGATAACTGAAAGGCAAACTAAAAATCGATATATAAAAGACAAAATAAAATTGATAAGTTTTTACGTAAGATTTCGATAACTTCAAGTTAAAATAAAAATCGATACATTTCGATATATTATTCACTACTTAAGATATCCATAACTAAAACGTGAAAATAAAAATAGAGACACTTTTCACGAAAGATAAACGATTTATCGACAGCAAAAAAGTCGAAAATTAATAATCGATCGATAATTTTTAAGGAAGGTAAATGATTAATCGATAGTATTAGACTTAATTAAAAGGAATTTGATTTTTTAAAGTTTAATATCATTTTTTCAAAATTGAAACCAAATTAAAAGTTTTGTTGTAAAAATTAATCGATAAATAAAAAGTCGATATTTGGATTTTCAAAGCAATTTTATTCGGTATTAAAATTGATCAATTTTTTAGGGAAGGGTTAATCGATGTATCAAGATTAATTGCAAGGAATTCGATTTATTAAATTTTTAACTAATATTATCAATAATGTATATAAATTAAATATAATATACATTTGTTATTATATTGTGAGTCGCAGCTGATTTTTTTTTTATTATTTTGCAAATTCCTCACTCCTGCTGGAAAAAATCGGTAGCGATCTGTTCCATACTGTGAATTTGCATAAATTACTATTGGTATTTATTTATTTTTCGCAAAAAAAAAAAGAAATTATTTGTCATGCGACACACAACACACGAGCACTTGCACGAGCGGACAAAAATAAAAGTGAATAAATATATAAAATAGCGTATGTCAATAATGGATGACCACAAAAAGAGCACACATTAGCAGTCATGTCACATAGGAATACGAGTAGCGACAACAACACACGAGTAAACGCTGGAAATTCGCTGAATTAAAAAATACCAAGCGTTTTCGGTTTCAATGTGAACTCATTAATTATTGCACGAGTATTTTTATAATTTTTTTTTTTCGTTTACAAGACGATTTCAATTTCAGAAAACTATTTGCAAAAGCTAAATTTGGACAAAGAATTTGAAGAGAAAATTAATTATGGGGTTTTTTGAAGTTATGTGTAGTATATATATATATTTATATATGCATATATATATATATGTTGTGTATGTATATACATATATATATACATAAGTGCTTTTATATTTACATATGCTAATTAGAAACTGATTTGTGTCAGAGAGTGTTTTGTTTACAACTGCAGCTGTGACTCATAGCTGTCACAATATGTGTGACAAGGCGCTTATGTCAAAAACGATGACTGACAATGCAAAGTGCGTCACAAAAATAGCTGAGGAAAATTTATAAAAAATTAAGAAAAGCTAAAACACAGTAAACACAATTAAAAACTTATGAAATGAACATTTGAGTCGATAACGTGCTTTCGTTTTCGAAAAAGCTGTGAAGTGGTTTACGAACAATTTCTTTGGCTTACAAGTGCTACTACCGTTAGAGCACACGATGGAGTCAAGTCAAGCAATTAATTTTCGCCTAATTTCGCAATTCGCAGCAATTAATAAGTAAGTAAAAGGAGCATTGGTAAAAATGTGGGCGCAGTTGTTGGAGTAAACAATCATAAGCGAAAATTTGACATGAAATGCGCAATGACAGTCATAGACGCTCACCCACTTGCCAACACACGCTCCGCGCTGTCATTGCATTTAACATCGAAAATGAAAAAGTGTCAAGTAGAGACACCTTATAAAATCAGCACACAGCGGCCACGCTTGTGGGATGCGCGCTAGCGAAAGTATGACAGCGCTCTTTATGGGCATCAAGCATATGACAGTCGGCTGAAGTGCAGAGAAATTCGAAGGTGCAGTGGCAGGCAGCATTGACAATTGAAGCATTCGCAAGTAAAAAATAAAATCAAATAAAAAGAAAAAAATAAATTGGCACAAGATATTCTCCATAAAAGGCAACCGAAATTCGATTGTTTAAGCAACAAGAAAAAAACAGCAAAAATACTGCATAAATTGCTAGCGAAAGAAAAGAAAGGAGACGTGCTCCCATACCGCCTGCGTGTGCCACACTTGTTGGCTAAAAGCGGTAGCCAAGCAGCGAGTCAACGGGTTGATATAGTGGCTTGGCTGTGCGGTGTACGCGATGGCGACATATTTTGCCAAATGTAGCGTGTGCGCAAGCGCAATCGATTTTTGAAAATAAATTTCATCGAACTGGTTTACAAAGTGGGAGCAGCACGTTGGTGGTTAAGCACTCGTATTTCATTACTTATTTTTTGGGGGTAATTGTGCAAGTAGTCGCACAGCAGCGAAATGGAAAGGTGTCGCCGGCGGCCAAATTTTGCAACAGTAAGTGGACCAGTCGGCGAAAAAAACCCAAATGATAACTGTACTTGACATTGTCGAGAGCTGCTACTTCATGCTCTGGCAAATACACTCGAAGGAGTTCGCATAATAATGACATTCGGCGAGTGGCTGAAGAAGAAAGTGCCGTTTATGAAATAAAAATATAATTAAAAAAAAAGATTTCAAATAAAAATTAAAAAGAATGTTAAAAAAGTATTTAAAAAATTATAAATTAATTTAAAAATGAAGAAATAATTAAATTTTTAAAATTAAAAAATTAATAAATAAACAAAATAAAAAGAACCATAAAATTAAAAATTAATTAAAATTAAGAAAAAAATTATAACTAAAAAAAATGTTAAAATAAATTAAAAAAAAAAAATAAAATAAACAAATTAAAACAAAAATAAAAATTATAAAAACAATGAAGAAATTTTAAAAATAAATTTAAAAAATTTAAAGAAAGAAAAACAAATTTTAAAAATAAAAAAGGAATAAAAATTAACAAAAAATAATAATTTAAAGATTAACTAAAAAAATTAAAGTTAAAAAAATAGTTGACAAATTTAAAAATATAGAAAATAAAAAATAATAATAATTTAAAAAAAAATTTAAAATGAAAAAAAAAAGTTTCAAAATTTTTCAAATTTCAAATATTAACAAAAAATTAAAAACATGTTTCTATTAAGAAAATTGAGATTCAAAAAATAATTTAATATATTAAAAAAAAAAAAAATACAATAAATAATGAATGAAATAAATACAAAAAACGTGTGTTAAAAAAATTACAGAAAACTAAAAATTAAAAAAAAAATAATTCAAATTATTCCATAAGAAATTAAAAAAATAAATTAAAATTAAGTTAAAAAATATTAAGAAATATAAAAAATATATTAAAATACACAAATTAAAACATAAATAAAAATCATAAAAATAATGAAGAAAATTAAAAAATAAATTTAAAGAAAGAGAAACAAATTTTAAAAATAAAAAAGAAATAAAAAATAATAATTTAAAGATAAATTAAAAAAAATTAAAGTTAAAAAAATAGTTTACAAAATTAAAAAAAATAGTTTACACCATTAAAAAATATAGAAAATAAATAATAGTAATAATTTAAAAAAAAATTTAAAATTAAAAAAAGCAACTTCAAAATTTTTCAAATTTCAAATATTAACAAAAAATTAAAAACATTTTTCTACTAAGAAAATTTAAGAAAATTGAGATTCAAAAAATAATTTAAAATATTAAAAAAAAATAAAATAAATAATGAATAAAATATATATAAAAAAATGTGTTAAAAAAATTAGAGAAAACTAAAAATTAATAAAAAATAATTAAAATTATTCAATAAGAAATTAAAAAAAAAATAAATTGAAATTAAGTAAAAAATATTAAAAAATATAAAAAATAAGTTCAATAAAAATCAATTAAAATACATTATAAAAAGTTAAAAAAAAAACACAAAATTATGAAATTAAAAAATAGTTTAAAAACTGAAATTATTATAAAGAAATTAAACAAAAAAAAAACAAATAAAAGAAATAAAAAATTATGTTTAAAAAAAATTAAAAAAAATAATAAAAATTAAAAAAAAAATAATTAAAATAAATTTAAAAAATTACCAAAAATTAATCAAAAATCAATCTAAAAACTTGAAATAAGTTTTTATAAAAAAAATTAAAAACTAATTTGAAAAAAACTAATAAAATAAGATTTTAAAATTAAAAAAAAAAATTGTGATAAAATATTAAAAAAAAAACAAGATGTTAAAAATAATTATACAAATATATAAAACTAAAACATAAAAGAAAAAAATAAAAACCAATTTCCAAAAATAGCAATAGGCCTGCCGACTTCACGCCAAACAATAAGCGCTAATTTGAGTTTATAGTTGCAGTTGGCACTCATATGAAACTTATGGCACTTTAAATTTTTGCAATTATCTTTAAGCGTTATTCATTACGGACAGCAATCAAATAGTTATTGCAGCAGTGACAATGAAAGATCTCAAATTAACTGTAATGCATAAATGTTGCCACAGGTATTGCAAACACTATACACTGAATCAATTGTGGCCAGACAGACGGCCTTGATTTTACTTGGACGTTGAAAAAACGAATTTCAATGGTTGCTGCTTTTTATGCCTCCTGGTCATAAGTGTCTTTCACTTCTTGCGGTTTTACTGCAAATTGAGCCAACAATTAATTTTGATTATTTTCGTATTTATGAATACGCTATGAAGATATCGAAAAAAAGTTTGGTGTAATTCGTTTTTTGATAGTTATTGTTCAGTTGTCTGTAAAGAGTAAAAAGCGATAATTTTGAGAGTGACATGGCGAAGTGCAGTTGTGGTCAAAATAGCAGTACTGTTGATATTGAAACCACAAAATTCGAAAAACGCGTTTTTCGTAATTTTTCAAGAAACTCATTGAAAGTGTGCAGAAATTTCTGCTAGCGCTATTTGTTAGCTGACTGGTTAACCGATAGTTGACTTGAAGAGTATTATATGACTCAATTTGATTTTTCGCAACCACTTCCATTATTTAGCTTGCAAGTGTAATTGGTTTCTCCATACGAAATAAGCCTACAAATTCGCTCGCTCACCATAAAAAATGGCTGAAAAATACGCGTGCTTCATTTGGCCACTTTGGACTTGGTATCTTACAATTGCATCAAGGTTAACTACGTGATTTAAAATAAATATGAGTTTTATATTTTTAAGGCAACGTATAACGCCTTTGTCACTAATAACTGCAGGCATGTTTATTTAACATAAGCGAGATCACATCACAGAAAGCGAAAAAATGTCTTTAAATTTTTTTTTAAATATTGTAAGTTTTTTTTTTGAATTTCTTTGATTTTTGCCACTATTGTTGCGTAAAAATAATAAATAATAAAAGTAAATTGCAATTTGATTATTCAAGGCGTCAGATTAACCCTATTTCGCGCAAGTATTACATAGCCATGTATGCTTTGCGGTTTTTTAAACCCTTTCAGAGGAGCTTATAAAAAGGAATTTCTAAAAGAAAACACAACTCATTGCCATTTGCATGTAAAAATCATTTTTAATTAAACATAATCCATTTAAGCCATATTTTTATAAATAGTAGGTGTGCACGCTTTAATACAACACGACCTCATGCAACACGTACAAAATTTTTATAGCCTTCACGGTATAATGTTTGTTTAACGAAAGTATTAAAAGCGGTAGAATAAGAGACTCAGAGACCGTAGTGAAATGGTAAGCAATGTTACTTAGTATGCTAACAACTAACCAATGCACAAGTAAGTTATTTTGTAGCGAAATATGCCAGCTCACTCAAATGTAAATGCTTCGAATCGGCACTTTTCAAGTCTACTGACAAAAAATTTGTATGTGAAAGCAACAACAACATTTAGTAACTTACAGAAGCCTCTTAATAGCACGCTAAACGCCATGTATTCAATTATACCAGTTTATTACATTTATACCAGTTGTTTGTTCGATTCACGCGAACCTCCAAAGTGCTCATAGTTACTTTAAATTCCTTACAGAAGTCGTATAGCTCGCTAAACGCTACGTGTTTTATTATCCCATTTTATTACATTTATACCAGTTGTTTGTTCGATTCACGTAAATCTCTAAAGTGATAAAACTACCTGCTGGCCTAAATTTTTTATTTTACTGATTTATTACTTTTATACCAGTTGTTTGTTCGATACGAGCAAATCAGTAAAGTGGTATAACAACTCTCTAAACTATATATAACTGATTATTGCAGTTGATCGAATTTATGATAACTGCCAGTTCGATTGAGGCACATTATTAAATTGGTATAACCTAAATGTATATGATTATGTCAGTTTATTACATTTATACCAGTTGTTTATTTCGCGCACATTAGGTAAATTGGTATAAAATCTCACAAAGCTAATTTTTATTATACCAGTTTATACCAGTTGTTTGTTCGATTCACGAAAATCACTATAATAATATAATAGCTCGCTAAATATGTACCTAATCATATGTGTTTGATTATGCTAGTTTATACCAGTTGTCTGTTCGTTTCAACAATTTGCACGTTTTTGGCGTGAAACGTGCTAAATTTTGAGTCAATAAGAAGGGCCCTAAAATATATAAAACTATATAAATTTTATGTGAACTTTCGTTCGTAAAGGGTACGAAACCCTCGACACATTCGTTACCTGACATTTTTTTTTTTTTTTTTTTTTGTGTTTTCACCTCATTTAGGATTATTGACAATAATTTTTTACTTTTTGCTATCTCTTTCCTAGCAATTACAAATTATTTTAATCATGACTTACACTTAAAAATTACTCATATGTGTATGAATATAATTTTTATTGTACGCTGTAAGTTTTATCAGTATTTTTTACAATTTAATTGTCTATTTATTCAATACCATATACCTTAATTTTGAATTTCTTTTTTTTCGGCGGCTTTTGCTGGTTAATTGCGCATTGTGCCGAAAATAAGTGGCACAAGGTAATTGTGTCACGGCTTGTGCAAATATGTACTCACGAAAAATAATATTGCGAACAATAAGTTCACACAAAACTTGTCAGCAAAAAAAAAAAAAATATAAAATAAACAGCGCAAGCAAATATGGCAGCACTGTGTTGCGCAAACTGGCAAAAAATGAGGCGCCGAAATTGAACTGCAGTAAATAATTTGCGTGGGAATGAAGTTTAGAAAATGAAGTGACATTTGCTGGAAAGAAATATTAGTTGGTAGGAAAAAAAAAACTTGAAACTTTCATGAGCAATATTTCAATATTTAGTAGGAAATTTGTAATTAAAGCGAAAATCAGTGGAAATATGCACAAAATGGAAATGACAAATAGAATGAAAATTGGCGTTTTATTTGACAAGATATGTTTATGAAATTATGCGCGGATTAATTTCTGGGGCAGCGTTACAATATCTGCAGAAATTTTCTAAATCGGACTACCATAGCATATAGCTGCCATACAAACTGAACGCTCAAAATCAAGTTTTTATATGAAAAACTTTTTTATTTGACAAGTTATCTGCACGAAATTTGGCACGAATTAGTGTTTAAAGCAACACTACAATATCTGCAGAAATTTTCTAGATCGGACTACCATAGCATATAGCTGCCGTACAAACTGAACGCTCAAAATCAAGTTTTTGTATGAAAAACTTTTTTATTTGACAAGTTATCTGCATGAAATTTGGCATGAATTATTAATTAAAGCAAAGCTGAACTATCTGTGAAAATGTTCCAGATCGGACTACTATAACCTATAGCTGCCATACAAACTGAACGCTCAAAATCAAATTCTTGTATGAAAAACTTTTTTATTTGACAAGTTATCTGCACGAAATTTGGCACGAATTAATAATTAAAGCAAAGCTAAAATATCTGCAGAAATTTTCCAGATCGGACCACTATAGCCTATAGCTGCCATACAAACTGAACGCTCAAAATCAAGTTCTTGTATGAAAAACTTTTTTATTTGACAAATTATCTGCACGAAATTTGGCACGAATTAGTGTTTAAAGCAAGACTACAATATATGCAAAAATTTTCCAGATCGGACTACTATAACCTATAGCTGCCATATAAACTGAACTTTTAAAATCAAGCCATATAAACTCTTCCGCCTTGTCAGCCACCGCTTATGACCTAATGCAACTAATTTAAAAATATTATAAAATCTAATTAATCATTATTGGCATAGTATATAATGAAAAAAATTATATAAATAAAATTATGATTTATCATTTATTCTTTCTTGAATAACACTAATTAGCCATTAGTATTGATACATAAATACTAAACAGTGTAGACAAAATCCGTTTTTCTATGGCATTTAAGGGGTAGGGCAAGAAGCGGCTTTTGTTTTTACGCTTTACCCCGCTAACTAAATTTTAAACTAAGCGCCGAATATTAAATCAACTTTATTAAATATCATAATTTGCCTAACCTTCCTGCTCTTCCGCCATTTTAAGAGTTCATGAACTGCTTTTGTTGCTTTCAGACCCAACAATAACATTATAAACAAAACGTTTTAATTTGCATAGTTTTTTGTATTTGTTAATTAACTTTTTGCTTTTGTTTTATTTTACGCTAATCTTCGCGCAACAATTTAGCTTTAGTACCATATTAAACACTTGCGAATTATTTTATGCAAAAATATGGCTAAAATTATAATAATGTTAATACCATTCGCTGGCTATTTGCTCGACGAAGATGCCGACAGCAGTTGTTACCAACAATACATAGTTGTTGTTGATCACCAGATTTTTTTTTACACTATTTCAACCAAAACTTTTGTTTTACCAACAAGCTGCGAAGTCAAGTTCAGGGTCTCGTTAACTTTAGCTTTCATTTCGTGTTACTTCGTGTATATGAGCGGCAAAGGGGTGTATGAGGAGCCGAAGGCAGTTTCTTAAACTCTTTTTTATAGCTGCCAAAAAGCTTTTTGCTATTAGTTTTTTTAACAATTTGAATATGTTTACTTTGCGCATACTTAGTCGAAATCACTTCAAATGTTTGTGCAAATGAAGTTGGTGGCATATTTCTGTGAAAATACTCAACTAACATTACTTTTTAAGTCTCCGCGGTAATAAGACACCTGCTATAATTTATATTTTCACATATCTTAACCTTAAAATCAAAAATTGAGCAGCTCTCAGTGGTCAGCTTGCTTTTTGTGATAGCTGTCTTCGATTCGCGCTTGATTTTGAGCGTACAGTTTGTATGACAGCTATATGCTAAAGTAGTCCGATCTGGAAAATTTCTGTAGATATAATAGAGTTGCTTCAACCATTAATTCGTGCGAAATTTAGTGAGGATATCTTGTCAAATAGAAAAGTTTTTCATACAAGCACTTGATTTTGAGCGGTCAGTTTGTATGGCAGCTATATGATAAAATGTTCCGATCTGGAAAAGTTTTGCAGATATTGTGGAATTGGTTTAAACATTAATTTATGCGAAATTTCGTGAAGATATCTTGTCAAATGGAAAAGTTTTTCATACAAGAACTTGATTTTGAGCGTATAGTTTGTACGGCAACTATATGATAAAGTGGTCCGATCTGGAAAATTTTTGCAGATATTGCGGAATTGCTTTAAACATTAATTTATGCGAAATTTCGTGAAGATATCTTGTCAAATGGAAAAGTTTTTCATACAAGCACTTGATTTTGATCGGTGAGTTTGTATGGCAGCTATATGTTATAGTAGTCCGATCTGGAAATTTTTTTCATATATTGCAACATTATATTAGTTTACTATCCATGCCAAATTTCGTGAGGATATCTTGACAAATAAAAATTTTTTCTATACAAATACTGAATTCCGAACGTTCAGTTTGTATGACAGCTATATGTTAAAGTCGCCCGATATTAGCGATTCCGACAAATAAGCAGCTTCATTGGAAGAAAACAACGTGTGCAAAAATTCAGATTGATATCTCAACAACTGAGGGACTACTTCGTGTATACTATATATGTAGATCTACGTAGTGGCCTACGACGTCAAAAACCTTAAAACTTAAATAAGTTGTTACTAAAATATTTTTCAGGCATGAAAAGAAATATTTTGTCTTCAAAAAAAGTAGCGCATGCGTCAGCGGACATAACATTTGCTCCCTTCCAACACAATATAACTGCGTATAAGTATCCGAAATAATCGAAAGTAACCGAAATCATTAGCACGACAATTTCACAAACAAAGAAACTTTTGTTTAAAGCAAATCTTTTGAAAAAAATACACTTAACAAATCGGAACTGCAGCTAAAAATGCCATTTCACTTTCATTCGACGCAAAAAACTTTATCTTATCACACAGCACTAGTCTACACACACGACCAGCGAGGCATGAGAGGGAGTTGTGTACCCACTGCAGTACTTTACATTTATATTTTTCTTTTTTTTGTTCTTTTTTTTTGTCAAAAAATTATACTTCTGCATTAGAAATGTGTGTAAATAGGGTACAATGTCAGCGTGACAGATCGCGCGATAACGGCGCAAGCAACGCATTGCGCGCGCTCTCTCGCTCTCCTTGCGCTGCGCAGCTACCTTCGTAGCGACTGCAATGTCGCCGAGCGTCGAAAGTGAATGGCAATAACCTCAATTCTACATTTGACTTTTCTATGCCAATCGGTTATCGCTACAACAAACATAGTAAAATAGAAGTATACACAACACACACGAAGGCATGTGCCTTGTGATAACAATCACAAATACATATGTATGTACATACATGCTTCAAATTGCATACAATGACAGTAACCTAAATATAAAATAATTAGAGCAACTTTTTGGCGATTTGTGATAAGCAGCAAATATAAGCTAGTCGAAAAGAAAGTAAAAGTCTGCTAAAAAAATGTTCGGTATTTCTTTAGCGCTCACTATCGTTCACTCGTTCATAAATGCAGGCAGCGTATGTATTTCAAAAATAATTGTCAAGTGTTGTTGTATTATTTTATTCAGTTACTGATAAGCTGCAAGATTCTAGCTTATTTTCCTTTTATTGTTTGTTTGGTTTTTTCCGCATTTATTTGTTCTTCCTTTCGCTTTTAGTTAAGCGGACAGATAAGCAGCAGTACATAGTATGTATGTATACAGCGAGTTTTGTTTTTGTTTTCATTGTTGTGGTGTTCACAGCGCTGTGTGTACGTAACTGTATTGGTTGCATTTTCTTAAATTTTTTAATTTTTTTTTTTATTTTTTTAGATTACTATCGCATTTGAAGGTTAAATTTTGCGTTTTCTTTGTCTAAAATGTGCAGTACTAAGGGGAAATATACATATAATGTTGACTATATGCTATAGTAGACCGATCTAAGTAATTTTTCAGAGATTGTAGCATTGTCTTGAAAAATTCTCAATTTTTTGAAAGATATCTTGGCAAATAAAGAAGTTTTCCATACAAGAACCTGATTTTGAACGACCACTTTGTATGACAGCTATATGCTATAGTAGTCCAATCTGGAAAATTTTTTCAGATATTTTAGCTTTGCTGTAAAAAATAATATATATCAAATTTTGTGAAGATATCTTGTTAAGTAAAAAAGTTTTCCATACAAGCACTTGTTTTTGAAGGATCAATTTGTATGGCAGCTTTATGCTACCATAATCTGATCTGAACAATATAATCGGAGATTGTAGCTATATCTTCGATTACAGTTTGTGCCAAATTTCGAGAAGATATCATGTCATATAAAAAAAATTTATATAAGAACCTGATTTTGAACGTTCAGTTGGTATGACAGCTATAAGCTATAGTGATCCGATCTAAAAAATTTCTTCAGATTTTTTGGCGTTGCATTAGAAAATAATATATGCCAAATTTCGAAAAGATATCTTGTCGCATAAAAATTTTTTTCCTACAAGAACTTAAGTCTCAAGAGACAAGATTGCGACACGAGTCAAAAGGAGATTTCGTAAATGTAATTAACTATCAAAACTGCCTATTAATCGTATACAAAATCTTCCCTGAACTTCATTTATGACGTCACGAAACAATTTATGTTAATATGTACATATGTATATATTTAATTTATTATATGTGACCTGGTCTACACCTAAGCCCCGTGTCAAAAAATCATTTTTTTTTATTTTTTTTATTTTTTTTTTTATATCTTTTTTTTTTAATTTTTTATTTATTTATATATATATATTTTTTTTTTTTTATTGACACTTAATGCCTCAAAGCATTTAGTAACACTGTTTTCACCTTTAAAGTGAACTGCGCTGACGCATACGAGCCTGCTTAAAGTCTAAACTTTAATTAGCCAATTTAACAGGGCAGCCTCATGCCATATGCATGACGGTTCATTCAACTGTCATTTGAGCTCAATTAAAACGTAATGATTTTTATAAAATTGTAAACGAGTCTAAGTAAATGGATATTTTATGATATATATATACATATATATGTATATATAGGGTATAACATATATATATATATGTGGAGATCACCACTCTACACTAGTTATAATAATTACTCCTAATTTTGATTTGTACTGTACATAATATTTATTCGTACTATACTTCTTAAGTTTGCCATTTTATGTAATTTATCCTTAAACTTAACGAATGTAAGAATGTGAGATCAAAAGCACTAAATTGAAATATAGTTCGTCAGCGACCATCAAAGTGTGAACAACAATTCTTCCTAGTACTGCATCACCGCCAAATTGGTGTCAGAAGAGAAAAATTTTTTGATATTTTTCTAAACCCCGCGCTTATTCAAAATGGACGAACACCTTCAACCTGTGGAAAGCGAAACCATATCTGGCAGCGATGGAATTCCAGTAGTCCCAGAAGCATTTAGACACTACGGAAGCAGTTGGAGCGCCAATGACATTCAACCTGAAAGTCAAAGTCATACGGTCATACATTTAGAGGCAGCAAGTGAAGCTGCGCGTCAGACGAAGCCAGCGCAGACAGAGGGCAGCGAAGTACCGTATAGGAATTTACATCAGCCGAACATAGTACCGTTTTCACAGCAACGTAAAAATGATGCGATCCCGTTTCCAGATCATCAATGTGTACAGTTTGCACCGCTTCAACGGTATACTGCACCTGAAGCACATGCACGTATTCCGATGCCTCGCATAACACCAAACGATATGGATGCATGGTTCACATCGGTGGACTATTGGTTTAAGGCATGCAACATGAACAGCGACGCTCAACGTTATTACCATGTGATGGCTACTTTAGATCCTCTTACGCTACCAACCATTAGCCAAATCAGTAAAAACGCAGAAAATACGCAACGCATTACCAACTCAGGCATTGGCATGTATGAGTTTCTCAAGACTGAACTTCTCAAATATTTTGGTGAAAGTTAACAACGTAAAATTCAACGATTATTGGAGGAGATGGTACTAGGTGATCAACGTCCGAGTCAACTATTTAATGCCATGAGACGAGTGGCAGGAAATTCCTTTTCGGAAGAAACTCTTAGAGCCATGTGGATCCAACGCTTACCGGAATTAATAAGAGCATCCGTAATCGCACGCGAAGGTACGATAGATGTCCAAATTGCAGTTGCCGACGCTATTATGGAAACGTTAACCCAGCGTCAAATTTGTTCATCATCGGATCACGCCGCCAGTACATCGTCTCAGACTCAACAAGACACGATTTTTCAACTATCAAATACGATTAACGAATTGCAACGCAAATTTGATAATATGCGCACACGAGAACGCAGTCGCTCACGCACTAGTCGCAGATTTCCTAGACGACATAGTCAATCGAGTGAGCGAAGATCTTCCTCACGCAATACAAAAGAATGTTGGTACCATCAAACTTTTGGAGACTCCGCCAACCGATGCCGTAGTCCATGTCTACGTCGACAAAGTACCAACACCCAGCATGAATGACTAGAAGTTTCAGTCAGCGATGCTGACGCCAATCACGTCAACGCAGCAGTAAATCAACTTTTCATCAAAGACCAGTCATCAAACGTAAAATATCTCATAGACACTGGTGCCGATTACAGTGTTCTTCCAAACAAAAACAATTTTAATTCTCTTCGCCCAACAAACGTCACGTTATACGCAGCCAACGGTACTCCAATAAAAACTTACGGTTTAGTACGCCAACACGTGGATCTTGGTCTTCGTCGCAAATTCATGTGGAACTTTATGGTTGCAGACGTTAATACATCAATCATTGGCAGTGATTTTATTCGTCACTACGACTTGATCATCGATCTAAAACGCAACAAATTAATCGACAACAAGACAAATCTCGAAGCGCCTTGCACTATTCACAAAGAGTTGAATATGCAGATAAAAGCTTTCGACATACAGTGTCCATTCGCAAAGTTATTCAAGGAATTTAAGGACCTCACAGAAATGAATCTAGATCGAAAACCAGTAAAGACTGAGGTATGTCACGTAATTGAAACCCAAGGTCAACCCGTTACAGCTCGTGCTCGAAAGCTCGACCACAATAAACTTAAAGCCGCACGAACTGAATTCGAATATCTGATGCAAATAGGCGTGTGTCGCCCTTCGAAGAGCAATTGGGCTAGTCCGCTTCACATGGTCCGCAAAGCAGACGGCAATTGGCGACCATGTGGAGATTACCGTGCGCTCAATAAAATCACCATTCCAGACCGTTATCCTATTCCGTTTATTCATGACTGCTTAACAATCCTACGAGGAAAAACAGTTTTTGGCAAGATCGATCTACAAAGAGCATTCCATCAAATACCCGTTCGACCGGAAGACATAAAGAAAACAGCCATAATAACACCATTCGGTCTATATGAGTTTACTCATATGACGTTTGGTCTACGAAATGCAGCACAAACTTTTCAACGCCTCATACATGAAGCCTTACGAGGTCTTGACTTCGCCTTTCCTTATGTTGATGACATATGCATAGCTTCAGCAAACATGGAGGAACATGCGAAACATATACGCATGATATTCCAACGACTCCGCGCAACTGGTCTAACAATTAATCCATCGAAATGTGAATTTGGTAAGAAAGAAATAAAATTCTTAGGTCACAGCATTACGCATAAAGGTATTCGCCCGCTACCAGAAAAAGTTGAGGCTATTTTAAAAGTTAAACGACCTACAGTGGCCAACGAATTAAAAAGTTTCCTAGCATCTATCAATTTCTATCGCAAATTTTTACCTAACGCCGCAAAACGTCAAGCCGTTTTACAAACACTTATCAAAGGAAACAAACGCAATGATAAAACTCGTATCGATTGGACAGATGAAGCAATCAACGCTTTTGAAGATTGTAAACAAAATATGGCCGATGCAGCTACTTTAGCATACCCTCATGTTGGTGCTCAACTCCGTTTATTCACAGACGCATCCGATGTCGCAGTAGGAGCTGTACTTCACCAATTAGTAAATAACGAACCAGAACCCCTTGGATATTTTTCACGTCGTCTAACGGAAACAGAAAAGCATTACTCAGTTTACGATAGAGAACTTCTTGCAATCTATCTCGCCATAAAACATTTTCAATTCCTAATCGAAGGCAATCAAACATGCATTTATACGGATCATAAGCCATTAATTTATTCTTTTCATAAGCGAAACGACAAAGGTTCACCTCGTCAGATTAGACAACTTGACTATATTAGTCAGTTTACAACAGACATCCGTCACATTCCGGGTTCAAAAAACCAAACCGCAGATATATTGTCGCGTATCAACACAATAACATCGATCAACTACACTGATATGGCCAACGAACAAAAATCTGACTCAAACATTCAAGCACTTGTTACTGGTAAGATAAAACACTCTTTACAACTTAAACATTTCAGATTGGAAGGCAGCAACGCTACATTACTTTGCGATGTATCAATGAGCCAAGTTAGACCCATCGTACCGCAAACGATTTGTAAGCAGATTCTACACAATGTTCACGACCTCGCTCACGTTGGGGCCAACGCAACTCTAAAGATGATTTCTCAACATTTTGTTTGGGTAAATATGCGAAAGGACTGCAAAGCATTTGTTCGTGCCTGCATCCGTTGCAGTCGCAGCAAAGTTTTACGCCACATCAAGTCTCCATTACAACGTTTAGAAATGCCAGACCAACGCTTTCAAGTTGTTCACGTTGATATAATTGGACCATTACCTCTTAATCAGGGATTCAAATATTGTCTTACACTCATCGATCGCTTTTCGAGATGGCCCGAAGCGATACCTCTTGTCGACATTCAAGCAGAAACAGTATGTAGAGCTTTCTTGAACGAATGGGTTGGACGATATGGCTCACCTCAGAAGATAATCACAGACCAAGGAACTCAATTCGAATCCAAAATGTTTCAAGAAATGTTACTAACATTAGGTACTCAGCGTGAACGTACATCACCGTATCATCCACAAACGAATGGATTGATAGAAAGGTGGCACCGTTCATTCAAAAACGCCATACTAGCCACCGGAAAAGAATCTTGGGTAGATAATTTAGGACTTACTCTTTTAGGACTACGAAATGCCGTTAAGGAAGACTTAAAGGCTTCCGCAGCCGAAATGTTATTCGGAACCGCAACACGATTACCTGGCGAGTTTTTTACTACAAAACCAAATATGCAGCCGAACTCAATTTTTGTTGAAAAATTACGACGTCATCTTCAAAAAATTCGTCCCGTCGAAACTTCATGGCATTCTCCAAGTACACCATTCGTAAATAAGAATTTATTTCAATCAACACACGTATATGTACGCAACGATCGAGTAACTCCTTCTATGACACAACCATACGATGGACCCTATAAAGTTATTTCAAAAAACGACAAAAATTTTACAATCGAAATAAAAGGCAAAAACATCGTTATTTCAATCGACCGCCTCAAGCCAAGTTACAATATAGCAGATGAAGAACCAGCTGTTAATTCTAACCAAACCTCAGACCCTCTAGATGTATTGCAAGTCAATTCACAGAAATCTAGAAGGGGGGTAATGTGGAGATCACCACTCTACACTAGTTATAATAATTACTCCTAATTTTGATTTGTACTGTACATAATATTTATTCGTACTATACTTCTTAAGTTTGCCATTTTATGTAATTTATCCTTAAACTTAACGAATGTAAGAATGTGAGATCAAAAGCACTAAATTGAAATATAGTTCGTCAGCGACCATCAAAGTGTGAACAACAATTCTTCCTAGTACTGCATCACCGCCAAATATATATGTATATAGTATATATGTACATATGTACATATACATATATGTATATATATGTACATATATAGCTTATCAAAATTAATTACGTCAACAATGGGTTAAGAAATCATTTGCTTTTTCTTGGCAGCATTTTTAGCACTTTAGCGGCAAATGAGTTGGCTTAAAGCACGGCCTATGAGTTCGCATGCTGGTAGCTGCCTCATGTCTGCTGCTTAGAAAGTTGTCATGACAAAGTTTAGCTGTTTGGTAATTTGTTTCGCACTTTAAAGTGGCTGAGACAAAGACAAATTACAGACGATTAATTCAAGTACCAGCGTTTTGGCGCAGCGAAATTTAATATAAATGTTGACATTTATCGCTTTGAATGATTTCGAGTGGAACAGATAGGCGAAATTCTAAATAATTTTTTTACGATTGTATTTGCACATATTTAATGTATGCATATGCATGTTATATTTAATATATATGTATACATAAGCATAGTATATAATATATGCACTTTATACTTTTCTTTGCCTAGTATGTCTTAGCATATATTTTTTTTACTTTATTTAAACACCCTTCCCACCATGCTTTTGTTTCTGTGTAAGCTTTCAATTGTTATTATCCTATCTGAACTCAACTTGCTCTCATACATTCTCAGCAGCTTTTCGTTAAATGTGCCTACAGACACACCTTTGATTCTAGGTAAGCTCCCAAGTGCTGTTAACCTATATGAACTCGACTTCCCCTCGTACATTCTCAGTATCTTCTCGTTAAATGCGCTTACAGAGGCAATCAATTTCGAAAAGTGGCACACTGATATTTTCTTTATTGCTATTTTTAGAAAGAGTCTTCAATAATCAATCTTCATACATACCACACTTTTTGCTGTTGTTGTTATTTTGGATTACTCAATATATCTATTTAACGTATTTTTTGCTATTGTTGCTAATATGTGGTAATCTAAATTTTAATTTTATTTTTATTTTTTTAGTCGAAGATTGTGATGCGCAAATTATTTTGAAGAATGTATAAGAGTTTATTTACAAAAACACCTTTGTAATCCTTAACTGTCAAAGAAAGATCAAGTGAAATATATTTAGGAAATATATAGAAAAACAATAATTTCAGTAATAATTTCAGCGTTGCCATATCCGTCCGACTGTCAATCTGCATCTGTATATATGCGAACAAGCTCCACAATTTTCGAGATATCGTTCTGAAATTTTGAGCAAATCCATTTCTCCACAATAAGCTGCTATTATATTGGAGTCACCAAAATCGGTTCACTATAGCATATAGCTGCCATACAAACTGAACGATCAAAATTAAGGTCCTATATGAGAAACTTTTTTATTTTACGAGATATCTTCACGAAAGTTGGCATAAATTATTGTACCCAGCAACCTTTTAATCTACGTATACATATATCGTTCAGATTGGCCACTATAATATATAGCTGCCCTACAAACTGATGGGTCAAAATCAGTTCTTGTACGGAAAACTTTTTTATTTCACGAGATAGCTGCACGAAATCTGGCGTGGATTATTTTCCAAAGCAACGGTATAATCTCTGAAGAAATTGTTGAGATTGGCTTACTATATCACATAGCTGTCATACAAACTGAACAATCAAAGTCGAGATAAAGTCCTTTGTATGCCTTTCTATGCTATAAAAAATGCATCTGTGAAGGGTATTAAAGCTGCAATGCAGCCGAAAGTAAAGTTTTTCTTTTTTTCAATCTGGTATTGAAGATAAAACTTATAATTTTTACTTTTTAATGCGTTTTTTATAGTTGAAAATTCATTTTTTAATTTTTCAGTCCATTATTTAGGAACAGAAATTCAAAAAATTGTTTTTAATTGATTTTTGGGACTATAAAAAACTAAAATTTTAATTTTATAGTAAAATTAATTATCTTCTTTATCTATTTTTTTCCGCTTTGTACTCATAGATATGTATGTATATAGTTTTATGCAAGATAATTATTCATAAAATCAAATATAATTGTCAAAAATTGCTTGCCACTGAAATTTGCGAAATTTAGGTCAAATGTTTGAAAGCCCATTGATTGACTGCACGAACAGCGAAATTTTTGAGTTGACCAAACAAACCACAAAACTGTTTGGTAATGCAGCAAAAGAAAAATTGAAAAAATGAAAGTAAATTGAACACACACATAAATAAAAACAACAAAAAGAAAGAATAGAAAAATAAAAAGAAAGAATAATAAAACAAAAAAATAAAACAACAACAAAAAAGAAGTCAATTAAAATAGTGTTGGGCGTGTATTCAGCGCAAGTGACGAGCAATATGAAATTGGGCCAATCGATTAGCGGTGCCAGAAATAAACTACCAAAAACCAAAATCGGCCAACAAGAACTGACAATAATTCTACAAAAAAACTTAAGGAATAACTAAAGAAACCAAAATTCCACTTTGGTCACTTTATTACAGCGAAACCTGCGCTATGTAGCGAACATGTTGCTTGGATAGAGTATTGTGTGGTACGCTCTTCTAATTTACGATACACAACAGAACAAACAAACAAATTATAAATTTTCACATACCTAAGCGCTTAAGTATGTGCTACTAAATCACAAAAATATGTAGGTCAAATAAGGCATACAACAAGTGTAGATAAAGGGTTATAAAATTATAAGCACACTATCATTCCAAGCTAATTTTTACGCCACAAACCGTTAGCGTCATGCACTATATGTATGTATGTTTGTGCCCATAGTCAGCTGACTTCACAACCGCAACACAAAGTTAAGCTATCAAACCGCTAATTGGCCAGTCGTCAGCCGCAACAACAATCACACGCATTTGTTGTTGCTGTGTTGGCTCAATCAAGCAGAACAGACACACGACCCAATCAACTGTCATATGTAAATTTCGCCTAAATAGAATTATTATTAAGCACATTAATAACGCGTTGCTGTTGTTTTTGTTGTTATTGGTGTTGCTGGAAAGGTGTGCGCTTCATTTATTTTCATTCATTTGTTTTATGTACTTTTCTCTCACACCACATGTTTGTGCGCTAGTTTTTTAGGTCTATGACCTAAATATGCGCTGCCCAAACTGCTGCCGCTGCCGCTGCCGCCGCCGCTGATGACGCATGAACAAGTTGCTTGAATGGTGTTGGTGTTTGACGAGTTTTAGTGGGCGAACAATAATAAAATCGATAGGAATGAATCGGTGTGGTTTGGAATTTTGTTTTTTTTTTTGTCATTGTATATTTTGAGGATTAAGGAAAATATTTTATTTATTGTCGCAATTAGATTAATGATGGTTATATATGATATATACATACATATGTATATAAGGAAAGCACAATGTGGGATATTATAATTATTTTTTATAGTGTGAGCCTTTGTTCAGTCTATAAATAAGTTGATAAAAAAAAGAGTTTGTAGTAATTTTTATCAGTTAGTTTGTATGGCAGCTATATGCTATAGCGGCTCGATCTGAACAATTTCTTCAGAGATTACAGCCTAGCCTTGGGTACTAATCTGTACTAAATTTCATGATGATATCTTGTCAATTAAAACAGTTTCTCATACAAGTACTTGATTTTTATGGATCAGTTTCTATGGCAGCTATATGATATAGTGGTCCGATCTCAACAATTTCTATGGAGCTGGAGGTGTTGCCTTGAAATATAATATGTGCCAAATTTCATGGAGATATCTTGGCAATTAAAAAAGTTTTCCATACAAAGACTTGACTTTGATTGAACAGTTTCTATGGCAGCTATATGATATAGAGATCCGAACTGAACAAAACATTCGGAGATTGTAGCTCTATATATTTTAATAAGCTGTGCCAAATTTTGTGAAGATAACTTGTCTTATAAAAAAGTTTCCCATACAAGAACTTGAACTGAATGGAACAGTTTGTATGACAGCTATAAGCTATAGTTGTCCGATCTAAACAAAATCTTCTGAGATTATATCTTTGTCTCAGACAATAATCCACACTAGATTTCGAGAAGATATATAATCAAATAAAAAAGTTTCCAGCTAAGAACTGGATTTTCAACAAAAATTGAGCAGCTTCTTGAGGAGAAAGCAGAAACTTTGGATAAATGTAAAAAAATAATAAACAATGAAAATAAAAACTTAAGCAAAACCCGCAGAAACAAAAAAAAAAATCAATTTGTAAAAGCAATACCAGAGAATATTTCAAAGTTCGCTTTTTCAAACAAGAAAATATTTGGCAATATGCCCAGACCATAACAGAAAGTAAAAGCAAACACAGAAAGCATACATAATTTTTCAATTTACTTATAGCAGCACTAAATATTTATCTACGTCAACGGCGCAACATACTAACCTACACAATAAAATCTAAAATTTTTAAATTTAGCATGGAAATAAACAATTTCTTTAGACAACAACAACAAAGGTGGGCGCACAAACACAATTTGATTATTTTCACGCTTATTTCGATGCTAAAATGTCGAGTTCGACTGTTGCTTCGTATTACTGCATATTATACTATCTGTACATTGGCCCACAAACTCGCAGTACCTTATCTATGGATTACTATTTTTTTTTATTTTTTTTTTGTTTTTTTGCGCGCAACAAATAATTGGCACGAAATCGTGTGTGCCCTAGTTTTTTGGGCAATGCGCCCACATAATGCGTGCGTACGCACTATCTCGCACGTTCATTGTGTATTCATCATATTTATGAATGTGTATGTATATGTTTGTCTCTCAGTCAAAATTAATCCAAATGTTTACCGTGTGGTGAATTAACGCATAAGTATGTATGTTATGGGTATGTATGTGTGGAATTTCGGTTAGTGTTATTATTATATAGAATATTGAAAGAAAATATAAGGAAGTAGAGAATAAAGAAAGATACAACAATAACAGCAGTAAAATTCCAATCAATGTAAGAAAACTTCAAATTGAGTGACAGGTGAGAGGTGAAATTCTGAGCAAGGGAAAAATCGCTGTCATCTCTTGATGAAATAATAAAATATGAGAGTGAAGTTCTAAGCGAAAAAAAATCGCTGTCATCTCTCGTTAAAATGGTAGACATGTTACTGCTGTAACGGCGGAAAATATTCCTCAATTAATTTTGAGAAATGCTGACGAGTTGACGGTAGGTACTTCCGGTTACGTTCTGGTTGCATGGAACCGACTATCATGAGAACGTTTAAATATAAGTATTGATTTAAAATATATTCAAATTGCTGAAAAATAAGTAATATATATCTTAGATCTAACGCTATAAAACTGAGATATGTAGATTGCAAGGGTATTCGGATTAAACTCATTTTATATTAAATCATTTTATTATAAAATATTATATATTATATATGAAGAAAAAAATATATTTGAAAATTAATAACATTTATGAGAGATTTCTCCACGCAATTGTAAGCATACACGATTGTTGCTTTGAACTACCCATAAAATAAATATCTGCGGTATTTTTCGATATTTTTTTTCATCAAAAATCGATAAATTTTCCAATCGATAGATGAAATAGCAAAATAAACACACAATATCAAAAATCGTTATATTTTACTATCGATAGATGAAATAGCTTAACAAACACACAATATCGAAAATCGATATGTTTTATTATCGATAGATGAAATAACTAAATAAACACGCAATATCGAAAATCTATATGTTTTACTATCGATGAATTAAATAGTTTAATAAACACACAATATCAAAATTCGATATATTTTACATCGGTAGATGAAATAGCTTAACAAACACACAATATCGAAAATCGTTATATTTTACTATCGATAGATAAAATAGCAAAATAAACACACAATATAAAAAATCGATATATTTTACTATCGATAGATTAAATAGTTTAAAAAACACACAATATCAAAAACCGATATATTTTACTATCGATAGATGAAATAGCTTAAAAAACACATAATATCGAAAATCGATATGTTTTACCATCGATAAATTAAATAGCTTAACAAAACACAATATCGGAAATCGATATATTTTCCAATCGATAAATGAAATTGTTTAACAAACACACAAATAAAACAGGCGCCACACAGCATTTTGATAGAAATATTTTTCTCAAAATTGTGAGCCGAAAATCTTGACATCGTAGCGCAAATAGCGTTATTGGACCGTTTGATGGACGAAATCGTCGAAAAAAACGGAAGCATTTGAAAAAAAGAAACGGCTGCTTAGTCAAGAAAATGCACCGTGTCACAAGACAGTGAAAACGATGGCGAAAATCCATGAATTAGGCTGCGAATTGCTTACGCTTCCACCGTATTCGCCAGATGTGGCACCAGCCACTATTTCCTGTTCTCATCAAAATCTCAAAAGATTGCTCGCTGGGAAGAAATTTTCTTCGAATGCAGAGATGATCGCCGAAACCGAGACCTGCTTTGAAGCAAAAGAAAAATCGTGCTACAAAAATGGTATCGAAAAGTTGAAGGTCGCTATAATCGGTGTATTGATGGAAACCATGTTGAAAAAATAATAATAATTATGTCAAATAAATGTGTTTTACCCGTATTCATCTATAGTTATATTATTTCTTTGAATTTTAGATAATTTTAAACATAAATTAAAATTCATGAGAACTGCCAGATCATTAACTTTCAAGCGCTCATTGGAGGTTTTGCAGTGAAATTTTTTCTATTTTATATATATTTTTTTTTTTATTTTATATAAAATATATTTTTTATTTTATATAAAATTTTTTTTATATTTTTTATTTTATATAAAGTATATTTTTTTGTTTTATGTAATAAATATGATTATCGAAATGTATTATTGAAAGTCGAGTTGTGAATGCGATCGATTCAGAAACACTCCCCAATTAAAAAACGCTAACGAACCTAACCTAAATTATGTATTTACTTACAGCTTATATCTCCAGCTTCGCAACAAATAAACGAATATACAAATATAATTATATAAATATGTACTTATTCAACAGGTAAACATTTATTTTTATATGGTTAAGTGCAGCAATAGTTTGTTTATAAAATTTCCGCATATTTTTCTATGGAGGTGTGCGATTTGTTTGGTCTACATGCATATATAGAAAAATATACATACATACATACTATTGTATAGTATATACATAGATATGTACCATATAGTACAATAGTTTTCAAAGGTGAAATTAGAAATTATTTTGTATGGACGTTACTTGCGTTATTTGTGTGCGAAAAAAAAAATTAGGTCAGGGTCTCACAACCATTCGTTTACACAATTGCTATAAAAAATATTGAATACAATGATAGTGCGGAAGTGAGCAAAAAAAAGTGTGGTGAATAGTTGGGATGCGAAACAACGTGAAATAAAAAAGTGCAGAACTGGTTAATGAGGCGATTAATTATGATTTACAATTATCTACAGTTGAAAGTACATACATACATATGTAGATATGCACTTATATAAAAATCTACATAAGTAACAAGTGGAAAAAAATACTTTACGATATCGTGAGAGCAAAAATGGCGCTTCGATTGAAATAAAAAAATAAAAACTGACGTTTAAACTGCAAAAACAAAAATCTAGTTTGAGAACCTGCGTTGCTGAAACGTAAACAAAAAGAGGTAGTGAAATAAAACGAAAAGCGGAGAGCAAAATGTTTCGCAATTTTTTATGAAAGCAGATAAGAAACAAAGAAGAAAGATTAACAAGTAAACAAGAAAACAAAAATATAAGAACCTCTTAAGTCCCTCAAAAAAATGCAATAAAAATGTATGGCGAGTGCAGGCAGCGGCGCTCAATGCTGACATTGTAAATCGCAAGCGCAGTTATGATTTAAAACGAAGTAAGAAAGCGAAGACACAACAACAAAAAAATACTAAATAAAAGTCGAAGATCTGTGTTTAAGTAAATTTAGCGCAAAAAAGCAAGTTGTAAGGCATTTACAAAGTATGCCAAAAAAGGTAGAAATACAAATACAAAATAAAATAATAAATTGGGTTGTAAGTAGTATAGGTCC